>OZ025289.1:439924762-440524762 GCA_964019185.1 Maratus speculifer | reverse complement strand
ACTTTATGAAAAATTTTAGGATGCTATTTTGTTTGCAAATTATATGGTTAAGCATTACAAAAACGAAAAATAATCAAAATTCTAACTCATTAAATATACGAGGTGGAACCCGTCGAATTTCGACGAAAGAAAATGTTCAGGAAGGAACTGTTTCATTGATTTAAAATAAACCCATAAAATTAGCTACAGTAAAAAATGCATCTTAGATTGGTCAGTCTAACTTTCAAACAAATATTATTTTAAGCTAAAAAAGAAAAAAAAAACTATTTTTGTAAAACTCAGGTGTCCAAATTATTAAAATTAAACATTAATCGCATATGTAATAAGTAAAGTATAACAAAGATCAGTTATTATGATAAAATTATCAGTTGAGGCTCTTATGTTTGGTATAAAGCGAATGAAAAAAAAATTTCCAAATTGACATGACCATAGAATTCCCAGGTGAAATCTAAAACCATCATAATTTTCATCGTCTCAAAATTTGGGAAAGAACTTCCCATAGTATTTTAATTTGATAATTTTAAAATCACTTCCTTTTTCTTATATATACAAAGACGTTATTTTCATCCGCTAAAATCATTCCATTTTTACGGATCCAGTCATAAACATCTATAAAAAAATAGGGAAAGTGTTGTATCCTTGGTAAATTAAGTTTGCAATAAACTAAAAAAACATTTAATTGGTGAATATAAACGCAATAAAACCAAAATTCATCGGATTTTATATCAGACGATTTCTTTTGACATGATATTTTTATTTCAGTTTTTATCAATTTTAAGAGAAAATAGCGCATTTCTGATGCCACAATAATGAAATTCGTATTAAAAACTATAAAAAAATCAATAACTCATAAATAAATTGAGATACAGCTTTCAAACAAATTGCAATTAAAAGTATATTTTTTTCTCAATACGACGGTGTAAAAATTGAAAACCTGCGATATTTAGAAGTATAAAATTTGTAGCACTTAAAATTGCGAAACCGAATCGCATGTGAAAGTGTTGCCATTCACAAAATGACGTATGCGTTACGCACAGATACTTTTGGCCTTTATTATATAGATTTTTTGCATGTTTCCTAGAACTCTAGAAAAATGTTACTTTAGTAACATTTTTCTTAAATTGCGCGCATTTTAATTTGTGTCTAATCCCTTAAAACCCGATGAATTTTTTAAACGGCCATAACTTTGCCAGTTTTACAGATATGAAGATGCAATATTTTGTGTTTAAGTCAGGAATGGATGGGGAAAGTTTTCCTAATTGGTATTTGTACCCAATAGGGGCTGTATCAAAATTTAATTTTCGTATTTTTTCAAATAGATCCCTTCACATGGAGGTGCAAAATATGATGGAATATTTCGCACCATTTTTTATGAATGTTTGCAATTGGAAATATGAGTCTAGGGGCAATATTTAAAGAGATAGCTTATTGTTTCGATAATTATGATTCATCCTGTATAAATCCTTAAAATGGCAAAAAGTAACAAAATTTTTTTAATAAAATCTATCTATGAAAATTTCAAGTTCCAGTATTGCGCTTCGAATTGAGAATCTTCTGTTCACTAGCGAGACGCGTTTCCTCCACGATATGACGTCTACACGAAAAACGGTAAAATTAAGGCTCTCTTTTAGAATTTAAACTGCAAAAATGAACGGATGACATTAATAAAATTGATTTAATTAAAATAATAGACTTTTTCAAATTTTTATGATTTGCTGGAAGTAACAATATATGAAGTCTCTGACTTATATAACTTTTGTGTACGGACTATGTGACAGACGGGCAGACAGAAGACAAAGACGAATAGGGTTTCGTCAGATGAACGTAAGACTAAAAAGGAAACTTTCCAATCAGAAGGTGCATAAAATCTGTTTTATCCACTATCACAGTAAATCAAGTCTGTAAAGAGATGCAAAATATGCGAAAGTATGTGGAAAGGTTTTCTGCAATGTAGGAGAGAATAAAGCAGAAACTTGCTATCGAACCAAAAAAAAAATTGCAGATATTGATAAAACAAAACATATTTACTGAAAAAAAAAAAAAAAAAATTAACTCAAAATAAGCTCGCGATAAGGTTTCAGTGGTTACAGAAATACATATCAAGAATAAGTTCCTCTACTATTAGCACTTTAGGTTTGTGTAGCTCTGTCTTTCTGCACTGAAATACCACTTATCAATTGCAGCTGTAGGATCAAACTGTGTCAGGGTGGGTCCATTAGCAGAAATTCTGAGCAAATCATTCATTGTTTCAGTCTTCAGAGAGTTCCTGTCCTTGAAATGGATAGTTGGTCTAAAAATTCCTGTTTTCTTGGTCCAACACTAGATTCGAGATCTGTTAGAACTGAGATGCAATGTTCAATTTTTATTTTCAAAGATGAAATGAGAAGTTCCTTGTTTTATAATACCACACTTAGAGGGTTCAATTTCCGGTAAAAATCCAAGAGGAAGTACAGAACTTTAAGAAATTTATAATCCTTCAAAAGTTTCAGCAAATCTTTAGCTTTAGAACGGTCATTGGCTTTTCCATGGATCACCTGTTCAAGATGGCTTACAACAGTGTTCCAAGATTGCAAGAGGGCTTCTACTGTACTTTCTTTGCTGGATAATTATCTAATAGTGCGAATATCACTCAGTTTAAGAATTTCTTCTCCTAAAATTTCTACTCTTTCTTTTAACATATGCAGGGTTCTCGCTGTCGCTCGCCATTTCGCCAAATTGCGACTAAATTCTTTATTTGGCGAATAAACAAGCGATTAGATCCGCCAAATTGCTAGTGTTCAATTTGTGCTTTTTTGTGTGTGTCAATTGCTAGTGCTTTTTGTTTTTCTTTCTTTTCTTTTTCGTATTTCATACATATGCATATACATATATTTTTTATATATTTGTAGCGGGAAGTTGAAATTAGATTAATAACAATTGTTGACGCAGTTATAAAATTTTAGAACATATTGAAAAAAGTTGATACATTTAAGAATTAAAAATACCTTTTTTTTTGGGGGGGGGAGCCTGCAGGGCGAGTTTATTTTGCTACTACTTTTTTAATTTGGAGAATGTATTTTATTTTTAATTAGCCAAATAACTAACTATTATTGAATGCAAACAGGGGAATTTCATTCCTCGGTAGGAAAGACGAAAAAATAGGCGACAGAGCATTTTTACTTCTCTTTGAAAATAACCCGTAAGACATGGTGACGTCACGGTGACGTCGTTGTGAAGTCACATTGTGACTTTGTGACCGTCGATGTGACGTCACGTGACGTCGATGTGAAGTCACTGTGACTAAAATGTGAAGTCGTTATGGCCGTTTTAGAGCTCGTTTGTGACGTCACATTGTGACCACTTTGTGACTTCACGATGTGACCAAAATGTGAAAAATGTGTCATTTGTGACAAAATTGTCATTAAAACTGTGACTATTCTGTGACGATAGTGACAAGGTTGTGAAAACAGTTTGCGATTATTTTTTGATTTGTGACAAATTTGTCACTAACTTTGTGACGGTGGCAGCATTGTCAATGTTGTGAAGTTACAATGGGACACAATTATACAGTTATGAACAATGTTATACAGAGTAAAATCCCTTACATCTATAATTTTATTATACTTTGGCGATACATCTCAATTAAAACTTGGGAGCTGCTATAAAAAGAATGTACCAAAACAAAGTCACTGAATCAAAATGTAATGCCATGCAGACTTTAATCTTTGATGCATTTTTTTTCTGTTGCAATAAATGAGAATATTTAAGACAATTGAATATTCGATCTATCACAATTATTTGAAATTTAGCAATTTGTTTTTCTAATAAGCATTAAAATTATCATAAAAACACTTCCTTTAAGGTCACTAGTCACAGAAAAAGACCCGGATGATAATGTAAAGTCTGCGGAAGCGTTCTTTTCAAATTTCTCGCTCAAATTTTAATATTTTTGCATGATTTTTTTGCATAGGATAGCTGAGGACGATCTACAACCGGCCTATTTTTTACTTTTTCAATTTTGCTTACATGTTTTTTATATTATGATTGTTTCAATATCATAACCGGTTTAAACCGGTTTTGAAATTTAAAATATTTTTTTTTAAATCTGAAACCAAAATTGAAAAAGTAAAAACTAGGCTGGTTGTGGATCGCCTTCAGTTGTCCTATGAAAAAAATCAAGCAAAAATATTAAAATTTGAGCGAGATATTTGAAAAGAACGCTCCCACAGACTTTACATTATCATCCGGGTCTTTTTCTGTGGCTAGTGTTGCAACTTAAAGGAAGAGTTTTTTTCTTTTTAATTTTAATGCTTATTAGAAAAACAAATTGCTAAATTTGAAATAATTGTAATAGATCGAATATTCAATTGTCCTAAATATTCTCATTTATTGCAACAGAAAAAAATATGTAACAAAGATTAAAGTCTGCATAGCATTACATTTTGATTCAGTAACTTACTTTTGGTACATTCTTTTTATAGCAGCTCCCAAGTTTTAATTGAGATGTATCGCCAAAGTATAATAAAATTGTAGATGTAAGTGATTTTACACTACATAACAATATTCATAACTGCATTATTGTGTCCCAGTGGGACTTCACAATATTGACAATTCTGCCACCGTCACAAAGTTAGTGACAAATTTGTCACAAATCAAAAAATATTCGCAAATTGTCTTCACATACTGTCTTCAATGAATATTAAAATATTATTAAAACATGCAAAGAGGAATTATAAAAAAATTAAAGCTAAATATTTATTAGTATATTAATAAACAAAAAAAAACATTAAGGGGATATCCATAACTGGAAGGCTGTCCATCATAGACACATCCACCTAATAAAAATTCCTAAGATAAACATAAATAGAACAACAAATACGTTAATTATAATTATTAATATTTTATTTATAATATTAGAGAGTATTTATAATACCCACTTTAATCACGATGTATACTAATACTACATATAAGAGATATTTTGAAATTTACCTCTGTAAAATGATTCATTAAAGGAAATAATAAAAGTGTCTGGAATAAAAAATTAATGATAAAATACAGTTATTACTTTTTAGCTTCATACCGTTCAAGTATTTGCGTTATTTGTTTTAAATACAATCATGTTTAAATTCTTATTGATTGTCTTAACTTCCAAATTCTCTCTGAAAACATTCCAATAAGAATATTTACAACTGAAACGTTTTCACCCACAATGACTTTCTATTAAAAAATTTTATAACATTTCACAGGTTAAAAAAATACATTAAACAGTCATTAACTTTATTGGTTTTTAAATATCAAACATGTACGATTTCTTTTAATAGTTCTTCTCGTACTCTTATAAATTCCTCTTCCGAGCGGATGCATTTTTAAAAATAACATTATGCAATGTTTCCGAAGATTACTTAATACAAAAATTAAAAAAGGATGTTTGTTAATAAATTTATTCTATAAAAAAGCTTTTTTATTACAAAATATAATTATCTTTAAATGTTTAATAATTATATTAACAATTTATTATAATATATTTTCGTATGATTTTATGTTTATGGAAACATTTTAACCAATTATTTTTAAAAAGGAAACAACGCAGATTAAAATGCAATTAAAATCACTACATTTGACAACCTAATCCAGATTATTAATAATCAAGGTTTTTATGTCAACAAAATAAATAATGGATGTATTAGACTTTATTAAGTTAATAAAGCATTAATGCTTTATAGCATGTTTTTGAGAAGGTACTTAAAATCCTTCTCAGAATAATTATAATAATAAATGCAACCATGAAATATAATATTTTTCCATACCTTTTTCCATCGAATTCATTCGTCTAGTTATTCTTTTTGCCGCACAAACTAAATCCGATAATAATTAAAGTGGCAAAGACAAATCATTTTAACAGTCAAAGCCCCTTTAATTTTCTCGGACTTATGTTTTGCCGCTTCGAAGAGTTGTAGTGGACATTCTTGTTTAAATTGTAAATCCGTGTCGATACGCATCTGCTCACAAGTCACATCTGCCATAAATTCCAGTCAACTAACTTCTCGCGTCTTCTATCATCAATTAAAAATATTTTTGTTTACGTTTATTTATTCTTTCGCTTGCAGACTATAGACTCTAGCGAGAGTACTAACTATCGTGCAAGGCACTCTCGTTACCAAGGTTTGTCAACATCAGCGATATTTTATTTTCCCAGTGTGCCTTGCGCTAGTCAGGCTTTGTTGTGATAGTAAACAGAAGTGTAGGTTGTTTATTTCGGTAAAATTTCTTAAAAGGTGTTAAAAAATAATAAAGTATCAAAATTACATGTTAAAAAAATGTTTAACAAAATAAACAAATAAATAAACAAACGAAAAAAAAATATTTATCGCATGTGACATTCCTGTTACGTCATTTCTCATATGGTTTTATTTTTCTTAACCGGAGCTGATTAATCTCTGTTACGAGAGTAGCCTGCACGGACTCCGGCTAGAGTCTTGTCTTACAGACGATTTTCACTTTCCATGCGCATGACCGTTTTGTTTTTTCTTTTCTTATGCAATATTTTGGAGTTTAAATACGCAATAATTTTATGAGAGTGATTCTGATCAATTTTTTTTTTATTTAAATTTATTTTTTATTTTTATTAGTTTCAAAACAATTCAAGTTAAAATGAATTGTAAAATCATTTTTTTCTTTTTTTGTAAATAATAGTTAATAATAATCAAAATTAAAGTTTATTAGATAAAATTTTGTTTAAGTTTTTAAAGATTTAAAATAATAGATTTAATGCTAATAATAAAAAAAACTTGTTTTAAAATAAAGTTTGTATCACATGTGAACATACATAGTATCTTCTTAATACAAAAAAAGGGGAGTTATAGAGGATAAAAGCTTTTTATTTGTGTCTTTCGATTCGATTTCGGTCTAAAAATCTTTTTTCAGTCTATCCTAATTAATAATTATGTGTAATACATTCATTTTTTAATACAAATATTTTTCTATATTTACGCACACATTTTCACTGTCAAGGATAACAAATTACTCACTTGATTTGAAATGTTAGATACACATCCATACATTAATGTTTAAAATTATTTAAATGTTTTGAAATGATAAAAACGTTATGTAACATATAACTGCATATTTTAATGACATTTCATAGCCCGATTTTACACGATTTGTGACAAGAAAAACAAGTTTTGCATATTTGGTACGGAAAATGGATAATTGCCCTTGCGTAAGTGATTCTTTGTAGTTTTGTTATTACAGGAAAAAATTTAATCATTTTCCAAAATGTCGAAAAATAAATTACTAAATATTAAATTTAAAAAATTGTAAGATTATCAATCTCATTCAAGCTCGAAAAACATTTCCACGGCCTATTTAAATTACAGTTCAAATCATTTCTCTCTTTATATGTTGAAATTTTTTAAGATTATTGAGATTTTTTAAGTTCATATTTTTGTTACACTGCAGCTTTACAATATGGTGTTTTTTTGTCACCAATGTGACATGACGTGCATTACATGCAGTGACATAGCAATGATGTCACAATATATTTTTTAATTGTCAAAAAGTGTAATTTTACAATAAATAACAGATTTTAGAAGTTTTCTAAGAAGGTCACCACTCACTTACAATGTGACGTAACTAAGTGGTTGCATTTTGGTCACAGGTGTCACGTGACCACTGTGACTATGCATGCTATGAGGGCGTTATTTGCAGTGGCATTACAGTGACGTCACAAAAACTTTTTCAATTGACAGAAAAATATTTTTTCCATTCAAAAACATCTTTTGAAGAATTTTTGTATATATATTTTAATTTTCTAAGAAGGTCACATTTCAGTCACAATGTGACGTCACTGAGAGGTGGCATTTTGGTCACAGATGTGACGTCACATTCAGTCACAATGTGACGTCACTGAGGGGTGGCATTTTGGTCACAGGTGTGAAGTCACATTTCAGTCACAATGTGACGTCACTGAGGGGTGGCATTTTGGTCACAGATGTTATGTGACCACAGTGACTTACAGTGACGTCACTGTGACGTCACTGTGACCATGCATGCTATGTGGGAAAAAATATCGCTTCATTTCGAAATACTTCAGTGTATCGCTGTGCATAGTATGATTTGAAGCACAACATTTTAAAGACGAAACTTACTCGCCAATCTTAAAGATTTACTCGCCAATGGCGAGCTGGCGAGTGGAAATTTCGCGCCCTGTACTAAAATATACATTCTGTACAATCTAGGATGCAAATAATATTTATTATTAAATTACAGGGCCACACAAACGTATTCCACTAAATAATGTTATACGGGAAAACATTGTTTGGGGCGTGTTTTAATCATATTAAACTACTTCACATTTTATGAATGAGATATACGTTAATGAAGTATAATAAAAATTACTCCCTGCATATTTACAGGAACACAAAGATTTCGACCACCATACTGTATCCAAAGTACGCTCTACTATATCATCAAGATCTGAATATTTTAAAACTTCGTTATAGTACGAACGCACCTCATTTGCTACGCTTCACGTGCAATTTCCAACTTGTTTTAATAGTGGAGAGTAGGGAGGCTTGAGTAGACAGGAGGCTTGACCCACGCTTTAGTTTTAATATTTGGAAGAATTTCAGAATTTTGCTAATAGTTAGCAACCAAAACTACTTAAATGTTCAAGCAATAGTCTTTCTTTCATGCAGATAATTGAAACAGATGAAAAAAAATCAATTATGAAGACAAATGACATCCTTTAAGAAAAGAACTTTGAAAAAAAGATTTTAAAAATATTAATTTTCCCAGGAGATATTATGAATATAAGAATGCATTAAACGCATAAACACTTAACATTACAGAGGGAAATTCGGCCACCGAGTGTCTAGCATTCTTTAGGTTTTAGCACATATTACTATTTAGTATATTTACATATTACATATCTTTTGAACCATTCAAGTTTTGTAAACTACATTTTATTTTATCCTGTCATTTGTTATGTTCTGTAAGCCACAAATATAAAAATATTATGTGACATAACCTATTAATTTCCACAGTCTTTGTATGAAAAATGGTTATTAAATTATTTCTGAAATCTCTACGCTATACAAAAGAGTTCTGACTTTATTCTCTCTTTATATTGTTTTTTTCGTAAATGTTTGCTGTATATTTAGAACACTATATTGAAAATACATAAATCTTCTCAGTGTAGGCTTAATCTTTTATTCTGTCAACTTTATAGGAAAAAAAAGGATGAACAGCTCGGTGATAACGAGATCTTTCATCACTTTTAACAATGAATGTCATGGTGTAAAGCTATCAAGATTTATTTTGCTTTTTGAACAAATAAAATGAAATGTCTTTCGTGTCGGCTTATTTTTAACAGTGAAACAGTGAAATCTATATCAAATGGGTATTGTTGTTTCAGATAATATCTTTAAAAAGATTTGATATTAAAGGAAAGTAATTTTTTTTCAAGCAATACAAATATAATAAAAATAACCTTCTGTAAATCTAAAAATCTCTATATGTATAATCTTTTCTACAAATCTCTAGATAAGAAAATTTGGGAATTATAGAGAAACTAACAAGTAATAAAAATCATGCGTTAAGCATAGATTATGAAGCACTTTCCAACACTTCATGAAATCATTAACAAAACTTCGTTATTTAGGGGAATAAGGGTATATAGGCAAATATAGCCCATGTAAACCAATACTGTTGAACAGCTCTGTATTTGATCTGTCAGTTTATATACATACTATATAATGGGAAAATTTATTTTACAAGAAAATGCGTAGTAGCATAATATTTCTTTTTTAGCAATTTATACTAATACATGTAAATATACTTGAATGCTTTTGTTCAGCCCTTATTTTAAGTTGAACTTTATTACACGTCAGTAATAAGAAAAAATTTATTTTTAACTAAAACACTTTTAAAACAACTGAAATCACATTCTCATTAATTATCATTCACAGGCATCCATGTACCCAGTTCTTTTCGTGGCTCTATGTATCGTTTTAT
This sequence comes from Maratus speculifer, assembly GCA_964019185.1. Classification (NCBI taxonomy): domain Eukaryota; kingdom Metazoa; phylum Arthropoda; class Arachnida; order Araneae; family Salticidae; genus Maratus; species Maratus speculifer. The sequence goes on along the minus strand of OZ025289.1, from coordinate 440,514,769 downwards.
CTATATTCTACAAATATTTCTTAACAAATTGAATGCAGTTTGCCGTAAAAATGCGTAATTTATTTAAGAACCATCTTTAAGTAACTTACGCTCATACCCAGTATCATTGGCGAGCTCTTTCGGTTAGCCCTGTATATCGACTATATACTTTATAATCATCATATAATGTGCATAGATTTAGTGAAATTTAAAAGAGCATATCATAATTAAAATGCATTTATTCCATACGTCAGCCATCATCGGATACATATAGAGTACTTCGGAAAGAATATAGGGGGAACTGGGGCACATTGATACAGCTTTTTTCTAAGAATTTTTTTGGTGTCCAGAAAGCAGAAATTTCAAGTTATTTTTCCATGTGGAGTTAGCAAAACTTATGTAGTGTGTTATAAAAATATACAATCATTGTTTAATATATTATTTTTGCATGAAATAAAAAATAAAATAAAATGAGTCATTTGTATCAATGCGCCCAATCCCCGGGGCAGATTGATACACCTCATGGGACACTTTGATACATCTGGGAAAATGAAGACAAAAGAACACCAATGCATATTTTTCATAGAAAAATAGTTAGAAAACCATTTTATATTTAATTAGAAATTCAAATCGAACACAATTTATTTGTAAGCAATATTAAAGAAATCAAAATGAAATGTATAATGTTCTGGCTGTTCCTTGTCTGATTGTTGGCTGTGGTAATTTTGTCATGTCTGGCACTTCAACCCCAGCATTATACTTTTTCTTAGAAAAGATGAAAAAATTACCAGGTTTTCAGTTTATAAATCGGTTTATAAACAGAAAATAAAAGATAATTATATACAAAATTCTGTTTATAATATAATTATACTGTGCTCTTCTGCAGCTTGTTTCTCTTACTTAACAATTCTCATGTCGAAAATACTTTTTTCACTGGAGAACCGATATAAATTTGAGATTTTACAGGCTGCCGTCCTTTTCTTTTGTTAATTCTACTAGTGCTAAATATTGGGTAATTTCTCACGTCTTCTGTTTGCAAAAATACTATGAAATGTTCTAATATAAATAAATTAGAGTGATTTCACTTCGAAAAAACTAATATTAGAAATTTTTGGTGAAAAATGGTTGGATTAAGGAGTATATGGTAAAAAAATAATAAAAGGTAATGAAAAAATAAACTAAAAAAGGATTTGGGTTGTATCAATGTGCCCCGACATTGACTGTATCAATGTGCCCCATACAGTCATTTTTAATAAAATGAATCTCAAATCCAACATTTCATAATTTATCTAAGAATAAAGAATGAGAAACTGATAAAGAGTAACTTTACTTTTCAGGGTGAGTATTTTTTTCGGTTGAAAATACTGGAACAATTGTATAATACCATTTCAATTGTACAACTCAAATTTACTTTTGACCTACAAAAACAATTAATCACCCGTCCCATTTCATAAAACTACAGAATCACTCCAAGACTTTTTGTATGTTGTTGAGTGCACTAGTATCACCTTTTGGAGCTGTTTGAAACTCCCTGTAATGACCATTTGTGCAGTGCAGGCGGTGTATCAATGTGCCCGAGTTCCCCCTACTGTTTGAAATCTTTTGGTTGTTACTGTAAATGCTATGCACTTCATAAAATGCAAGACAGTATCGAATAATTTATATTAAGGCTAAGTGATGTATATCAATTTTAGTATACATAACACTTAATATAATTGAAATATGTTGCCCACATTTCTCCACTTTACCATTATCTAATGGAATTCTTTTCTGTGACTTTGTAAATGAAAGATTGCTATATTTTCACCGCATATTTAATAGAATGCATATTTTAATACACCTCGTAAATGCATATAATTTTTTATACGTTTGACAGGGTGTAACATCTTTAAAATTCCTTTGAAACGATTTTTCCCGATAGGTCGTAATGTAATGGAAAACTTTTGACTCACCCTGTAAATAAACTAATCATGGCAGAAATTTAATTTTCAGTAGGGTTTGTGCTAGGGTAAACATCAATAACGTCCAAAAATTTCTGGGCAAACCGGATGTATTTACAGTAGTTAGACAGCGGACAGACGGACAGACAAACCGAATGCATAAGCACTTTTTAACTTAGTAGGAAAGTGCTAATAATAAAATGATTGTTATAATTTTGCACACATATTTCGGTATATTATAGTGAAATACAAAAAAAAAATTTTTTTTTAATGAGCTTTATGGAATTTATCTTACAAGGAGAGGGCCAACCTTGATAATCACAGATTTTAATTATTTTTATATATGTTGTAGGAAAGAACTTCCCTACACTGTTAAAAATAAAGGTGACGAACCGGTTGCATTTGACGCCCAGGGGTGAAAAGGTTAAATCACTTGTCACCAGCGGGCTTGAAAATGTGTTTGGAATGCCAGTGGATGTTTCACGCTAATTAGGGTGCCGCGCAATGCATACCGTTGGAAGATTTTCACCCCTTAGTCATTTGCGCATGCTCTGAAACATGTATCCTTGCACTTCAACTTGCTGTCACTGGTGGATCAACACAGCAATTTTTTCCTACGATGACTATCACCGCTATACGCTATCCCAATTTTGTTTAGAACTTCGGATGGCTAACTGTTGGCGAGCTTTTTTATATAAAGCAACCTTTGAATTTCAGTACATATGAACATTTCAGGGAGACTTTGAAGGTGAGCTTGATGGCCAAGTGGATAGGGCGCTGCGCTTGTAATCAGACGTTCTGCGTTCGAATCCATCGAGGGCCGAAAGTCGGTTAGCATTTTTTTTATCATTGGGCACTCTGGATTAAGGGTGTCATCTTTTCACCCTAATTAAAGGTGCTATTTTAGCTCCTTTAGGGGTGTCACCAGTGAGGCAAGCATTTCATCATTAAAAGGTGCAATGTGTCACCATTAGTTTTAACAGTGTAGTCTTAGGTTCAACGGATTTTATACAACGATCCTTAGTTTTCGAGAAACAGGGGGGGGGTCTAATATTATAATTGAATTTAAGTACTTACTTTGTAATGTAATTTTTATGTTGAAATGACATCCTTTAAGAAAAAAATACTGGAAGAAGAAACTTTAAAATATTAATTCCTTGAGGAGATATTTTGAATGTAAGAAAGCATCAAATGTCCATAGACTTAACATTACCGAGGGGAATTTGGCCGCTGACTGACTAGAACCCTTAAAGTGTTAGCACATGTTAATATTTTGTACATTTACATGTTATATATCTTTTGTGCCATTCAAGTTTTGTAAACAATATTTAACTCTATCGTATCATTTCTTATGTTCTGTAAGACACCTAATATAAAAATATTATCTGATAAAAACTATTAATTTTCACTGTCTTTGTATGAAAAATGGTTATTAAATTCTTTCGGAAGTCTCCGTGCTACACAAAAGAGTTCTTACTTTATATCTTATTTTTACGTTATTTTTTTTTTCGCTAATGCTTGCTGTATTTTTAGAACAGTATATTGAAAATACATAAATCTTCTCAACGTAGGCTTAATCTTTTGTTCTGTCAACTTTATTAAAAAAAAGATCAAAAGCTTGGTGATTTCATCACTTGATAACGAGATATTTCATCACTTTTAACAATGAATATCATGGTGATAAAACTATCAAGAATTATTTTGTTTTTTGAGTAAAATAAACTGAAATTCCTTTCGTGTAGGCTTATTTTTAGTAAAACAGTAAAATCTATATCACAGGGGCATTGTTGTTTCAGATAATATCTTTAAAAAGATTTGATATTAAAGGAAAGTAATTTTTGTCAAGCAATACAAATGTAATAAAAATTGTCTTCTGTAAATCTAAAAATCATTATATGTATAATCTGTTCTATAAATCTCGAGATAAGGAAATTTGGGCATTATAGAGAAACTAATAAAATGATTGTTATAATTTTACACACTTATTTTTGTATATTGTAGTGAAATAATAAAAAGAGACTTTTAATGAGTTTTGGAGAATTTATGTTATAAGGAGACGGCCAACCTTGATAATTACACATTTCGATTATTTTTATATATGTTGTAGGGTAGAGTTACACATATTTTTCGGTGTATTATAGTGAAATAATAAAAAGAGATTTTTAATGAACTTCATAGAATTTATCTTACAAGGAGAAGGCCAACCTTGATTATTACAGATTTTGATTATTTTTATATATTCTGTATTGTAGATGATCCTTAGTCTCAGGCTCAATGGATTTTATACAATGCTTTTTAGTCCTCGAGAAACAAGGGGGGAGGGTAATATTATAATAAAGCTTAAGCACTTACTTTGTAATGTAATATTTATGTTGAAATGACATCTTTTAAAAAAATTTTTAAATATTAATTCTTTGAGGAGATATTTTGAAATTGAGAATGCATCACGCCCATTGACTTAACATAACTGAGGTGAAATAGGCCGATGAGTGACTAGAAACCTTCAGGTTTTAGCACATATTACTATTTAGTGCATTTACATGTTATATAGCTTTTGTTCCAATCAAGTTTTTAAACTACTCTCAATTTAATCCTGTCATTTGTTATGTTCTGTAAGTCACCAAATATAAAAAGATTATCTGATATAAACTATTAATTTCCACTGTCTTTGTATAAAAAATGGTTATTAAATTCTTTTTAAGGGCCCTAATGCTACACAAAAGAGTTCTGACTTTATGTTATCTCTTTATATTATTTTTTTTTGCAAATGTTTCTGTATTTTTAGAACACTATATTGAAAATACATAAATCTCCTCAGTGTAGGCTTAATCTTTTGTTGCGTCAACTTTATCGAAAAAAAAAAAAAAAAATCAAAAGCTGCGTGATAACGAGATCTTTCATCACTTTTAACAATGAATGTCACGGTGATAAAACTATCAAATTGATTTTGCTTTTGGAATAAAATAAACTGAAATTTTTTTCGTGTAGGCTTATTTTTAGTAAAACAGTGAAATCTATATCAAAAGGTTGTTGTTTCAGATAATATTTTTAAAAGGATTTGATATTAAAGGAAAGTAATATTTTTTCAAGCAATACAAATACAATAAAAATTACCTTCTGTAAATCTAAAAATCTCTATATGTATAATCTTTTCTACAAATCTCTAGATGAGGAAATTTGGGCATTATAGAGAAACCAATAAAATGATTGTTAAATTTTTACTCACGTATTTTGAATATTATAGTGAAATAATAAAAAGAGATTTCTAATGAATTTTATAGAATTTATCTTACAAGGAGAGGGCCAACCTTGACAATTTCAGATTTTGATTTTTTTTATGTATGTTCTAGGGTAGATGTCCCTTAGACTCAGGTTCGAAGGATTTTATACAATGCTCCTTAGTTCTAGAGAAAGAGAAAATGGGGGCTAATATTATAATACAGCTTAAGTACTTACTTTGCTATGAAAATTTTATGTTGAAATGACATCCTTTAACCCCTTCGTGACGTCGACCTTTTACGAAAATTTTAAGGTATTATCAGCGGTTTTTAAAAACATAAGATTGTGCCTTATTGAGTTGAGGAAATTTTCCGTATAAATAAGGCAAATTTTACAATAAAATTTTAGTGGTAGGGATAAACAAGGATTCTTAAGCCTTTTTGTGGCACATATTCATGTCGCTCGACCCCAAGGGATTGAGAAGGAAACACTGAAAAAAGACTTTACAATATTAATTCCTTGAGGAGTTATTTTGAATGTAAGAATGCATCATATGTCCATAGACTTAACATTACCGAGGGAAATTTGACCACTGAGTGACTAGCATTCATAGTACATGTTAATATATTGTACATTTATATGTTACATATATTTTGTGTCATTCAAGTTTTGTAAACTATTTAACTTAATCGTGTCATTTGTTATGTTCTGTAAGCCATCCAATATAAAAAGATTATCTGATAAAAACTGCTAATTTTCACTGTCTTTTCATGAAAAAAGTCTATTCTTTCTGAAGCTTCCATGCTACATAAAGGAGTTCTGACTTTATGTCCTCTTTTTACATGATTTGTTTCGTAATTGTTTGCTGTATTTTTAGAACACTATATTGAAAATACATAAATCTTCTCAGTGTAGGCTCAATTTTTTTTTGTTCTGTCAACTTTATAGAAAAAAAAGGGATCAAAAGCTTGGTGATAATGAGATCTTTCATCACTTTTAACAATGAATGTCATGGTGATAAAACTATCAAGATTTATTTTGCTTTTTGAATAAAATAAATTGAAATTCCTTTCATGTAGGCTTATTTTTAATAAAACAGAGAAATCTATATCAAAAGTGTATTGTTGTTTCAGATAATATCTTTAAAAAGATTTGATGTTAAAGGAAAGTAATATTTTTTAAGGCAATACATATGTAATAAAAATTATTTTCTATAAATCTAAAAATCACTATATGTATAATCTGTTCTATAAATCTCTAGATGAGGAATGTTGGTCATTATAGAGAAACTAATAAAATCATTGTTATAATTTTACGCACATATTTCAGTATATTATAGTAAAATAATAATAAAAGATTTTTAATGAACTTTAAATAATTTATCTTACAAGGAGAGGACCAACCTTGATAAATACAGATTTTGATTTCTTTATATATTTTATAGGGTAGAGATCCCTTAGTCTAAGTTTTTTATACAATGCTTCTTAGTTCTCTAGAAACAGAGGAGGGGGGGGGGGTAATATTATAATACAGCTTAAGTTCTTACTTTGTAATGTAATTTTTATGTTGAAATGACATCCTTTAAAAAGAGAACACTGAAAAATAAAAATAAAAATATTAATTCCCTGAGGAGATATTTTGAATGTAAAAATGCATCAAATGTCCATAGACTTAACATTACCGAGAGGAATTTGGCCGCTGAGTGACTAGCATCCTTAAAATGTCAGCACATATTAATATTTTGCACATTTACATGTTATATTTGTGCCATTCAAGTTTTGTAAACTATATTTAAATTTATCGTATCACTTGTTATGTTCTGTAAGCCACCCAATATAAAAAGTTTATCTGATATAAACTATTAATTTCCATTGTCTTTGTATGAAAAATGGTTATTAAATTCTTTCTGAAGTCTCTATATTACACAAAAGAGTGCTGGCTTTATTTTCTCTTTTTGCATTATTTTTTTTTCGCAAATGCTTGCTGTATTTTTAGAACACTGTATTGAAAATACATAAATCTTCTCAGTAGGCTTAATCTTTTGATCTGTCAACTTTATAGAAAAAAAAGTTTGGTGTTAACGAGATCTTTCATCACTTTTAACAATGAATGTCATGGTGATAAAGCTATCAAGATTTATTTTGCTTTTTGAATAAAATAAAATGAAATTTCTTTTGTGTAGGCTTATTTTTAATAAAACAGTAAAATTTATATCAAATGGGTATTGTTGTTTCAGATAATATCTTTAAAAAGATTTGATATTGAAGGAAAGTAATTTTTTCAAGCAATACAAATGTAGTAAAAATTCCTTTCCGTAAATCTAAAAATCTCCACATGTATAATCTGTCCTCTACATCTCTAGATAAAGAAAGTTGGTGATTATAGAGAAATTAATAAAATAATTGTTATAATTTTATACATATAATTCGGTACATTATAGAGAAATTAAGAAAAAGATTTTTAATGAGCTCTAGAAAATTTATTTTAATGTGGTTAAAAAAAATAAGGCATAATTATGTTCGCTTATTTTAAAACTTTATATCTTGCGAAATTGCTGAAGTAGTTCGTAACGAACTTACCTAGTATTTATTGAACTTTCTTGTTCCTTAAATATTAAGCTTTTTTGTTAATTTTAGATAGATGTTTTAAAACTTTTTTTTGTGTATGTATTTAATATTCGAATTTATAGTTATTTTTTTTAAATATAGAAATTGACAGTTTGTTGAATTTTCTCCCTTTTTTAATATACACGAGAGAAAAAATAACGTATTCAATGTAAAATCCCTTAAATCTAAAAATACATACACTAACTTATGTTGTATATTTAGATGAATCGATAAATAAAAATCGAAGAAAAAGTATTAATATTTTTAAAAATAGAAGAAATTTTTAAAAAATTAAATAAAAAATAAATTTTAGTAAAATAGGCTTTTAACAAGATTTATATATATATTTTTATCATTATTAGAATTAAGTATTGTGCCACCACTTATATTGCACGGTTATTCAAAATTGAACAGATGGTTTCAAAGACACTGTGTTGTCTTAAAATAACTAGAAAAACAACGAAAAACTAGAAGAGAACTTCATTATTGACGAAATTCGTTTGCTAAATTATCATTGTATCGTAAACGAGCCTAAACATTTCTGAGAATATATTTTTAAAAGCTAAAAATTATAATTATAACACTACCAAAGATACATTAAAATAAATGACATTGTAACATAATAATAATCATAATGTTACATAATTGTAATCATACATAACACCTATTTTAAATCTGAGAGCATTCAGAACTCCATATTATAAATCTCACATAAAAAAAAAACACTTATTCTTAAAATGGTAAATCACTGATAAAAAAAATGAAATAAGTTTAGTAAAATTACATTAAGAGAATATTGCTATTTCTCATTTTCACATAATTCATCATGTTAATGAATTGGTTTGACAATATATTTAAAAAATGCCAAACGTTATAATTAAAAATCAGTCTAAAAGAAACTATTATTCAATGCGATATATATTTCCTGTCACTTCTCTGAATAACTTAATAAAGTTTCAAGAGAAAATGATTTTCTAGAAAGTAATGTTAACTTATTAAAAAAAAAAAAAAAAGACACGCAAAATGATTTTTCTTTCTGAAAGAGCATTTTTTTATTAAAAATTCACAGTTAAATTATTTGTTTGAAAGATGGTTTTTTGTCTTTTATTATATAGAAAAAGATCCAAAATTTCTTTATAGAATGTAGAACAGCAGCAGCAATGTATTACATTTTAATCTATAAGTTTTGCAAAAATAATATGATCGTTTATGAAAGGGATATGTTTTGTTCTAGCAAAAGAGAACTATAGGAAAAAGATATATCTTGTATGCGCTTTCGTGTTACAATACAATACCATAATGCATGGAAAATACAAAACAAAGTATAGGTTGTAATGTCATAAATTCCTATATAAGGTACCCTGGGGTAATAACGCCACGTTAAGGTTCTACCAATTTTCACGGCTTAGTTTTAGATTGTATTTTTCAAACAAATATAGGATCTGATACAGCAACTCATTGACTATCTATATAAAATAAAATAATTTAACAGATATGTATTCATAAAATGTAATGGCGTTTTTTCTTGACCAATGCTATTTGGCGTTATTACCCACCTATATGGGTAATAACGCCATGCAAACAAAACTATGAAATAAGATGGAATAATTGCATGTAGATAGCCCAATTCTAAAAATACAAACTCTACAAACTTAAAAATTGTCAAATTGCATTCTAAGCTATTGAAAATGTTCAATTTTTTGTGAAAGTGTAAGAAAAATAAAGGTGTGGTTTGGGAGGGGGGGGGGGATGAGGCAAAAGAATATCAGACAGTGAGCTTCTTTTTGCTTAAAAAGGACCGCTTAAATAGAAATATGAGAAACATTGCACAGTTTTAACTGTGTTTATTTGAATCAGTATTTAGGATGTAGCTCGGCCACTGTAGGGAATCAACCGGGGTATTAATGTAAATGATTGGCGTTATTACCCCGGTATAGTTATTGCGCAGTGCATTTTAAATTACAAATTATCTCGAGAAGATATCCACAATCTTCAACAATATTTTAAAAGTACATGAAATGCACTACAAATTTATGTAATTAACAAAGTATTTCCGGATAAAAAGATAGTCTTCACATCACAACACGTATCTCGCAAATTTTAGATCAAGCGTTAATTTTAGTTGTTTGTAAAAACAATAAGACCTAAAAATGAAACAAATTAACTTGAAGCTGTTTTTTGCGATTTATATGACTCAAAACCCTTCTGCGCAGAGCACATGGGTGTCATTTACCTGATTATTTCATAATTATGCAAAATATAAGCACTTGGCGTTATTACCCCGCCTGGCGTTATTACCCCAGGGTACCTTATCTAACTTTGAATTTATTAAATCGTACACTGTAAAAAAATATCTGTAACTCTACAGATGTAAATTAACAAAACTCTGTATGTTTATTAAAATGTTATCTCTATATTGTACAGAAAGATATGTAAATCTACAAAATTACTTTTTGTAAAGCTATTAATTTCTGTAGCTTTACAAAAAACGAAAAAAATTACCGTAATCTTAATAAATTTTGTTTGTAACCTAATATGCATTTACGTAAAAAGTTCTTGACATCCCAATTTCCTAAAAGAGCCTTAGTAACCTTACAGATTTTTTTTTCTGTTAAAATCTGTATTTGTTACATGAATTTTTACTGTAGAAGTTACATAAAAAGTTCTAGGAATGGGATATTCCATGTCAACTCAACACACTCTATAAACCTAACCATCTCCGATTTTCATGAAATTTCGCATAGGTACATTAATCATATAGAGTTGGAATAATACCAATTTTTTTTGCGATATGTCGACTAGTTTTTGAATTATAGCATATTAACGTTTTAAAATTTTTGTCTAAAAATCGCAAACGGAAATTTTTTGAATGACTCTAACAGCTCTCCTAATTGAGTTGGATTGATTGGATTCATTCTTGCATTCTTTCTTAAGGTTAGTGCTCAAATTTATTTTGAAATTAAGTGTAAATATTAGCGTTCTTGAATTATTACGCTGACTACTGAAAAAAAATGAAAAACAAGCTCCAGTTTTAATTTTTTTACCAATGAACCCATTGTCATCCCAAATTTATATTTTGCCAAATGATTTACAAGAGTACAAACTTTCATGAAATTAATTTTAAAATTTTTAAAATAATTTTTTTTTAAATTTTGACAAAAACATTGTGTTAACCTATAACATGTTGGATATCACAGGAAAGAGCATGAAAAATGCTGTAAAATGACATTTCACATAACCCTTTAACTCAATTAGGAGAGCTGCTAGAGTCATTTAAAAATTAAAACATTATATGCTATAATTCAAAAACTAGTTGACATATCTCAAAGAAATTTGGTATTATTTTAAGTCTATATGATTAGTATATTTGCACCAAATTTCAAGAAAATCTGAGATGGTCAGATAAATTTTGTTTTAAAATTGTGTTTGATTTGACCTGGAATTAGAGGTCTGCACGGGCCGGAATTTCCAGGCCCGGGCCCGGCCCGGCCCGTAGGAAAATTTCTTCAGCCCGGCCCGGCCCGTTCAAATTTTTATATTTTAGGCCCGACCCGGCCCGTAGAGAAATCAGGGAAAGCAGGCCCGACCCGGCCCGTTTTGGCCCGTTAGAATTTTTACGATTTCTAAAAAATTCAGATTTTTATTATATAATTAAGATTTTTTTAAAGAGTACTGTATACATATCTATGGAATGATTTTACAGTATATTTTACAGGAAATACACGTTAGTAACATTAATGATTACTAAGATTTTTAGGCTTTCAACATCCAAATAAAGATTCATTAAAAAATTAATATGGCTTAGAATAAAAGAAAAAAAAAGAAATTTAAAAACATCATAACTTTTGAAGCTGTTTAATAAAGGAAGATTTATAAAAATATTTCTATATCATTTTATTAAAGATTTTAAATCCAAATTCATTCTTATATTCAAAGAAGCTCCTTTCTGATACATTTCTAAATTCATTTTTTTCCTCAGAAACGCATAAGATTAGCAAGTGTCTTTATTCAGAAACTATATAATCGAATGGCGTTATCCATTTTTTGATACAAGCAATTTAAGAACACTGCAAGCAAATAAAATATTGTCATAATTAGCGTTTTGAATAGAATTTCCGGAAGCGATAGCATGGGAAGGGAGAAAAACCTGCAACCATTTGAGAAACTATTGTATCTCAACAAGGTTATACAAGTATTTTATTTACCAAAAAAGTAAAACGCTATTCGATTCCAAATCCCTTGAATAGTCCAGCTTATCACTTTTATATTTTTACAATTAAAAATTAATGTAAAAATGTGTCAAACTTTCGCGTTATTGAAAAATTAATTTAAAAACCATCAAGAAGTATATATCCAAAGATTAAGCTAACATAAATTCTTTATCGCTGTTCATAATTTTACAAATATGTTGTCTGCCCTACAGATCTTGAGAACAAATAAGTCTTCTTTCTGTCCGGCAAGTCTATATGTAGAAAAATAATGTCTTGATCTCCAATTTTGATCTTGGTCCTGCACGAGTTAGTTTAAAAAATATTAAAACGGGTTACACACAATGTAACTATCCGATGCCGATCTCTACACTGCACAAGTTACATTTTTATATTGATGCTGTCAAACTAGTATGGCTCGTGACGCACATTTTTATTTATTCTCGTTAAAACCATTTTCATTAAAAATAGGTTTATATTTTATCGTTTATGCTTAAATCTTCAAAACGGGCCGGTAGGCCCGAAAATTTTTATACGTTCATAATTTTTTTTATGAAAAAACATTCTAATTCTGCCGGCCCGGTCCGTTAGCAAATTCGAAACGATTCCGCCGGCCCAGCCCGGCCCGCGGGCCGTGCAGACCTCTACCTGAAATGACTCGAATCCCAATTTCCTAGAAACGCTAGCGTTCGCCAGTTTCCTAGTTTTGTAACTTTATAGATTTTTTTTTTTACAGTGTACACTATAAAAAAGTCTGTAATTCTACAGATGTAAAGTTAGAGAAATCTGTATGCTTATTAAAATTTTATCTGTACACTGTACAAAAAGAGATGTAAATCTACAAAACTAGTTTTGTAAACATACAGTAATCTGTAGCTTTGCAAAAGAATCTAACAAAATTACAGTAATCTTACAAAACTTTCATCTGTAATAGGGTTTGCAGTTACATAAAACATTCTAGGCTGTAAAAAAAATATATGTATATCATGTCTTCAAATCAAGGTTTCTCATTCGAAAATATCAAGATCGAGTAAATCATGTTTCGAATATGTAATCATAAATGATCTATAAAAACATTTTAAAACTCAAAGGAATAATCTATGGTATTGATCCCCAATATATATCATAAGTGAAATCGAAACTGAAGAAATCTTCTTCGAACGTTTCTTTAACTAATTATTTAATGAGATAAAAATAGGTATTTACAGTTCTTTGTACATATTTACACAACTTTAAATCATCTAGGAAACACAATGCTCCGATTCATATCTTTTCTCAAATTAATTGTCACATCTTTTATCTAAATCAAAACATTCGAATCAAAAATGGAAATCGTCTACACTCTGTTTACAAACTTCAGAGTGTTCTAAAAGTGGAAGTTGAAGTCAAAGAAATTGCATAGCGCGCAGCGCCATCTAACTGCAATTCTTTTTCTTCACACTCCCCACCTGAACTCTTACAGAGTTCATCAATAAATTCTATTATGAAAATAAAAAAAATTTTCATATCAGTATTTTCAATATTCTAATAAAATTTTCATATCAGTGGTTCAGTAATCTGATACAATTTCAAAATTCAAATGCAAATATCAGTTTCAAATACAAATATCAATTTCAAATTCAAAATATCAATTAATTCTAAACAAATCTAACAAAATCAATTAATTATAAACAAAAAAGTATAAAATTCAAACAATATAGTAAACGAAAAATATTACCTGCAATAAGCACGATAAAAATGACTTCTTTTTTTTTTCAAACATTTTATATACTTACTTATGCTAAGCTTCAAATAATACTGCATAACTAAAAAGAAAGAAAACTTTTAGAGTTCTAAAAGAGATAAAAAAAGAAAGAAAGTCTATTAATGTTCATCAGTCCATAATTTCTAATGGATATAAATGTTGGACGGATCTTTTCAGCACTCCATTGGCTGTCTTTATTTCATATGAGCGAATGTTGTTGTCTCTACCTGGAATCGCTCTCTGAATTCTACCAAGTTTCCAGAGAAGTTTATTTTTTATATCGCCTTCGATCAAGACAACATCACCCACTTTTAGTGGTGTATGTGAATTGGGATTTTACGATGAATGGAATGTTCTTAAATCTAGAAGATATTGTTTTTTCCACTTCGACCAAAGTTGTTTTAGTAGTAATGATTGGTATCTTTTTCTTTTGAGAAGTGCCGATCTTTTTGAACCATTTTCAATTACATCGAAAAAGTTAATAGGAAGTGAAAGTTCTTTACCAAAATTCAAAAAATCCATTGGAGTGAGAGGAAGAGGTTCATCATATTCGTTATACACATATGTCAAAGGACGCAAGTTGAGGATAGCTTCTACTTCAACCAGTAGTGTCGACATTTCTTCATAGCTCAATAAAGCTTTTCCAGTAATCTTTCGTAGACACTCCTTGACTGATTTCACAAGTCTTTTGTAGAAGCCTCCCCACCATGCAGCTCTTTCAATGATATTTTTCCAAACGATTCTTTCTCTTGCAAGAAATTTCAAAAAGAGATTGTTGGAAATGACGTCGTATAAATTATCGACTTCTTGTTTAGCTTTTTTAAATGTCTTCGCGTTATCTGAATAAATGACTTTACAATTTCCTCTTCGAGCTAAGAATCGTCTAAAAGCAAGGAGGAAAGAATCTGTAGTCATGTCGGTAACAAGTTCTAGATACAAAGCTCTGGTAACTCCGCAAGTGAATAAGACAATGTAAGATTTCTTAATTTCACCGAAGTTTTTCACGTAAATAGGTCCCGCAAAATCTAAACCACAAATTGAAAATGGGGGAGCTTCATTCACTCTATCTTTAGGTAGAGGGGCTGTGATTTGGTCTGCAGGTTTACAAAGATATTTTTGACAAATGAGGCACTTTTTAATGAGACTTTTCACTAACTATCTTCTTTTCGGAATCCAATATCGAGATCTAACTTTTGTCAAAGTGTGAGCAATTCCTGCATGCATCATCTTTTCATGATCTTGACGTACAATCAGCGTCGTTAACCAGGAATGTCTAGGTAAAATGATTGGATGTTTTTCTTCTGTTGGAAGATCACCAAATTCTAGTCTTCCTCCTAAACGTATGATTTCTGATTCATCTATAAATGGAACAAAGTTGAATAAGGATGAATTCTTTTCTACTGAATTATTATTTCTAAGAGACTCAAATTCTTCTTTAAAAAATTGTTTCTGTTCAATTCGTATTAAGTATTTTTCAGCTTCTAGTAATTCTTCAGTTGTTAGTGGACCGCTAACTTCAGTAGATTTTTTCAGCTTTATTATAAATCTTTTTACCCAAGCAGTTGTTCTTATTACTTTCTCCAAATTGCTAAATTTTTCTATACAGATAGGATTTTTAATTTCTTCAGTTATACACTCGCACTGCAATATGTCATTGGGTTTTTTCCTGTATTCTAATTCATCTTCATCAATTATTTCTTTATCTTCAGATTTTGACCAAAATTCAGGGGGTAAACTAAGCCATTTTGGCCCAAGTAACCAAGTAGGATTATTGATGAATTTGGAGACTTTTGCTCCTCTTGAGACAAGGTCTGCGGGATTGTCTGCCCCTGGGCAATGATGCCAATCAGAAGGGGATGTCATTTTACGAATTTCTTCAACACGATTCCGCACAAATGGTTTGAATTTTTCAGGTAATCCTTTAATCCAAAAGTATGTAATTTTTGAGTCCGTCCAATAAATGCATGGAATTTTTAGATGTAGCGCCTTCAAAATGCTGCAGCTTAATTTAGCTGAACATAATGCAGCCATCAATTCCAGTCTTGGTAAAGTGAGAGTTTTTAAAGGAGCCACTCTGTTTTTAGAAGCTACGAAAACTGTTCGAATGTCTTTTTCAGAGATCGATACACGTAAATAGGCAATTGTGCCAAAGGCTATTGAACTTGCATCAGAAAATAAATGCAACTGCAAATTGGCAATTTTCTCGTTTGGAATTTCGAAAAAATAATGTCGAGGAATAGACAATTCAGATATTTGAGGAATTTCACTACACCAGTCTTTCCAAAGAGAGATTAAATCTTTTGGGATGGCCTCATCCCAATCTATGCCTAATGACCAAATTTTTTGCAGCAAACATTTTATTCTTAATGTGAAGGGTCCTAAAAATCCAATAGGATCAAACACTCGACCCAAAACTTGCAAAATATACCTCTTTGTGTCAATTCTTTTAGAAGCAAACGCCGCTAATTCACGAGTGTCAAAATACAAAAAATCGTTTAGACTGTTCCATGCTATTTCTAAAACTTTGTAAGGAACATTTTCTGTTTCAGATGTTTCCAAATTATGACTGGAAATTGCATCGTTATTTTTCCACAATTCTTTTAAGGATTTTGAATTAGTGTGCCACTTATGTAATGTCATACTAGCTTCTTTAAAAATAGCTATAGACTCTAATGTAGTGGATAAAGCTTGCTCGACAGAAGATTGACTTCCAATTACATCATCTACATAAATATTTTCATTTAAAAACTCGACAGTTTCTGGATATTTTTTGATATATTTCTTTAAGTGGTGTTTTATTGTGGCTGCTAACAAAAATGGACTACAATTTACCCCAAATAAAACTCTAGTAAATCTATATATTTGAGGAAGGTTAGATTCATCAAAAGGGTCTTCTGAAAACAAAAATCGAGATACGTCTCTGTCTTCTTCATCTACTAATATTTGCAAAAACGCTTGTTTTATATCGGTTGTAAAGGCATTTGGATTTAATCGAAATCGTAACAAAATATCAAAAATTTCAGGGTACAAATTCGGACCTGGGTGAAGACAGTTATTGAGAGATTGTGAATTTAAATCATGAGCTGATGCATCAAACACAATACTTAATTTACTTGTTACGCGGTCTCTTCTTATCACTTCTCTGTGAGGTAAATAAAATTCAACATGCCCCTTATCTTCTGAATTAGGAACTAATTCTACGATTCCCTGTTTTAAATAATCATTTAATACATCTTTATATTCAAAAAACAACTGGGGATTTCTAACAAATCTTCTATTTAATTTAACTAATCGAGATTCTGCAATTTTTCTGTTATCATCCAGACGCCCTTTCTGCAGTTTCCACGGCAATTTTACTTTATATCTTTTATTTTCATATTTAATATCGCATTAAAAATTTTTCATTATTTCATTTTCAAAAGGGTCTGAATCTTGTTTAATATTAATAAGTCCTGAAGTTTCAAGATCCCAAAATTTTTTTATTTGATCAGAAATTAAGTGTTCTTCAATAATTACGTTTAAAATCAATGAAGATTGGTTTTCGCTTTTTCTACCTTGGAGGCACCAGCCAAAGATGGTTTCAACAGCAACAAGATTTTTGTTTAAATGTTTTATGTTACCTGTTACTATATCATAATAGTAATCGACTCCTATTAGAAGGGAAATAGGGTCTTGACATTGTGGTGAGTCAGCAAGGGTTAAATTCTGTAAAATACTCATTTCACCAAATTCTTTTACTTCTGGGGGAGGGATATCAGATCCAGAGATTTCGTCTGTTACCATCGCTTCTATTTCTAAATTAGACTTCGAAAAATGTTTATTTTCTAATTTAAGTTTAACAACATCATAATTTTTCTCAATTGGGATTTTACTTCCGAATGTGAATACCGATAATTTTTCCTTTCTCAATATTTTAAGTTGTAATTTATCAGCAATTTCTCGAGTTAAAAAGGTTCGCATTGCAGCAGTATCCAATAATAATCGAACAGAAACTTCTTTATTTTTATTTTTTACTTTCGCACAGCAAGTTTGCAAGAAAATTCGGTTTTTTCCAATACACGAAATAGCCGAAATAATTTCATTAGTTGTTTCATTTTGTGCATTCGCTGTTTCCAAATTTTTATCTATACAACTTGTTTTATTTGGTGAATTAGATTGTTTACAAATAGCTCTGTTATGTCTACCCTGACATGTCGTACATCGTATCTTAGAAGCACAGTCCTTGATCCGGTGTTTTGGCAAAAGGCAGAGGTAACATCTACCTTGCGATTTCAAAATATTTTTCTTTTTATCAAGATCAAAAACATTGCATATTTCTGACAAATGATTACTTTTACAAAAGATGCAACTTTGTTTCTCTGTGTTCTTTTTGTCTGAAACTGCAGTCATTAATTCATGCGCGGATGAAAAGTTTAATTCTCTTTTAGGAGATTTCGTAAATTTTTGTTTGTTTACTTCTAATCTATTTGATTTTGAAAATGAAAAAGCCAATTCGCGACTTTTAATTTCGGTTTGCAAGAAATTTAGTAATTTGTTTATATCAGGGTTGCATGAAGATTTAATGTTTTGCTTGTTAAATTCCAAATTTAAATCTGATGGTAGCAATTTCAAAACTACGGCTAAAAGCATAGAGCTGTAAGCCTGTGGTTCGAGTCCCAATGTAGTCAATGATCTTACATTAATTTCAATATCATCATGAAGTTTCTGTAATTTTGAAGTATCACTAGATTTATAAACCGGAGATAAGTTTAACAATTTATTTAAATGGTGATTGATTATCATCTCTTTATTCCCAAATCTACTTTCAAGAATTTTAAGTGCTACATCATAATTTGATTCCGAAACTTCTAAGCCTTCTATGGCGTTTAAAGCAGATGAACCTAAGTAACTTCGCAAATAATTGTATTTTTCAATTTTTGTCAGTGAATTATTATCATTTATCGATACTTTAAAAGTATTCCAAAAGTTGGTGAATTGCGTGCAATCGCCATAAAATTTCTGTATATTCAATTTTGGAAGTTTCACAAATTTATTTTCATTATTGGGGGTAGAATCATTAACCGAACTATTGTTCAAAGGAATAATGTTTTTATTTTCTTTAAGTTTCTTTTCAGCGCGAAAATTCGTTAAGGATATTTTGTCTGCATAGTCATATACCGTATTCATTTCATTCTCATATTCGTCTAAATTCAAAAGTGGTTCTATTTTTTCATTTATTTCATCTAAATTACATGATTTAATTTTTAATTGGTTAACAGATTCTTCAAGAGAATCAATATTAACGGTATCATTTTTTAATATAGTCTCTATTTTATTTATCAATTTCGTGACAGAACTTCTTAAAATTGTTCTGTTTTTCTTTAGCTTTTCTAGGTCAGCCATAATTAACACATCAAAATAAAATTATAAAACTCTTACCTTTAAAAGTCTTCGGAAACACTACCTTTAAAAATCTTCGCAATCAATAATAATCTTCTGTATTTATCATATTTCAGTTTCGTTCCCGGCCTCTATATGCACCATTGTAAAAAAATATATATATAAATCATGTCTTCAAATCAAGGTTTCTCATTCGAAAATATCAAGGTCGAGTAAATCATGTTTCGAATATGCAATCATAAATAATCTATAAAAACATTTTAAAACTCAAAGGAATAATCTATGGTATTGATCCCCAATATATATCATAAGTGAAATCGAAACTGAAGAAATCTTCTTCGAACGTTTCTTTAACTAATTATTTAATGAGATAAAAATAGGTATTTACAGTTCTTTGTACATATTTACACAACTTTAAATCATCTTGGAGACACAATGCTCCGATTCATATCTTTTCTCAAATTAATTGTCACATCTTTTATCTAAATCAAAACATTCGAATCAAAAGCGGAAATCGTCTACACTCTGTTTACAAACTTCAGAGTTTTCTAAAAGTGGAAGTTGAAGTCAAAGAAATTGCATAGCGCGCAGCGCCATCTAACTGCAATTCTTTTTCTTCAAGGCATCCCAGTTTCCCGAAAAATTCTTACTAACCTTACGGAATTTTTTGATTTACAGTGCAAATCTGTATCTGTTACACGAGTATTTGTTGTTGCCCTTCCATGAAATGTTCTAGGAATCCCAGTTTCCTAGAAAACTTTTAGTAACTTTACAGATTTTTTTATGAGTGTATAGCATTTTAAAATGCACCCAAACACTTTATCGTATTCTTTAATAATGATTCAGGAAAATAAGGGATAATTCAGGAAATACATGGTAAAAAAAATATTAGTTTGCTAAATATGATGTCTCTTTCTATTGTTCATTTTTAATAATGTTTCGTTCTGAGTGGAAACTATTGATTTTCTGAAATTTATCCTTATTACTTTCATTCATATATTGGGGGTTTTATTTTTAAATCATACGAAGTAAAATTTTTCAACGACGTAAAATCAGGAGTTTTTTTTACACTAAAATCATATACAGAAAATCGGGAATTTTAAAAACCTGACGTGATAAGCGGAGTGACTGAAAACAAGGTCCAAACGTATTTAAAAAAATACATTTTTTTCTTCATTAAACACTGTTAGAAAAAGTATGTAAAACTTATTATAAATATTTAACACATGCTTATTAAAATTGAAATCATCTGTATTTATCTACCCTCTTTATACATTTGTAGAAAGATATATTTGTGTTTTAGAAATACGAATACACATATTTTCTCTGATCCTCGATTTATTATAGCGATTCGTATCATGAATCTGTTTGGTAATAGGAATTTCCTTTATGTACAGAAATCTGAAACTGAATTTGGCATTCAAGTAAATATCTGTCCCAAATCCTATCAATATTAATTAATAATATTGAAATGGTGAGAATAATCAAAATTTGGAACGCATTAGACTAATAGTTTGAATAAATACAGAATAAACATTTCCTTATCCCCAATAATACAGTTCTACTGGCAATAAACTATTTGCTGAATCATAGTTTCGGTAACATAATAAGTTATGCTGTTGGTGATTACTATTTCCTTTTGGGATTAGTCTTAATGTATAACATCAGATTATGACAATGTCGGAGATAAATATCCTCTGATGCTTATAATAAAAATGAATACACGAAAGTAAATTTTATTCATTTTCTGCTCTGTTAGATATGGGTAATATTTATTTAATTTATTTACAATTATTAAAATTTTAGACAAACAATATAGTCCTATTTCATGTTAGAATTTTATGCGAAAAATTAAGATTGTCGTCTCTCTTTTCACATATATACATTTCTGCTTAAGAAAAATGAACACACACATATTTGCTCTGATTCTCTATTTATTTCAGTGATTCGTATTATGAAGCTGTTTGGTAACACGAACAACTTTTATGTATAGAAATCTGAAGCTGAATTTGGAATTAAAGCAAATATCTGTCACAAATCCTATCAATATTAATTAATAATATTGAAATGGTGAGAATATTCAAAATTTGGAATGCATTAGACTAATAGTTTGGACAATTACTGAATAAACATTTCCCTATCGGCAGTAATTTGACAGTAAACAATTTGCTGAATGATAGTTTTTGGTACCATATTAAGCTATGTTGAAGGTGATTACTATTTCCTTTTGGGATTAGTCTTAATATATAACATCAGATTATGACATTGTCGGAGATAAATATTCTCTGATGCTTATAACGAGATTGAATACACATTAGAAATTTGATCTATTTCTGTTGTGTTACATATGGGTGATGTTTTATTTGTTATGAATTTATTTAAAATTAATTAATTTTTAGATATAGAGATATTAATGATACAGTCCTATTTCAAGTTGGAATTTTATGCGAAAGATGAGAAGCATATTTTATAATTTTACAAATTTTGAGAGGTATATTTTATAAAAGTTGAACAATAAATGCACAAGATTTTTTTATCGCTTAATTTCCGTGCTTGTAGGATGGATTGTGAAAAATGGACAATTTTACAAAACCGTCGTGATATCCGGAGTCAAAAATTTTTCAGCGACGTAAAATCAGGAGTTTATTTTCACTAAAATCATATACAAAAAATCGGGACTTTTAAAAACTGACGTGATAAGCGGAGTGACGTGAAAACTGGGTGTCGGGACAAAAATGTCCAACCGTATTTAAAAAAAAAATTTTTTTCTTCATAAAAATATTAGAAAAAAGTATGTAAAACTTATTATAAACACTGAACACATGCTTATTAAAATTGAAATCATCTGTCTTTATGCACCCTCTTTATACATTTTTAGATAGATGTACTTGTGTTTTAGAAATACGAATACATATATTTTCTCTGATTCTCTATTTATTTTAGCGATTCGTATCATGAAGCTGTTCGGTAACATGAACATCCTTTATATAGAGAAATCTGAATCTGAATTTGGCATTCAAGTAAATATCTGTCATAAATCCTATCAATATTAAGTAATAATACTGAAATGGTGAGAATAATCAAAATTTGGAATACATTAGACTAATAGTTTGAACAAATACAGAATAAACATTTCCTTATCGCCAATAATCCAGTTCTACTGACAATAAACTATTTGCTGAATCACAGTTTTGGTAACATAATAAGTTATGTTGAAGGTGATTGCTGTTTCCTTTTGGGATTAGTCTTAATGTATAACATCAGATTATGACAATGTAGGAGATAAATATTATCTGATGCTTATAATAAGATTGAATACACGTTAGTAAATTTTATTAATTTTCTGTTCTGTTAGATAATGATGATGTTTTATTTATTACTAGCTGATCCGCCCGGCGTTGCTCGGGACCATAGATGCGAAAATTTATAATCTCTATTCATACTAAAATAGAAAAAAAATTATCTAGAGATATTTTATAATATTTTAAATGTTATCCGAGTAAACAAAAGCATGTATTTCTGTTACGAAATCCATGTTTGGAAGGATAAAGAAATATAGCCGTTGATTTTAACTGTTTTGAACGCCAAAAGTAATGCGATAATTGAATTATTTCAAAATCCCTTTCTTCATTGAGACCTTTTCCATGCAAAATCTTCTGTGCACGCGCGTGACGTGCGCAGCACATGTGAATAAACCCTAAGAAAAGATAAAAGGAGTAATTACTGAATTTACTACTTTTTTTTAATGATGCCTTGGATGGATTTTGAAGATCGATTGTAAATCAATTAGTTAAAACTAAATCATCGAAACAAGAAAAATTAACAAATGAGTGTGCAATTTGTTGATGAGTCGTTCCACACGAAATCAGCAAATCAGGTGTGGCTGACATGTCACAGATTTTATTGAAAATCATCAGATAAGTAGATCATAATCATTTACCGGGAAACGCAAAGTAGTAGAGTTCAGACTAGTTTATTTCAGTATAAAAATTTACATTTAAGTTGATACGAAATCGAGGTCTTGTGTACATGCTTGAAATTTCAAATTCGATTATTAGCCCTAGGAATGGAAAGACTGTAATAAAAATTATTTACACTTAAGAATGAACTATAAGTAACAGATTAGCATAATTTAGTAATTGTATTTTTATTTCATAATTTAATAATAATTAATAATTTCTAAAAATTAGAAAAAATCGCGGAAAAAATGAAATATTTCAGTTATATGTTTTAAAATGAAGGACACTTTTTCCAAATTCAAATTTTTTGTGCCATTATAGCTAATTGAATATATTTAATACATCTAAAATTTAATTCTTGCCTTTTTCATTCCTTTATGAGAAAAAAAAATTAAATAGTGAAAACTGTTGTTTAAAAATTCAACATTTTTATCATTTGTTTGGAGATGAATAAAAGGTTTCAAAAGCTCTAAACTGTTTGATATTACGGATAAAAGTGTATATTTTGAATATACGAAGTTTTATTCTTGCTTTCAGTTTATTTTTGTCTCCAGAATATTTTAAATTGGTATAGAAGAAGACCGATTCTCTCGATAAAATTTCTGTATTTTAATTTTAAAATCAAATATGAAATGTAGATGGCAGCACTAATCTTTTTTTTTTTACCAAGAAACTTGCAAAAAGCGCATTATTTCAAAGAAAGATTGTCCTTAGAATGCCTCGAATATTAGTTTTTTGAACCCATTTTTATAATGTTAGGAATCAAAAAGGCAGTTTTGAAACTTTTTTAGTGTGTCATGGACTTATTGATTCTTATATATGTGCAATATTGTTGATGTCGAAGCTGTCCTTTAATTATTTTTTGAGGTTAAATAAGAGGAATAATTGTGATTTTGTCATTTTTTTTAAAAGTTTCTAAGTTTATTTTAAGATGAAGGAAATAAATAACAACTTTGAAACTTGGAGAATTCGATCTTCATATATAATACTACATCTTTCATGAATTTCAAAGATGTTTTTTAAATCCTTTAATTTTTATAGTGTTTAAAATTTTTCAAAAATTTACGAAATTTCAATATTTACAACCAATTTAAGATTAGTTATGGTGTTACCAGATTATTATTACTCAATAAATATAAAGATTGATTTCCAGAGATTCCAATATTATAAAAAAAATTCATTTTTGTTAAATTGTTCTCAAAATACTGAATTTCAAACTTGCAACTTTCGACGATTATCCGCAACCCTTCTATATCACATGTTTTTTAAATGTCCGAAACAGATAAAATAATTTATTTTTCGTCAAAATATTGGGCAGAACTACATTTGAATAGGAAATGAACACGTATCTGAAATTTTATTAAAATCGGCTCCTATGCATCCACGGCTTTTTTTTACATTTTTGCTCATTTTACATGGAATGACCCTGATAGCATTCAACCATAAAATGCAGTCGTTAAATCCCATATTTACCGACTGCTTCCATTGGCTAGCTGCTTGTTGCCGCGGATTGGTGACTAGTTGCATATAGCTTCTAAACTGGCTGCTTCGTTGCCGTGGCTTTGTGGAAAGTTACAAATATCCTCTTACCCAGTAAGTTTTAATAAAAAAAAACTAAATTTAAATTTCTAAATCCGGTGTGAAATGGAGTTTCCGGTGCTAACACTCACATATGACAAAAATTTCAGAGACTTGGGTGTTATATTTTTGGCGTTAACCTCGGTCAGGCAGGCAGCAGACACCCATCTCTTATTTTATATATATAGATGAATTTATTTAAAATTAACTAATTTTTAGACTTACAATATAGTCTTATTTCATGTTAGAATTTTATGCGAAAAATGAGAAGCATATTTTGTAATTTTATAAATAATGAGAGATACATTTTATAAAAGTGTTGAACAATAAATGCACAGGCAACGGATATTTTCTTCTAATAGACCGGGAGGCGACAGCACAGACAATCATCTTATCGAGTTCATGGATGAAAATCTAACAATAGTTAAATATCGATTCGCTTATTAAAACACATTGGGTCTATCAAGTCATATCTTGGTGGAAATCCTTTAAAACCTCCATTTTAGCAATAAACTCGTAGGTTTACCGTTGTGCTTTCCTGCTTCCAAAAGTATGAAAACATGGAGAACTAGAAGCAGGAAAACATAATTGTGAACCTATGAATCAATCGCAAAATCGGGTTTTGAGGTGTTTTCCACCAAAATATGTCTTGACAGACCGATTGCATTTTGATATGCAAATTGAAATTCAACTAATGCTAGATTTTCATCCATGAACTGGATGAAGCCTGTGCTGCCACCTCCCGGTCTATAAAGCTTTCAGTAAGCTTCAATACGTAGTACTGATTCTTATTCGTTCTACATTTCAATTAATATGGATACTATTCAATTGAATTTATTTATAAATATTAAATTTATTCCCTAATAATACAGTCCTATTTAAAGTAAGATTTTTTTAAAAATAATTAAGATTGAATATTAAACTCACATTAAAGTTTTATAAATAATAACAATAATAATAATAATAATAATGATAATAATAATAATAATACGAAAGTTATATTGTAGCGACGTAGACAAAAAATATTGTCATAATACAAACACACGTTGTAACATTTTAAAAACTATTCGGGTATGGCAATCCCAAAACTTTCTTTTATTTCATACATATTAATACTTGCAGAAAAATTAAACATAGAAGCGTCACAGGGTTAAGTAATTTACGCCAAAATTTAATCTGCAACAACTTATTTCAAATTTTAACTGAATCTGAAATTTGATGAAAATCCATGTATTAATATTTGAGATAAAATCATCGCAGAAATCGTAAAAAAACTCGATAGAAGTGCCACCTGTTAAGCGATTTTTTCTAAAAACTAAACACTAATTTATATAAGAGACCAACTAAATTTAAAGTTTGATGAAAATTCGTGCATTAGTTCCTGAGATACAGCTGTTGCGATAATCATGAATAATGTTGCACAGCAGCGGCACCTGTTGAGCCATTTACTACAAAAACTAAAGCATACTAATATATATCAGGGGCGAAAGAAATCTGAAGTTTGATAAAAATTCGTGCATTATCTCTTGAAATAGAGCTATTGCGGTAATCATGAATAACGCTGCATTGCAGTGCCACCTATTGAGCGGTTTATACCAAAATGTAATCAGAACTATATTATATGAAGAACTAACGGAATCTGAAGCTGTATGAATGTCCATCCATTAGTTCGGGAGATATGGCAAATGTGGAAATAATGAAAAAGACAGCATAGCAGCGCAACCTATTGGGCGATATAGTTTTGTGAAATTCCGTGTATTTATTCTTGAGATAGAGCGATAACAAAGTTTATGTCACATACACACAGATAGTCATTTTCTAAAAACACGTTTTTTGGAATTTCTGACCCCTAAAACGTGTAAATCCGTCGAAAATTGGAATACGAAAATTTTCAAGAAGCGAATACCTTCTTTTTGTAAATGAAGAAAATAAACATTCGCAAAATTTTAAAAATTAACTGTTTGCTACCATTTAAAGCAAATGCGAAAATAATATTTATATGTATCTTCTATTTTAAATTTTCAGAATTTTTTTTTTAAACAAAAATAGCTATGTTATCAGAAATCTTCTTAGCCGCAATTTTTCTGAAGTCATGTAATTAAGTAATAGCCTTAACTCGTCAAATCTTTAAAATGAGATTTATGTTTGTATAATTAAATTTTCCTACCAAATGAAGAAGGTTTCTTTCAAATTAAAAATTAATTTCATTTCGATGAAACATTTGAATGAGATTTTTATCCGTTTATATTGAAATATTTAAAAATTCATCGATATTTTTTTCTTGATTTAATTCTTTAATTCCATTTTCATTTCCAACTAGGAAGCTTTTCGGGTCCAAGACAAAGCTCCTTAATGTAATTTACTTTAATTAAACTTTAAGCATTTTAAGCTCTTTCATGCAAATACCGAAATAGTTTTCAGTGAGATTTAAAGGATAATAATTATTAAAAATAGAACATAAAAAGTCTGTGACATTTAAAAAAATAAAATTTATTTTGAAATGTAAAATAGTATTAGCGACATAAATATATAAGTTATACATAGAAATTATATTTATATCTTAATCTCTTCATATCCCCGGGTTTATTCATGTCCTTTTTTTTATACTTAACACGTTCGCTGCTGCTTACATGAAGATGTGATGATAGCTAGCGCCGCACTGTAAAAGTGGGTTTTCCCCAGAAGCCGATTTACTTTTTATAACAAAGAATCAGTGAAAAATTTTCCCGTGCCAGCGCGTGACTGGCTATTGGACATCACCCCGCATCGCGCGCTCGCGCGTGAGTGACCCCTTAACTTTGGCGCCATATCATACGTTATCGCGTGAGAGGCAGTGAACGTGTTAAGTTGTGGATTTATATTAACAAATTCATAACTAAGAAAGGTTGAACAGTGAAAAAATTGAGATTTATTTTTTGTAGATAAAATTTGATGGTACATAGGGACGCAAACAGTGCATTTTTCGACAATGTTTTAGGTTTTGTTTTATTATTTTACATACTCGCTTGTAAAAACATTGAAAAACATGAAATATAGATATATTTAATAATTTTTTATTACTAACTTCACTTTTGTACATTTTGTACATTTCTGGTGCAAACCATTTTTATATAACACCCAGCTCGCTGAAACAGCATACAAAACAAATTAATACTTTGTTTATGATTCTGCTGTCTATTAGACTCCATTCATATCAATTTTTCTTTTTTTTAAACATTATTTATGTATTGTAAGTAGTACATAATTTGTAATTAAATTTGTAACATCTAGTAGACGCTGGTGAGCGAATTTATTGCATGTTGTATTATTTATATACGTCGAAAGAAAATTGTAAAGATTCCTATCCTGTAGGATACATCAAATCTGAAGAAGTTAAGGGTTATTTATAATTTTGCTAAAATGGTAAAAATTTAAAAAGTTTATACTTTAGAGCTACTCATAAATTTAAATGTATTTATATCTAAAAAGATTTCACAGTATATTTAGAAAAGGATGTAACTGAATCTTAAATCCTTTTAAGCAACGGAAGAAATTTTTTTGTTTGAAATATTTAAAGATCTTATAAAAAAAATCAGTATATAGAAAGACGTGCAAGTATACAAATTTCCAAACATGTTATATACAAAATCTTAGGGGTGATAATACATGTCAGGACAACAAATTTTGCATTGAAAATTAGGCTTTTTAGATTAAATTAAGCACTCGTAACTGAAGTGCAGTAGATTAAATAATTGAAACGAGGAGATTTTATCGTACCAAATCTGAAATTCATTCTTAAGAAGCATCCACTCCAGAAGGAAGTACTAGTTATATAAAACAAGTAGAAAATTAAAATGCCATTCACGTTTTCGACTGGTTGTATACGCGACGCATTTTTATTTAAACAAGTTGGAAATTGCACGTCAAGCGTAGTAAATGAGATGCGTTTGTATTACAACCTCTGACAATAAAGTTCGGTGAATAATCCTGTAACACTAATGTAGATGAAATATTAACGAAAGTTACCATACCATCCTTCGAAATAGTCATCTCCCATAGCTATGCGCCGCTGAGATCTGTTATACATGTCCTGGGAAATTCGCAAGAAGTCTTTTTTTGGGATGGAGTTCAAAAGCTTCGTCACGTTTCGTTGGATGCCAGCAATATGGTCAAATCTCTTTCAAAGAGACTTTGAGGGATGAAAATAGGTAGATGTCTGGAGAATTGAGATCTGGTGAGTACGGTGAATGTTCAATTTGCACCACCCCCTCATGAATTTCTTTCGGTGTCTTGCAAAGCTTAAAACCAAACTTTAAACTGATCTTTTGTTCGTTCATTTTCCTATTCTCAGTTAAGAACCAACATGCTGAACAAGCACTTAGTAAAGCACGTCTTACAGGGAATATAAACGACGCTCAACTGAACAATGGTGGAGAAAGGTGGTCAACACTTGCCTCTATGCAGGTGCAGCGTTTTGTTTCATCAGTGTTGCGAGATCGGTCGTTCTGAATTCATTCACCAAACTTTTTTGTTAGAGGTATTATAATGAAGTTTTAAAAGTATTCAGAGCTGCTGTGATAGTACAAATAGTATTACTATATTCGGATGCAGTACAGTGGTCGAAATCTTTAATGTACTCCTCAAAAACACACCGTTTCATTGTAAATTACAAAGTGTCTAATCTCTATTCACTCGGTGCTTCTCAATAATACTCTTTTTAGTCCAAAACACAAAGCGCCTAATCTCAAAGACAGCCAGGATTTTTTTTAATGATTTTAACAGTAATATAGGTATTTCAGAGAAGCAGGCTTGGGCACTACTTTACTTTATGTAAAATGGGATGAAATCATTGAAAGGGCTTGAACTTCATGGACATTCGCTCAATGATACCACATTTACTGCCATTTGAAATCGAAAATCGAAAAATTCTACATGAGTTTTCTTTGGACATGAATTGCAGTCACTTGAGCATTTTTAGCGATATCACCACAGTTCTCAGAGTGAAAATTAAAGTTTTAATTTTCTTTATTTTTTTGGTAAAAATATGAATGAAAATTTTTAAGTTGATTTGTGAAACCCTGTATTTTTAAATGGAGAAGTGTTTTCGAGTCTGTTGGAATTAAAACTTGAAATTACAAGACTTTAGAAAAACTCAAATGAGATTGATGAAATTCTGTAAAAAAAAATTATAAACGTCCTAACAATATTGTTTTGTTTCAACAGCAAAACCGAGTTTTTACTTCAATTAAAAAATTCGCTTAAAATAACCAAAATGTATTCAACAAAACATGTTTTGTAATTTTAATCAGTTTCTTTTTCTGGGTGCTTTTTTCTTCCAGAAGTGTGTTACTTACCCTTACAGAATTACTCCTGTATACATGCCTTAACACTCCTTTAAAGACAACATAGTTTAACAACTTAAAGTTTTCAGAATTATTAATGTTAATTTTATTTAAGGCTTAAAGTAAAACTATATATAATTTAGTACAAAACTAGTCATTGGGAGCCACGATAATACTTGCCCATCATGGATATGCTAACTATAAAATATGAAAATAAAACAAATGTAAACTATTTATAGAATAAATTGAAATTCCAAAATAAAATTTAAATGTATATTTAAATATTTTTAATACATAGTAATGCTCAATTATGGAATTGTGGGCACTACTTGATTATCCCATGGATCCATTTCGACAAATTGCATAAATCGCCAGACTGCTCATAAATTATACAAATAGGCATTGTTTTTATTTTAAATAACGAAAGAACAAATAAATTAATAAAAGATTAATAAAAATACAAATAAAACGTCAAATTGAAAATTAATTATGATATACAAAAACATGTAACGTATTTAATGTCAAGTGATGTGACATTTATGATAAGCCATAATTGGCATTTAATCTTATAGTTTGGCGATAGTTTTTTGGTCGACGTAATAATCAAGTAATAAAAGAAACATCCTTACAACTTCAAAAATGATAAACCTATCAATTAACAGTTTACTGACTCGGATGAAATGTCTCATATTCAATTGAAATACACATTTAAATTGAAATTTGAATGAAATACACGGTCGTGAAAAATCAAAGAGTGTGGAAACTAGGATTATAAGTTTCTCGGCAACTAATTATCCGATAAATTTAATTTTTTATGTAAAAATATTTTTTAGTGTCTTTTACAGCCACTGCTTAAAATAAAAAAAATATCGAAAATTTTTATGTACCTTTCGTCAGAGCGAATATTTCGAGAATCCAAAAGAGTAGTTCTGGATAATCGAAGTTACTGATATTCAATAGACTTCTTTCCATTATTACATACTAAGTACAAACCACATTTTAAGCCTTTATCTCAATTTGTTCGGGAAATAGAGGTTTACAGACAGAAGGACAGACAAACACATATATAGACAGTCGGACGGATATTTTTTTCTAAAAATATGTTTTTCAGAACCTCCAGAGTCTGAAACGTTTAAATCCGCCAAAATCTTTTCTTCGATTTTCAAAAAGATTGCAAGACTTACTCTATAATATGTATGATGGGTACGTAAAACTTAAAAAAAATATTTTTTCTATAATTGTAAAAATAACTAAAACTATGCAAAAAAAAAAAAAAAAAAAAAAAAAAAAAAAAAAAGCATAAAGACACATATAAGAAATGATAAAGATGATACATGGGCAAAAGAAAGTATATATTCAAAATGTTCGTTATAATATATAGCAAAAGAAATTATACATCCAAAATGTCAAAAACATTGCAATATTTTTACAAGAAATCTATAAAATATCATATTTATTCCCTAGGAGCGCATGCTGATGTAGAGAAAGTAAGAAATTGAGATGAACATATATAATCTGGTGAAATCGATATTTTAGTAAATTAAATCAGAGCATCAAATATTATGCAGAAATTTTTTTGACTTTTTTGAGACAAAATATTTTTCGTTCAACAAATGTAGGAAGGTAATTTTTATGTCTCGCACTATAAAAATACCTTGAGGCAAGATTGAAATTTCTTCGTTGAATAAACTTTTAAGAAAGTAAAAAATAAACATTCCAAAATTTTTTTATATTCTGAGAACTTATTCAAATCGTGTGATTTCTAAAGTAAATAACATATCTTCATGTATATGAATAGCATAATGTATGTTAAAAATAAAGAAAACTAATAAAATAATATTAATTTTAAATATTAATAGCAATGCCGTTAGTATTCCTTAGTAAAACATGTTAGTTAAACATGAAAATACTAATTTGCAAACTGACTGCATCCGCAAAACCTAGATTTTGGGTTCTGAAAGCGGATTAATATACTGTAATACCTAGCGGTATGCGTTTTAGAAAGTCATTGGCAGCAAAAGGAATTTTGTTTTTATAAATACTTCTTAAAGCTTAAAAATTACATTAGTTTCTGAAGTTTCTAAATATAAAGAATAATTTTTGAAACTGTTAGGGACTTATTTATTTATTTATTTAATTTATTGAACAACTTACTACATCTGATTTGTGTGCTCGACATGAAAGCCTGCTTATAAGTCATCGTAAATATACAAGATCGAGATAGCACAAGGAAATTTCACAATGCAAGAGAAGTACAACCGGGAGCTCCACACAAAGCGTGTGTGCAATGAAGCCAGCGGGAATCGAATCCATAGCCTCTTACGCTCGCAAGCGATTAGTGGCGTGGTGTCTTAGCCACTCAGCCATAAAGGTACCAAAAAGACTATAGCAAGAGATTATTCAGGGCTCGTACGAGTCCTAGAATTTCGAGACAAGGAAATTACTTGGGATGGAATGAGGTATAGTTTAAGAAGTTTTGTGTTTTTTCATGTGTTGTAAGATTCTGACTACTTCAGAACACAAAGGAAAATGCTATGCGTTAAACTATCTGCTTAACATCAAGAACTTGTGAATGATTTATAAGACTAGATCATAATGCGGTA
The DNA here is from genome assembly GCA_964019185.1 of Maratus speculifer. Classification (NCBI taxonomy): domain Eukaryota; kingdom Metazoa; phylum Arthropoda; class Arachnida; order Araneae; family Salticidae; genus Maratus; species Maratus speculifer. The sequence continues at coordinate 440,482,233 of OZ025289.1, read as the reverse complement.
TTGGATGGAGAAAGAATGGCTCGGATTGTTCAAGTGTATTACCTGGTTTTCCTGGAGCTTCAGATGAGGTAATAGAGCTTGATATTGACATTATTAATGAGTTGAAACATGAGTTTCGAAATATGGAGTCATAGGGAAGTTAAATGTGTGAAGAAAGTATGAAATTAGGGATTTCAGATATGTCAGTTAGTGTGATTAAATACTGGATGAACTGGCTAATTTTATGTTTGTTATTTTACTTTGGATATGTACCTTTCTTTTTGGATTCTCAACTCTAGGTAAATCACATTTTCCATGTTTATGTATTCAAATATTAAATTACGATTTAAAGTTTAAATTACTATTTAATTAGTTTAACAATTAATCTTAGTTTTATTACTTATGAGTCAAAGTTAATGTTACAAAAATATCAATCCAGTAATCGAATACTTATCCACAAACACAATAACCCATAAATAAATTGCTGACGTAACATAAACCCCAAGAACGAAAATTCAACTCTTTTTCAACTATGATAAAAACGAAAAGCTCAGAACCCACAGTTATCTAGAATCTCTGTAACCGCGAAGAAGACAAATTAGTGTATGTGGTTGAAATTAACGGTACATTTACTTCCTTTCGATATATTAATTTTCTAATTGCTATGCACTGCTTAAATTACGCAATAACAAAAATATGCTCTAAATTTAACTTTAATATTTATCGAAGCTGTTTTAAACATTCATCTTTGCTGCTAGAATAAAATGCCTAAACTGAAATGAAGAAAAAGATTAAATTGTCAAACTATGAAAATAGTGATCATATTACCAACATCAAACTGTTTAAAAATCCCCAAGGAACCTATCATTATGTGCGACACATTTTAAAATACAAGGTTAATAATTAATAGATGTAACACAATAAAGCATTATGACAGTATCTAATTACTGTGAGGTGTAAATTATTTATTGATAAAATTAATCATTATTTATCGAGATAAATCTATTAATTACGAAATGTTATTATATTATGTAACAATGTTAACAGGTGTCAAGCAGCAGATAAATTTTGCTCTTTATTATCGGAAAAATGTCTTTATTTGATAAGCATTAGAAAAATGATTATTTAAAATACAGAATACTTATAATTTATTCTATAAATGATCTGGAAAGGAAGTAACATTTACGTTGAGATAATGTGAATTCTGTTTGCTCTTTAACCCTTAACTGGTCATTTTTTTACCAGAAATGTTTCCAAAAAAGTCATATTTTTAATTGCATATAATCAAACACCATACTTGATAGAATTCGAAAATGCAAGATTTATTTTTATTATTATCATAATTAATGATATAAAACGATTTATTATTTCAGAATTTAGAAACTAAAATATCCTAAATGTTTGCTTTTTGAAACCACCTCTGTTTGCAATGAAGACTGTTTTACAGATTTTACCCCCCCCCCCCCAAAAAAAAAAAAAAAAAAATAAACAAATTTACCCTAAATTAAAACTTCTCAGTTTCGAATGATGTTTTTTATTCAGGAATCTTTTTTGTGTGGTACGATTTGAAGCAAAATATTAAAATTTGAGCGAGATATTTGTAAAGAATATCCCCATAGACTTTACATTATCATCCGGGTCTTTTTCAATCAGTCGTGTGGGCTCTTAACAAAGAAAAAAACTCGGATGGAAGATTTTATTCACACAGACAAGCTGCGTCATCTATTGAAAAATAAGGATAATACAGTTTTTTTAAAAAGAATGAAAAATATCGCAGAGGGAAAAGAGAAAATATCGATTCCCGAGCGTCGTACAGGCAAACCAGTTTGGGCCAACTTGTAGTTACCCGAACAGCGTTCGGGCAAATCAGTTAAGGGGTTAAATATATTATTTAAGTTGAATAATACTTAAAAAAGCTATTTTTAGCACTTTTCATCATACGATGAAACCTCTCTGTGCTACCACCTCCCTGAACGGCCATTTGTTCATGGAATGAAATTTATCCCCATAAACTCAATATTAATTTTACCTCCCTTTACAGACCATCCATGTTGAACTCCCTCAATGAGCGATCAGTTTCTTTGAAGTAAATGAAATTTCGTTTCTTGCTGGTTGCTTGAGGAAGATTTTTTCAGAAAAATAATTCCGAAAAGCACATAATTATTTTATTTATCAAATTACATTTAGATTCTTTCATTATTATTATTCCGATAAATTTTAAGTATTTAAACCCATTAGAAGCTTTTCAGGAAAGAAATTTAACTTTGACGACGAATTAAGAATGACGATCAATAAACTCCCTTGCTGTATTTTATCAGGAAACCCTGAAAGAAATAAGTAATGTAATCGTCATTATTTGTTACCATGCTCATAATATATATATTAAAAATTTTTTAAATTTATTTGATGTATAAAAATAAATATTTAAATTAAATAAATTTTATACATATGTAAAAAATTGCTTATATATTTGAAATAGATATAAATTTCCGGAAAATACGATGCTGATTTTTTTTTCTCGCTTAGGTCCTAACATAAAAGAACCAAAACAGCCGTTTAGCATATAAAGAGTGAAGTGGGTAAGACCGGAAGTGTTGATGACAGTCATATTAGACAGAGTTAGGCTTTTATTATATAGATAATAATTATTATATAGATAATATTCCATTTGTTGGTCAATGCAGTGGCGTGAACCCAAAAATCACGTCGATGACTGTTACTTCCGTTTGTCAACTGTAAAAGGTTTTTCAAAAAATCAAAACATTTGGTGAAGTGTGCTAGTGTGTCATCAATGTCAATGCCGCTACCACATTCTTCAGTCGTTCCAGTACCGAAAAGATTTTGTAGTTCATCAAGTTTATCAAGTTCTATTGAAGAAGACAAAGAAGGCCCTTCTGATAGTGGAGAGGTATTTCTAGATGAAAAAAATATAGAACCACATTTGATTAGTGTGTATAGTCTGATACTGCCACTACTAACTATATGAGGAAATCCAGTCGTTCAAATAAATGTTTTTTAAATGTAGAATAACAATTAATATCAACAACTAAATTTGACATGCTAGAACCATTTTATTTCAATATTTCACATAGTTTTAAGATTCATAATTACATTCTGTGAACCCAGTGAATTTTTTTACTTTGTTGCATGATGTTATTTAATAAAATCTAGCAATAAGTCAAATGTTTCGAAATATGCTAATCAAAATTCGATTTTTTCTTCTGTATAATACTTATTACGCTTTTTCTCTAGTCTGCATAATACTATATATAGCAATTTTACTTAAAATATATTATTCGTCCAATATCAGCAAAAGTACATTCATTTAATTACCTAGGTATGGTTTCACGTGACTATGGTTACACTTACATGCTTAATAAGATGTCAACCATGAAGAACGAGCTATACTTGGCTAACAATGGCTCTGTATTCAGCTGAATATAAAATTTTATAAGAAAATATTATGCACCTTGACAGGTTGAATTCTGTTTTCGTGAAACTTTTTATGTATTAGCTTTACAGGGCTGCCTCATGCAACTATTTTTATAATCGTTTCCCACTAGTATTTTTAATGCTCTTGCAAATGCTGTCAAAGTGTGTGTCAAAAACTTCTGTTTCAAAAACGCGGTTCCAGTTAAAATAAAAAAATAGTCGCCTGTGGCAGCCCTGCTTTATTTTTAACTCGATATAAAATATGATGAGAAAGATTCATGCATTCTATTTGGCCAATCCATGTACGAATTCTTCTAGTGGGAATTCATAGAAAATTCATTTATAATCTGAAAGCTAATTTTATCACTAAGTATCGCAAAAATATTGCCATATTTTGAAACATTCATTCATTTAGCATCAGACATATGTTGGAAAATTTTTTATGTACCACGATTCTTTAAATCTGTTTACGACAACATTGTATGGACTCTGATTGATAGAATCATGAATCTCGTCTCCTACTGGGATTTTATATATTCCCGATAGGAATGAAAAGAAAGAAAAATCTTAAAAATTCCTCTAGATTCTGAAAGCCAATTTTTTTGCCAAATTCGGCATCGTTTTTTCCATTTGAGGACAAGAATGTGATTCATATTAGTGACTTTGAAAGTCAATTTTCCTGCAAAATCTCGTCAATGTCGCCAGTATTTTGCAAAAATCACCAAATTCGGAAAAATGTCACCAGCTCTGCAACTTCGATTATTGCCAGCTGTGAAACAACTTAATTACTGCTTCAATCTTCATTTCTTCTGAAATAGTTTGACTCATAGTAATTCTAAAATGATTTACAAATGGAAATTTTTCGAATATGTGTTCTTGCCCAATGGTCCTCTTGTATACCTAAACGGAAGGATACAAAATTAGATCGCCAGAGCAGATTTTTAGATAAAAATTGAATATAAACACATAGGTGCAAGATTTTTTCACATTATAAAATGCGACATAAAACAGTTTCAAATTGTGGAATTCTAAAATTTTGCGAATATTAAAGTAAGGAAGATGTTTCATTTGAAATTTTACGGTAGTGTAAAATGACTTCATTATATTTTTTGAATTGGATATTAAAGACGGAATAGTTCGCAATATTACATACTAAAAAAAAGTTTTTATTGTCTATTATGTAAAAACTAAAAATAATTTTTTATAAAATCCAACAACCGTTTTTAAATCACATATTTTTTAATAGTATAAAAAATGTAGTGATGAGAAGTTTCTTTTTACATGACTAAACTTCTATATAAAGAATAACTGATGTCGAACACTGTATTTTTTCTACTTACAGATAACAAAAGATATCCATTAAAATGATTTGTTTCCTATCTTTTCTCTTTTCATAAGTCAAAATAGAAGTACTTAGAGGTAACAGAGGAAACTGCAAGATCATTACCTCTTGACAACATGTGCGTGATTATTAGAACGCAAAAAATTAATGTGCATTAAAGACATAAATCAGGGAGGATTTTCTTTAAATTCCAGGAAGTCTAATGTGGACGCTTTTTAAATCTGTCTGTCGTCACTATAGTATTTAATAATATGTTTCAGTGTTTTTCATATTTTAATTTCACTGAGAGAGTATAAAAAAATACAAAAAAATGTTATTCATTTTCGATATTATTTATTACTGTAATAAATTAAACGATATTCTATTTAAATAACAACATGCAATGCTACGCAACCTAGTGAAGATAATTCTACCGGAATCAATTTTGCAAAGCGAAAAATCTTTTAAGCGAAACGCGATTTTTCGCTTAATTAAGATATGTGGCTGCAATACGATAGTGCTAACATCCAATAAAGAATTTGTTAGTCGAGTCAGAAAAAAAATGAAATTTTTTTCGTTAGCAGAGGCATTCATAAGGTGAGATATTCTGTCGAGAGGAACAGAATAGCTCTTAAATTTATAATGTGTAATAGATCTTGTTTAATGAAACACGAAAACAAACATTAGTTCGCGTGGCAACGCTGGGTCCAAAAAATTCCAAAGCAAAGAGAAATGAATGGTAACCCGATTAAAGGCTAACATCACTGATAGTTAAAAGAACATAGGGGGACGAGTGTAATTCGGTAAACTAATACAGGGTGTTTGTTTTAATGTTGTGAAAGCAAGGCCCTATAACAAAAGAACCAGTGATCCAAATGATTTGGAATTTCACCAATATGCTGCCAAAGCAATGGGAAATTTCTTGGCGTTGTTAAACAAAACAACAATAACAATAAAATAACAAACAGAAAGTATTGTATATGCAGTAAATTTTTTCCTACACATTGAAAAGTATTAATGAATTCGGTTTGTCTGCCCGTTTATCCACTTGTCTGTCTCACCGTGCTCAAACTCTCGTGTGCAACTATAATTCGATTACCATGAAATGACTATATATTATTATGGTTTACTATAGTGATGGGTGATAACGAGAAGTTTTTCTCGATTTTCTCGATTGTATGAACATCTCGAAAACTTTCGATTGTGTAAAATTTTTCTCAATGACTCCAGTTTGGAACTGCTTTTATACCACACAGGATTCAATTTTATCAAGAGTCTACTACAGGTGAATGAGTCGGTGTTAATAAAGACACGACGGATTCACTTGCTAGTGAGACCTTCCTTTCATTTGTGTCTCTAATTTATACGCTATCTTGTAATATGAAATCTCGAACTGGCTCCTCTTTGTATACGGCATCATATACCAAACGCGGTGTACAAGCACAGCAAAATCTTGTAAACAACAACAACAAAAAAAAATTCGAATTGAACGAACAACCGAACGTAATCTCGAATTGAACGTTAAATTTTGAAAACTGCCCCCCCCCCAAGGTAACGGAGTGGGGGGGGGGGGAGTCTATAAAATCGAGGTGCATAAGATCAATAAGTGGTCACATGCCAAACAACAACTTCCTACTTTTCTATATTCCATGTATATGAAAAATATTATTTATTGCAAAATCCGTAAACATTTTGGGACTGCCGTCAGAAGTCAAAACTTGAACAATTACGTGTGTATTTTTTAATCGTCAGGAAATATTTTATTGTGCAGGAAATACAAGGACCAAGTAACCGCGGTAAATTAACGCCTACACGCGAGAGGAGGCCAGAGTCCCAGCAGTGGTGAACAATATTTATATGATACAGATGTCATACACGCACCACACTGGCACGATGTTTTCCAGATGCCGATTTAGCGAAAACTTCGAAGAAGTTTGAGAAATTTAAATTTCAACACATTATGGGTCCATAACGTGACCCAGACTGACGGGAGAAACTTTTTTATGCTAAATTGGTAATGTATGAAGCATAAGCTTTCAATAAACATATTACACCAAAAAATGAAAAATGCCCCTCCTGTCCCCTTCCTCCCCAAAAAACCGCCGGTGCTATGGGGAAAACGGTAAAACTGCAAAAAGAGCGGCGACGAAAAGTTAGCTAGACTATATTTTTTCTCGCCGCTGTAGCTCCCATACTAGCAAAGTTATAGCCTTTTAAAAATTGAAATGAAGTGAAGAAATGAGAAAAATTATGTTGGTGATTAACCTACAGGGGTGGGGGGGTCAATAGCCCCGCTTGTGCCATATAGCTTAAACTTTTAAATTAAAATTGGTAGAGAAAAAAATGAACAATATTTTAAAGTGTATGTTGAAGGGGGGGGGGGGGTCAAGCCCCTCACCTTTGGAAGAGGTCCTCAATGAGGGAGCTTTAAAACAATATGCCCAGGTTACAGTAACAACGTGGCTAGTTCAATGGTTTTTTCCATCTCAAAAAAATTTCCAATACGCCTAAGGACGTTTTCAATTAAAAAATTCGATCTAAAATGATAAAAACACAAAAAGCTCCGAAAACTTCCAACCCTCCCCCCTCCCGCCTTGGGAACCAAATTCGGAAGGGGGAGGGTAAGAAAGCATCATAATATGAAAGAGTAATTCGAGATCTTCAAGATGATATGCAATATGACGGGTTTAAAAAAGTGAAAATTGTCCCTCACCCCTGCCCCCGTCAGTCCATCCTTTCGCCCCCAATTTCCTGCAGCAGACATTTAAATTTTTTTACATTTGATAAATAATATTTACCGAATGATTCGATGAAAAAAAAACCACACTTAAATTGATAGGTATTGTAGAAATCGCTACAGTTTTAAACATATGTTCGTCCTCTCTCCAGCTCCCTCTTTGAAAATTTTTTTTAACCCTCCAAGCGTCTTGCAAATGGGTAAAATTGTAATGTTGTTTTCTCTGCATTTTGTTTTAAATGCTAATAAAATATGATTCTTTCAATATTACATAAAAAATCTTATTTAGGAATATAAATGTAATCCTTGAGAGTCTTAATTATTCTTCAATGCTTTGAAAATTCATTAAATTTATAGAATTATAATATCTTAAACATTGCTTATATTGCAATGAAACCTGGAGCTTAGTGTACGGAATTTTACGGGCCAAACGCTTAGAGGGTTAATAAATAATATTTATTGAGGGGTGCCACGTACGTGAAAACATGGTAAGACTAAAATACCAAAAACTTTGAAAATTAGGTCTTCGTTTCATAAGTTATTGTCATATTCTCGTGCTTCTTTCTGTACCTCGTTTTTCGATAAAACTTTCATTTCACAAAGCTTCATCGACAAAACGCTCCTCGATAAAGCTCGTTATCTCTATTCTCAGCGAGAACGAAAATCCTTATCGAAAAAGGCATTCATCAGCAAACAACAAGCTTCTCGAAATGCCGTTTTTATCAAGGTTAAATTTCATCTCGAAGTTACAAGTCCTTCGATAAACCTATTTCAATCGAGTTTAATTTTCATCGCGAAGAAATGATTTTCTCGAAATGCCTGACTTTATGAGGATGAGATTTGCTGAAATGAGAGGCATGTACGAAAGCACTTTTAATCATTCTTTCATATTATGAATCTTTCTACTTTTGGAGTTGAATTTTAAGAGGCGTAAGGAGGGGAGAGGAAGGGTGGGAGCGATGAGGGGGCGAATTTTTTAAATCTTAGCTATTTCGATAATAAATTTTATTTTTGGAGTGGATTTTTTTATGGAACTCTCCGGTAAATATTATTTATTAAATATAAAGAATAAAGTGGGGGCTGCATCATTTTTAGGTGTATTCTAGGAAAAATAAGTGAACCAACGGGTGACATGTAAATTTCAAACCTTTTTTTTTAACCCGTCATGGTATATATAAATCATCGGAATGTTTTGGCCCCTCCCTTTCATTTTACGAATCTTTCTCCTCCTGGAGTTGAATTTCAGGAGGAAGGGGGGGGGGAGAGAAAGCGATAAGAGGGTGAATTTCGTAGTTATTAATAATGTCGAAATCGTAGCTATTTCGACAATAAATATCATTTTAGATGTGGAGGTTTCTTTTATGGAACTCTTCGATATATATAACTTATTAAATATAAAGATTTTAAAGTGGGGATGCGTCATTTTTAGGTGTATTCTGGGAAAAATGAGTGAACCCACAGGTGACATGTAAATTTCAACCTCTTTTTTGAACCCGTCATGTTATATATATCATCGGAATTTTTTCGCACCTCTCTTTCATTTTACGAATATTTCTCCTCCTGGAGTTGAATTTCAGGAGGGGAAGCGATAAGAGGGTGATTTTTTTTTTATCTTAGCTATTTCAACAATGAATATCATTTTAGATGTGGTTTTCAGAGGAGCGCTACGGTAAATATTATTTCATAAATACAAAAGTTTAAAATGGGGACTGCGTGATTTCCTGGTGCATTCTGTGAAGAAAAAGTAACATTACGGCCACGGGTGAAGAGTAAATTTCAAACTTTTTTTGGATCCGTCATGTGATATGTCATAGGAAAGGTTTCGGAATACTCTTTCATGTTATGGACCTTTCTCTTCCTGCAGTTTAATTTCAGGACGGGGGAGCGACGGGGAGTGAATTTTTTTAATCGTAGCTATTTCGAGAATAACTATCATTTTAGAAGTGGTTTCTTGATGGAACCTTCTAATAAATATTACTAATTATAAACATTTTAAAGTGGGAATGCGTGAGGAGTAAATTACCTGCGGGTGAGGAGTATATTCGAAACTTTTTTTGGACCCTTCATGTGATTGATTATTGGAATGTTTTTCGAACCACTCTTTCACATTATGGACGTTTCTCCTCCTGGAGTTGAATTTACGCAGGAAGGAGGGGAGCAATGAGGGGTGAATTTTTTAAATCGTAGCTATTTTGAGAATAAATTTCATTTTCAATGTGATTTTTTGATGGAGCATTTTGGTAAAAATATTTTATTAAATATAAACATTTTAAAGAGAGGCTGCGTGATTTCCGGATGTATTCAGGGAAGAAAAAAAATAGTGAGGAGTAAATTTGAAGCTTTTTATGGACCCGTCATATGATATATCAACGGAAAGTTTTCAAACCACTCTTTCATATTATGAATCTTTCTTCTCTTTTCCTCAATTTGGCCTCCTTACAGAAACGCTTTGCAAACTGTTTTGAAATCATTTCGTTTTTGTGAATTCAGATCTGATTTTTTTTATAGAGACTTCCAATATATAATTGATAATGTATGAAAAATTCACAAACTGGAGGACAGGCTGTATTCCGGGTGTTGCAATAGTTGGAATTCTAAGGGGAGTGTTTTTATATCTTTTGTTGACCCCTCTTTCGTGATATATCATTAGAAAGCTCTGTAATTACCATTTTATTTTATATACCTCCCGCGCTCATCCCGCCTCACTTTGCCTCCGCGGGAAACTCTTTAATAATTTTAACCAACACCCATCATGCGAAGTATTGTTGGAAAGCCTAATGACCATTTACTCATATTATGCATTTTCATTACTCCTGCACTACTTTACCCCCCGAGTGGTCCGTTTAAAGAATTTTAATAGAGTCTTCTAATAATGGGAGAATCGTAGATTGTTTCTCAATTGATGTAGAAAAATCAATAAAAGATTTTGATCACTTTTAATAACCTTTTATTTCATGTTCTTTCACTAGAAGTGCTTTTCATTATTTTTTCTTTGGCCATTTTGCTACCCGCGACTTTACAACTTTTTGAAACCAAGGAACGCCATTGCATGAGTTTTCTACTATTGCGGCTCCATTATAACATCCTTTTGGTTTGTTGTTGTTTTTTAAATTCATTTGTTTTCAGTTACCATGTATTTATTAAATTATGCTTTTTAAACATGTAATAACAAAGATTTTAATAATCGATTGTAAAAACATCTCGATTGTAGATTCTCGAAATTAATCGATGACTTTATCGAATGTGCTTTTTTACGATTACGATTTTTATCGAATAGGAAATTTTCGAGAATCGCCCATCACTAGTTTACTATGGCATGTTCGGTATTGAAAATAAAATGTGTTACATTTTCGGTCACTTTACAAGACCACTCAAAATAATTCCATGTCTATCGCTGAATACTGATCTATCGCTGAATATAAGGCGCTGCTACGCTGCATTATTTGCAATTTACACAATAGCTTTATCTCAGGAACTGATAGACAGATTTTCATAAAATTTCCGATTCAGTTAGTCTTTGACATGAATTAACGTTTTTTACATTTTGTTGTAAATTGCGCAAAAGAGGACTCTCCTTTGCTGCGTTATTTATGATCATCGCAAAAGCTCTATCTCAAAAACTAATGCACGAATTTTCATCAGAGTTCAGATTGAATTAGTCTCTTATATAGATTAGTGATGTTTAGTGTTTGGTGTGAATTCCGCAACAGGTGACGATGCTATGCTGCATCTTACACGATTTTGAAATAGCTGTATCTCAAGAACTAACGAATGAATTTTCATCAAATTTTAGATTCAGATAGAAGTTGACATAAGTTGTTGCTGAGAAGATTTTGGTGTGACTAACCTAACCAGCAATGCTGCTATGCTGCAGTTTTCAATAAATAATAATATGTATGAGATAGAAGAAAGTTTTATGATTGCCACATCTGACTAGTTTACAGCATAACAGCGTCCGTGATTAATTTCCCCCCCTAAATGTAAGATAAAATATGGTCTTTTTATCCTTGAAGTGCAAGAACAGTTTGTCACCTAGGTATTCGTAAAAAGTGTGAATTCACAATCATTAATTATTGAAAAGATAATTAAACAGAGATTTATCAAATTTTTATGTATGTTGTCCAGACAGGAATCTCTTATTATTATTTTTTTAATATCGTAAATATTTATTAATTCATAATGCGAATAGTTTTTAATAAATAATAAAATAAAAAATAAAATTAATAAAAATACGTTTCCATGAAAGAAACTAATTTAGGGTGCAAAAATCCATCTTAGTTATGTTATATTAAATCACATAAATCCATACCTCTTATGGACAGGTAACATTCGTATAAATTGCATTTAAACTCCTGATGATGGTTAAGTACAGACCAAGAGTACTCGATTTTTAACACATTTGTAATTTTTTAATTGTTTAAGTGTTTTATGTAATGAATCAGTTATGTATTTTTTATAATATTACATTCAAAATTGGAACCGGAAATTTACGATTTCAATTTCACAGTTTCACAATTCGTTTTAAATTTAGTTCCCAAGTAAATTGTCCATTAAAAGCTGTTGCACTTACTTTAAAGAAAACATTTATAACGAATATTTTACGATTAGAAAAAAAGTAATTTATTCAGTACCATCTCTGGTATTAGCAGTGAAAAATTTGAATGTAAAGTTAATGAGAAGATGAATATTGAAAAATAAGAATAGAGTTTGCTTTTTTTTATAATACTACACAAAAACTTTGTAGGAATTTTGAAGTTGTACCTTTTAAAGTAGATAAATTGTTTTTTTTAAAACAGGCATAAATATTTCACGAATCTTCCATTAAAATATTACTGAAAATTATATTCAATAATCATCTTGTATATATATCAAATAAAAATTTGAATTTCGTTCCAACTGGTTTTAACGTGAGTTCTTCTGAATGGATTTCGATAACGCTGTTACTAATAGTTAGATTATTTTCTTGGAAGATTATAGTAAATAATATAGTTTTCTACATTTCTTGGTTGTAGAATTAAAGAGAAAAGTTCTACAATCAGTCAAACCCGACTATGAAAAGTTGGGATTCTTCAAAGATTCGATTTGATAAATTTCAAAGTCACTCTCAGTTAAATTTATGGGAGAATGTTTCATGTATAACACATACGTTGTACGTTTCTAAGTTACAGAGTTATGGAAGTAAGTTCTATAATTAGGTCAAACCATTATGAATGAGAAATTTCATTCTGATGCTAATAACTAACGTTCTGCTAAGTGGATTTTTATAAGACACTCATCTTCAGTTGCATGATTTTTTTTTTTTTTTTTTGGGGGGGGGGATCTTTTCGCTGCATAACATATTGTCTACTTTTTTAGTTATAGAAGTTCTATGTACTGCGTATACAAATAATACAAATAGTGAATTTTATTTTGGATGCTTAAACTCCAGTTCTGCTAAATAATTTTTACAGGATCACCGTTGTCAGTTATGTAATTTGGAGGGGAGGAGGATTTTCGTGCATTATAAGTAGTTGTTTAGATCTGTGGGAAAAAGTTCTATTATTAGGTGACCCAATTAGATGAGATTTTTTTTTAATCAAAGGTCTACTTGATGGGAGCTGCACAATTAGATAAATTATTTAAAAAAAATTAAAAATTACCTGTATATTTTTTTCTTTGAATTGCAAAACTTACTTTCTACGCTAGCGGTGCCGCAGATAAAAGTTAGTTATTATATAAAAATGTAGTAATTTATAAAATTTCCGTTGAACTTTTTTTTGCAAGCATCATTTTAAGGGATATTGTCTCCTTACAATTTTCAATCGCAAGTAATACGCAAAGTCATTTATGATAATTATATGATTAAATATCGCGATTAATGATAAATTCATTGCTGAAGCGATTTTTGTGTTGTGGATTAGGACCATGGAAAATTTTGAAATAATCACTATCGCCATATTTATTTAAAAAAGTTATTATATCAATTATATTTCTAATTTTGCACATAAGAATATATCTTATCAGATTGTGTAATTATCTAAAATGGAATGGATGTTTGCATCTAATACTAATGTAAGTACGTAAGACGTGCATATGTATGCATGCAATAAATAGTAAGAAATATTTAAATACACTGTGAAAGAAAAAAGTTATTGATATAGGAAAATATCGTACAACCACGCTTTCATGGTTAAAAAAATATAGAATAACATATTCCAAGTTATTAACGATTCAAAAAATCGCTTTTTATCCTTACAAACCTGAGAAATCAATATATTTCTATGTTTTAAAGAAATAAATATTTATATATAAAGATTTCTTTTGCCGTTACTGATTCACGTAAATGTTTTCGTATAGTTTCTAGAGGAGTATTATTCAGTTTTGGTAGACCAGAATGTAGGTTTTCGAATGGTATGAATTCTTTAAATTCAACATTTTCTAGCATTTTCACTAAATATTAAATATGTAAGTAATCAAATCGACAACTAAACATGAAATCAACAGAGTGGAAAATTCCCAAATTTGGGATCGAGCTCGGATATTTGACATTATACTTTGATTCTCTACCATTTCAGCTACAAGTAGTCTGACTACCCATCTGACAAATCTTATTCACATATCGCACCCTTGCTATAAAAATGTCATAGCTCAAAAATTGGATTTTTGGAGTTTATGGCTGTCATTCTCACCACAGACTGAAACAGTTTTCCGCATGTCTTGAAAAACGAAGCTTTTTGAGTTATGACTCTTTAGTAGCAGAAAGTGTGATATATCAGTAAGTCTGCACCATCCAGTATTCTTTACTCACATATATCACTAAAGCTTCAAGCGCTCAAGATAGAAATGTTTTCATATGAGCACAAAACCTTGCAACGGAAAATGAGGAGCAAAAGATGGTTTTGGTTCCCAGCTTGGAAATTTTTTCTTACTTCGTTGTTTTACACAATGTGATAATTAATGTAATTATTATTCAATAGTTTTCAAACATGATTTTACCACCGAAGATTTATTAAAAAATTAATTAAAAATTGTTTTCATGTTCAACAACCATACTTCTTAGACAAACATGATCAATTAACAACATTAACATAAATATGAATATGATTTTGTTACTTTTGTATCTATAACTTGAATTACGAAGCTAGAAATGTTTAATTAGAAATTAATAAAATCTTAAAAACCGGTATTCCGATTTTAGAAAATTGATTAATACATTATAAACAATTATTCGGAAAAGTTTCTAGATGTCAGTGTCCGTAAAAAAAATTATATTTATAAATGCTTCTAAAAAATCTCGAGAAGATATTGCTTTCTGATGTTTTTGAATGCAAAGAACAGTTTTCGGAATTATGGAAATTTGAAAATATTCATTCTTTCGGGTGTATTTGAGTATTTTCCTTCGTGATTATATTCATTTTTCTTAGATTAAGAAGTAATTCTCGTTTTTTAAACAGAATTTTAAGTGTGTAGCACTTTGGGTAAAATTAATTAAAAATAGAAAAGTAAATACTATTTTTAATCACTATCTTGTGTAAGCAAAAAATTCCAATAAGGCAAATGTTCTTCTTGTTTATTATATGTTTTAAAACTAAACTCCACTTCACGCAAAGAATCTACAGGAGCAATTTTCTCCTTTGCAGTTGTGTTTAGTTATTTAGAGGGCTCTCATTTACCAACCGGGCGAAAAATATCCACCCCCAAGGTTCGAACCAGGAGTCTCTTGGTTGAAGCTTCCAATGCTCTGCAATGCAATTTAACTATCCCTGATGAATCGAGTGGACTTAATTCCGAAAGCGAGCTTTATTGATCATAGCATCAAGTCTGATATTGAATCGTCTAAACAAAATAAATAGCATGTTATGAAACTTAAGTAAATGCTGGATATGTAATTACATAAGATTTATTTTACCTATTACAATAATTATGTTGAAATAAATCTGGTGTTCTAGTAATTTAATCGTTAAATAAGAAGAATATATGCAAGTTTGGAGCTTTTTTATTTATTGTTATAACGCAGCCATTCGGTGTGCATTGGGCACTGTATCAATAATTCCTTCATAAAGTTTCATACTCAAGACTATTATAGCAACTAATAGACATTAAAAGACACTATTATGCTATGGCTAAATAAAAAAAAGTGTCAGTAATAAACTTTTAAAAGTCATCAAAAATACAAAACATGACCAAGTCGACGAGGCGTAGCTAGGGAAAACAATATTTGAAAAAACACATTATTTATAAAAGTAACTGTTCGCTTATATCGAAACTTTCATTTGTTGTCCAAAAAGCCAATAGATAGGACCGAATGTGTATGTGGAGATGTTTTCAATAATCACTTTGCAAAAACGAGGCACACTCTGGACAATGCAGTTTGATCTGTAAAAGACTGAATAATGCTAATAAAAATATTAAATGAATCAAAAGTAAATAATTTATTAAAAAAGAAAAAAAAAATCTTTTAAAACCCAGATCATATAGATATCTAGAAAACGTTAATGTTTAAACATGTTTAATGAATATTTAAGATTTTAACATGCACGATGTATATTCAAAGCCTTACTTCCTCGCTCCTCGAATCTTTTCAGCAACTTTCTGATCTAAAGCACAAAAGATGGCATCAGACAGACAAGTCATCAATATCGATTTGTTTCTATCAATTGTCGAAGTGATATGTGATCAAGAAAGGCTGAATAGCAGCCAACATAATAGCAGACCGTGTGTTGTGAAGAGCATTTGAAGAAATTGCTGAGCTGGTCATGTGTTCGCATGCTGAGGTACGAAAATATATTCGCACCCTACGAAAAATGTTTCACTCCTCATGGATCAACTAGTAATAACCGATTTGTTGTATGTTAGCATATTATCAAAAACAGTCGGTAGTGTAGGCGTCACATAATAATGCAACCATCACCACACAGTAAAAAAAAAATTCAAGAGGTTACTAAAAATTTCTTAGTAAATTTGTATTCCACAGAATTTTTTAGTAACCATTACAAACTTTTTTTTTTGCAAGTGAAACAAGCATTTCTTGTGTAAACTGAACAAAAGAATTTTTTGTATAACTAACTTAAAAATGTTTAGTATGAGCCACCAAGCAAATTTTAGTAATAGCTCCAAAATTACTTTTAATAACCATTACGTGCAACCGAAGTGGAAGAGCTTCCTTCGAGCTGCATCCTGACTTCTGAAGCGGAAGATTTTCGGCAAAACAGCAATAGATGGCAGCACTAAACATTCTTAGCTGCTCCGACAGGATTTTCATAATCACTTTATTAACGAGACACTACAGACATTCGGGGTGTATTTGGCGGCGGCAAGCTTCGAACCCGGGACCTTTCAGCCTGGAGTCCGTTACTATAACCACTATGCTATCAAGGCCACACCAACTGAGTTTTAGTAAGAGCTATTAAAAATATAAAACTATTAACTTTATTCGTTGCTAACTTTTTTCTAGTAATTCTTACAGATTTTCCAGTAACCGACTAAGATTACTAAAAATTTTTTTGTAATTACAATTATCACTAAAGTTTTTTTAGTAGATCGACCTTTTTTTTTTTACAGTGCATTTTATATTTAAATCGATGGCAAATTTCGTCACAAAGTATAGCAAAAAAATTTTTAGATCAAGAAGTGAACGCTGTTAGATCTTTCATATTGCTGCCATTGGCCAATCAATATGTCGTATCTGATATATTGTTATTGTTTATTACGCTGTACAAATGAGCATGCTATTTGATAATGAAAAGTTAAGCCTGTAAGAATACTACCAATTTTTAATTTACTTTTATTTAAGAATATTTAGTTCATGTACTGAACTGTGAAATTTATTCGGGACAAAGAAAAATATACTATTTTCCAAATACTGTTATGCCTTTATATTGTTCTATGTCTATATATACAGTGTTAAAAATCTTGTCCTAGTTTTAACACTATTTTGGTGCTCAGTAGCTGTTTGCTGTAAGATGGTGAAATCTTGAACCAGTATATGGAGCTCTTATTGAATCCTAGCTCCAATAGTTGGAGCGAGATTGAAATAAGAAGCTCTAAATATTGGTACGAGATTTCACCATCTTATGGTGGCAGTTACTGAGCACCAAAATTTGGTTCAAACTAGAGCAAAAGTGTACACAAGTATTATTCAGTGTACCCTGAATAATACTTGTAATAGAAAGTAGTAGGGGGAACTGGGGGACATTGATACAGCTTTTTCTAAAAAAAATGTTTGGTGTCTAGAAAGCAGAAATTTCAAGTTATTTTTCTATGTGATGTCAGCAAAACTTGTGTAGTGTGTTATAAAAATGTACAATCGTTGTTTTATGTATTATTTTTGCATGTAATTTTTAAAAAATCTAAAAAAGTAATTTGTATCAATGTGCCCCATTCCCGGGGCAGATTGATACACTTTGACACGTCTGGGAAAAATGGCGATAAAATAACACCAATCCATATTTTTCGTATAAAAATAGTTAGCAAACCATTTTATATATATTTATAACCATTAAAATCGCACACAATTTATTTGTAAGCGATATTAAAGCAATCAAAATGAAATGTATAATGATCTGATGTTCTGGCTGTTCCTTGTCTGTTTGTTGGCTGTGGTAACTTTGTCATATCTGGCACTTTAACCCCAGAATTATCTTCTTTCTTAGGAAAGGCGAAAGAATTATCAGGTTTTCTGTTTATAAATCGGTTTACTACCAGAAAATAAAAGATAATTACATTAAAAATTATGTTTATAATACAATTATCCTGTAATGTTCTGCAGCTTGTTTCTCTTATTTAACATTTCTCATGTCGATAATACTTTTTTCTCTGGAGAATTGATATAGATTTGAGATTTGCCAGGCTGCCGTCCATTTCTTTTGTTAATTCTACTAGCATTAGATATTGTGTAAGTTTGTACGTCTTCTGTTTGCAAAAATTCTATAAAATGTTCTAATATAAAGAAATTAGAGTTATTTCACTTCAATAAAAAATAATAGTAGAAACTTCTGACGAAAAATGGTTGAATTAATGAGTTTATGGTAAAAAATAAATAAAAGGTAATGAAAAAATGAGCTAGAAAAGGATTTAGGTTGTATCAATGTGCCCCGACAAAGACTGCATCAATGTGCCCATACAGCCATTTTGAATAAAATAAGTCGCAAATCCAACAATTCATAATTTATCTAACAATAAAGAATGAGGAACTGATAAAGAGTAGCTTTACTTGCCAGGGAGGGTATCCTTTTCGGTTGAAAATACTGGAACAGTTGTATAATACCATTTCAATTGTACAACTCAAATTTACATTTTTACCTACAAAAACAATTAATCACCCATCCCATTTCATCAAACTATTGAATCATTCCAAAACTTTCTGTATGTAGTTAACTTCACTAGTATCACCTTTTGGAGCTGTTGTGAAACTTCCTGCAATGACCCTGTGTGCTGTACAGGGGGTGTATCAATGTGCCCCAAGTATCATTGTGCCCCAGTTCCTCCTATGTCTTTTTTTACTAGAAGTTATCTATTGAAATCTTTTTCATAACAGTTTTATTTGTTTAGAGCACGCAATTTTTGAATTCATCATCATGTAATAACATTTTTACAGCATCTTCTATGCGTTCTTTAATTGTATCGACATTTTTATCTGAATCCTTTTACTCAAAATAGCATATACAGATTTATATACAGCATATACAGCTTAATAATAGTATATACAGCTTTGCGAACTGTTATTCAATTATTAGAGAATGTGTGGTTTTAATATAAGGTTTCAATCCCACGAAAAAATTGTTCAGATTTGGGAACTTGAATTGAATTTTTGCTTATATTTCAGAACAGAAAGAAATAAATTTAAAAAAATCAATCTTTTAGAATGGAAAAATGTGTGTCAATTCACAATTTATTTTTACGACAACTCTATAATAATGAATTGTCGTAAAAAATATTGTCGCCAGAGAAAATATTGTCTAAAAATATTTTCTCTGACAAATAATTGACATAAAACCTAAACGGTAAATCTTCTAGTGGCTGATTTTAACAAATCAGTACATTTAATGTAACTATAGGTTAAGGAATTTAAAAATATATTACATTAAGCATTTAAATTTTTTAGGGGCAATAAATAATTGTACTTCTGTAATGTTAAATTTACATAAAAACCTTCGATTTTTTTTTGACAAAAGTTAAAATAAATACTTTTTTTCAACAAACTTTTATAAATCCTGGTTTATGGTTAGTGCGATGAAATATATAGCTCTTTAAGGAGTAAAGAAACTACGTACGTTGTTCACCATTGTCCTTGTAAAAAAAATAATGTTTTAGTTGGTATAAATTGGAAGAAAATTAAAAAAGGAAAGAGTGTCATGTCACTTGTATACTATATAAGCAATCAGTTTTAGCATTTTACTTTGAGATGTTCGATTTTACAACATGGCATTGATACCTTTAAATACTATTTCTTAATTAATCAGCAGTAACAAATTTCAGAATAACAATTCCAAAAATGTATTTAGTAAAGGTTTTCTTAATCAATCGACTGTTTTATAATAATATTCAGCATTTTGTTTTTTAGAAATGATATTCCATTTCAGCCATATTACCATCGTTTATTTATTTTTCCTTCCATTTTAATGATTTATTTCTTTTATTTATGATCATGATTAAAGTTTAATTATACAAAAGGATAAGAGCTTTTTAGAAAATATTAGAAAAATGGATAAAAACTTCACCTTTTCCTTCAATTTCATATATTTTGAAACCTAATAGGGGGAACTGGGGTACATTGATACTTGGGACACATTGATACACCCCCTGTACAGCACACAGGGTCATTACAGGAAGTTTCACAACAGCTCCAAAAGGTGATACTAGTGAAATTAACAACATACAGAAAGTTTTGGAATGATTCAATTGTTTGATGAAATGGGATGGGTGATCAATTGTTTTTGTAGGTCAAAAGTAAATTTGAGTTGTACAATTGAAATGGTATTATGCAACTGTTCTAGTATTTTCAACCAAAAATAATACCCTCCCTGGCAAGTAACGCTAATCTTTATCAGTTCCTCATTCTTTATTGTTAGATAAATTATGAATTGTTGGATTTGCGACTTATTTTATTTAAAATGGCTGCATGGGGCACAATGATACAGTCTTTGTCGGGGCACATTGATACAACCCAAATCCTTTTCTAGTTCATTTTTTTATTACCTTTTATTTTTATTTTTACCATACAGTCCTTAATTCAATCATTTTTCGTCAAAAAATTCTACTATTAGTTTTTATTGAAGTGAAATAGCTTTAATTTCTTTAAATTAGAACATTTTATAGTATTTTTGCAAACAGAAGACGTACAAACTTACACAATATCTAGTGCTAATAGAATTAACAAAAGCAATGGACGGCAGCCTAGCAAATCTCAAATTTATATCGATTCTCCAGAGAAAAAAGTATTATCGACATGAGAAATGTTAAGTAAGAGAAACAAGCTGCAGAACAGTACATGATAATTATATTATAAATATAATTTTTAATATAATTATCCTTTATTTTCTGTTTGTAAACCGATTTATAAACAGAAAACCTGGTAATTCTTTCACCTTTCCTAAGAAAGAAGAGAATTCTGGGGTTAAAGTGCCAGATATGACAAAGTTACCACAGCCAACAAACAGAAAAGGAACAGCCAGAACATCAGGTCATTATACATTTCATTTTGATTGCTTTAATATCGCTTACAAATAAATTGTGTGCGATTTTAATGTCTATAAATATATATAAAATGGTTTGCTAACTATTGTTCTGTGAAAAATATGCATTGGTGTTACTTTGTCTCCATATTTCCCAGACGTTTCAAAGTGTATCAATCTGCCACTTTGATACAAATTACTTTTTTTGATTTTTTTTAAAATTACATGCAAAAATAATATATAAAACAACGGTTGTACATTTTTGTAACGCACAACACAGGTTTTGCTGACATCACATAGAAAAATAACTTGAAATTTCTGCTTTCTAGACACCAAATTTTTTTTTTGAAAAAAGCTGTATCAATGTCCACTAGTTCCCCCTATAATTAAATCATGTAAAACTATTAATAATTGATGCCATATCCTATAAATGTATATCTTATTTACCAAATCAGGAAAAAAATGCATGTGTAAAAATCTTTATTGAAACTTTTTAATATTACTCCAACTATAAATCAACGTTATTTGTAATATTTCTTCTAACTTTATTTATATCTAACTTCTTAAAATAGGCTTTTCCGAAATTCAGTGTAATAATTTTCTTAATATAGTTCTGATGTTGTGTAATGAATAATTTATAAAACTTATTGACAGAGAAAAAGTCAAAGCATCGGTCTTTTTCTATATTTCGAGCAGATAACTTTTTGAAGCTTATAATGGAGATAGCGAGATATCGGAAAAACCGAAAAGAATCAATTGACTATTCGTATGAAATCACACATAATTCACCAAATTACAGCCTTTGTTCAGTGTCTTTGGAAACTTCTATATTGATTTTCTTTTGCGATATATATTTTTGGAAGTTTATCGAGAAATTCACTCTAATGTGGTACTAATGTACCATTATATGATTTAATCTTTATTTCTTCCATATTAAAAAAAAATTACATAACTTTTACAAATATATACAGGATATTGCCGAATTTGACCGAAAAGTTCAGAGGAATGATAATAACATATCTGCACAGTATTTGAGGAGGTAAAGCAACTGTTTTCTTAAAATGCATCGAGCCTGGCGGTTATTAAAGGAAAACTTTCATAAAAAATTTGAGAGAAATTTTACGTTTTGTTAAAAGTCGTGTGATTTTGATACAAAATGATCGTCAAAAACGACGAAATATAGCTCAAGGATGTCTGAATTCTCAAAAATAAGGCTATTTCTGAGAATGTTCCAAATTAAAATTTAAACGCATATTTAAATATTTCTAGTACATAATAATGCTCTATTCTGGAATTGCGGGTACTACTTAATTATTCCGTTTACCAATTTTGACAAACTGCATAAATCGTCAAACTACTCGTAAAATATACAAGTTGGCATAATTTTTTATTTTAAGCAACAAAATCAAATAAATTGGTAATAGAATATTAAATATATAAATAAAACGTTTATTTGAAAATTATTTGATGACGTAAGAAACACGCGTAACATGTTTAATGTCAAGGGAATGTGACATTTATAGTAAGCTTTTATAGGCATTTAATGGGATAGTTTGGCAACAGTTTTTTGTTCGACGGGATAACCAAATACTGCCAAATTTCATAAAGAAACATTCTCATAACTCCGAAAATGATAATCATTTTAACAAACAATTTATAAACAGTTAATAGACAGATGACATGTTTACAATAAACATGATTTTTCTTACTTGTTTAAATTTTAAATACAGACGGCGACTGATGATTTCTATCACGCGTTCGTTATGTGAAGTGGTGGCCCTTGTAGCTTAACATGATTTAGATTTCTCTCTTTATTTTTGTAATTCTCATAGTGGTTTGAAAAGAGGATTTTTAAAAAATCCTTTCGCTACAAAAATTAACTCTTCTGGTACACATAATCGACGTAAAAAGCTCACAATTGTTGAGCAATCTCGTGCTTGTACTTTATCAAGATAAGTTGTTCCTATAAGTCGCAAAGCCTTAGATTTACAAGCATGAGAACAAACTATCTATCTCGTAAAAAAGGCAAGGCCTATTTAGCACATGCAAGTACACCAAAGCCTAAAATCCGCTCAAAATGAACTAGAAAGACTTCAGCCAGGTCTGATATTTTTTTTACTTTGACTTACTGCATTGCCAACTAGATATATAACGGCCTGCACATTTCGCTAAAAACCGCCGAAAAAGTGAAGCTGGATTCAACTTCAAACCCTGAGCCATTTCATTGGACCACGTAGCGCAAACCGTGCCCAAATTAGCATTGTATGAGCTCATTTCTGTTCTGAGCACATGGTCATTGTTTTGGTTCATTGTTTGCACGATTGGTCAGAATAACTTGGGCAAGGTATCAGAGTCCTCTGGCGGGAGACTTCATACATTAATCTCAAATAAATGGGCCGTATAGATCTAGTTGGCCATGCTTACTGTCAATACTATCTATTACAACTGCAGAAATAAAAAAGTACCATTACTGATAAATGTATCAGTAAGGACCATCTATCGCAAATTACAGTTTTGAATAAATATCAAAATATTTTTCTTATATATATCATATATATTCTTCTTTCTTTCTTTTCTTATTTTATAGTTAAAGTATCAAAATTTAGAGCCTGACGTACTTTGCATTTCGGTTAAAATCATTAATAACCAGGGGTAGCGTCGGTATGTTATTATTAGTAGACTATACGGAATCTTGGGAATGGTGCATAATAATGTTTACATGTGTCAGATATAATTTACTAGTTATAACATGAATGCCCACTTCATTTCAGACTCAATTTTGGAACAATCAAAACAGCATTTTCAGCTTTAAATTTGGAACAGTCAATAAAATATAAATGAATGGTCTCTACCTTTGGTTTTTAATAATTTTAACCCAGATGAAGAACACGTCATAAGTTCCAAAATACTTAATTTTGATGTTTTAGTTGTGTGTATAAAGTATGTATTTTAATAAAACACTTTTAAGTAATATTAAGTGATTTTTTTTAAGAAAATAATTTTTAGGATTTTAAAAACGTGATAAAATTTATGATATTTTCATTTAGTATTTGATGCAATTTTATTACATATGTTGAAAAAAATTAGTTCAAAGAATATTGCTTTGTAATTCTAGTACGAATAATATGATTTTTTTAAATTCTGTAAATCTGTATCATGGATCTAATTTGCATTTTAAAAATACATTCTATAAGAAGTCATTCTTTAGACCGACACATCATTACTATTTCAATAAAAATAAAAAATTCATAAGGGAAAATGATTCATATTATCTTTTTCTTTTTCTTTTCAGTTCTAAATGTTCTACAGATCAATTCGTAATGTAAGTTGTTATTTCATTTTTGACTTTTTCATATAATAACACAAGAACCATTCTAATTTATCTAGACTTTTCTAAAATATCTATTACAGTAATAAGATATAACGTTCGTTTTTATTTGAAGTATGATTCAGTTAGTAAATGATAATTATCCACCCGCACAAATGACTTTATCATTAAGATGAAAATTTTTGTTTCTGATATCGATAAGACGAAAAAAAAAATCATTTTTTAAAAGTAATTTCCTTAATCTTCATTATCTGAGTTTTTGCTTAAAATAAAATGCATTGATTGTAGTTCTTTAGTTATCGATATCATTAGATTGAATTTTATGTACGGATCATTTGTTTAACATTTTTATAATGATACTGACTTTCTTTTTATCTTACAGAAAATTATTTTCTTTTAGAAAATGTGCATTTCAATATTTTCTATTTGCTTTTTATTACACAGGTTGTGAACTCTCAATGGTGTCAAATGGTTAGGTAGTCATAGGCATAAAAATCAAATTATAAAAATGTCTTAAATAAGGTAAAGAAGTATTTAAAAAGCGATTTGGGTCAATAAAAATGTTAAAAACGGCCAAAAGCGAATATTACTCGCGCTTAGAGGTTTCGTACAATAAATATACGAGTTATCAACCGAATGATTAAAAAAACAGTTACTGAAATAATAACAAGATTTTCTAAAATACTACACAATGTTGAGCTGGGTATAGACTATAATGTACTATGAATTTGTATGCCATGAAACTTCAGAGAGACATGAAGCCTAAATACACTCATGTCCATAAATTAAGGACAATTCAGAATCATATAGAAATCAAGCGCTAAAGTAAAAATTTCACTTGCAGAATTATCACACATGTCTTCAAGACTAATATGCAAATTTCAGAAAGCCACCAGATGGTGCCGATTGGACGTCAGAATGACAAAAGTGTGAGAGAGGCATATATAAGGAATGGTGGCAAAGAAGTAAAACTGTTAACAAGCATTTTCTAAGCCTCTTAGTGCCAAAATCGAGCAGTTATGACACAGAGGAACCATATGGATGATATTTTACGTGGTAGAATTATCGGCCGTCTGGAATGTAGGCGTACTCAGATGGAAGTATCGGAGGAACTTGGAATTGTCCATAGGGTAATCTCTAGACTTTGGCAATGATTCCAAGATGATGGAAATGTCAGTAGACGTTACAGTACAGGTCGTCTCCGAGTTACAACCACGAATGAAGTCCGTTATTTGGCAGTAACTGCCAAAAATAACAGATGGAGTACAGCATCAGACCTGTCTCGTCAGTTATCTTTAGCCACGGGTATGACTGTTTCAAGGAAAACAGTGTATAAACGTTTGGGGAACATTGCTCTGTATGCTCGCAGGCCTGTTAGATGTGTTTCATTCACAGTAACTCACTGTCGCCTGCGGTTAGCCTGGAGTAGAGAACACGGAATGTGGACATCATCACAGTGGGCATGTGTAATGTTTTCCGACGAGTTCAGGTTTAGCTTTCAGTCTGATTCGCGTCGAACTTTCATATGGTGAACGCCAGGCACCTATTACCACCAAGACAACATCATTGAACGACATCGTTGCGTTGGTGCAGGATTGCTCGTTTGGAGTGGAATTATACTAGGTTCCAGAACAGATCTACATGTTTAAACCGGAACCATGAAGGGCCAAATTTATCGGGACATCATTCTGGAACAACATGTACTTTTGTTTAGGGTTGTTATGGGTTCAGAATTTGTGTTTATGGATAATAACGTCCGTCCTCACCGAGCAAATATCGTAAATGAATGACTTCAAGCAGAGGTTATCACCCGTATGGATCGGCCAGCATTTTAGCCTGACTTTAATCCGATAGAGAATGTATGGGATATGCTTGGCCGACAGGCAATCGCCCGTAAACCACTTTCTAAATGTTTACCCAAACTTTGGAGAACATTGCTTGCTGAATGGAGTAATCTTCCCCAAGATCAGCTTGATAATTTGATACTTAGCATGCCTAAGCATTGTGCGGATTGTATTTCATCGTCTGGGAGACATACAATATATTAACCATCATACCAACCATATAATGTTAAATTTTTTAAGGGGGTACTTTTTGTAATTACTCTAGGGAGTAACAATTGTAGATTTTATAAATGTTATCACACATATACCAACGTGTTTGTTCTTTTTCTTTTGTTTAATAAATAGGCTTGACGAATAAGTCACATTTGTTTTGTTTCCGTACCTTTAATTGCTGTAACTGGGATTATCCTTAATTTATGGACATGAGTGTAATATAAAATGTTACTATTCTATATCTCTTTTTTTTAATGTTATCCTAATCTGCTTATAATTAACTTAATTAGGTACTGATATTAAAATAAAACATTAAAATTTCATTTGGCCTTTTATAAAGCTACATTCATTAATAATATTTTCTTTTTACGGTGTTTCTAAAACAAAATCGCTGTTTGAAGCTCAAATTTAGTATCGCGCTAAGCGCGTTTCGAAAGAGGTTCGTAAAGTTTCAACTCCGCGTAGGTCCGTGCTGCGTTTTTCCAGACAGGCTTCTAATTAATTTTTAAAGACACAGGATGCATATTGAGAGATCCACTCAATACAAATTAGCAGCGAATACAATAGTATTTATATTATTAGTTTTAATTAAATTAATGTGTTTCTAACATTTTGATGCTTTTGTTACTGGGCATCGCAATACAAAATATGTCATTAAAATTTGTTATCTAGGTTTTATATACCGATGGTCTATAGAGTACACCACCCCTGTCTTTATGTATGTACCAACTGTCCGTGTTTTTTAGGATTGATATCTCCGTTAATTAACGACGATCTTTTTCTAAAATCATTTTCTCCAATGCTTTAATACTTTGCTATGATAGGTATCTCTAGCTTTCCTCAATACCTTTTTTGAATGCATGTAAATCGAAATTTGTGTGTAACGGGAAAATTCGCTTTTCTCAAAAACTATGCAATCCAGAGTAATCGCTACAGTCTTCCCGCAAAATTTAAATTAACATCTACTATCTCTAATTTTTTCATCATTTTAGTTTTTGTAGATTCGGAATTAGATGAGAGGGATATTTTTGCCTTATATTTTTTATGACATCTCTTAAAATATAATAACTCAAATTAAAATAAATGTATTTTTGAGTTCAGCGTTTTGAAAACATTCACATAGCGACACGATACACAGAGAAATTTTTTTCAAGTAATTTAATTAACCTCTCTATATTTTTCCTAAATATATTTGGGGATATTTAATAATCTGGAAATATGTGGGTCAACAACTTTTATTACTCCCCCCAATTTGAATTTTCCACGCTTCGTAGTTTACGAGTAAAATGTCTGTGACAGATAGACACAGGAGCGATCTTAACATGGTTACATCTTTACTTTTTGAGTACGGAATCCTAAAAATTATTAAATTTAATTTTTATACACTTCTCCAATTTTATAGGTGATATTTAGAAAAAAATTCCTATCACATTAACAAGTAAAACAAAGAATTCCCATTTTTCTACATTTAAAACTAACCACGTAATAGCTGTTTAATGTTGAAGCATAATTTTTGCTGCGAAATACGGGTTATTCACAAATTTGATAGAAATATAAATTATCAATGGATAAAAAAAATAGTAGTTGAGAATAAAATTAACATTATAATACAAACAGAAATCTACTTTCATTCTGACATATTAAAGAAAAATATACAGCTTGTGCTAAAAATATGAGTTAAAAAATTTTATTATATGAACTGATGAAAAGCACCATTCGTAATTTTTTTAAAAAAAATGATACATATATTAAAATACCAATTGAATATCTAACCTGAAATTTAACTAAGAAAATTAAAGTTATCTTAAAAGTGAAAGTCCTAAAATAGATTCCATTCCATTGCAATACAGAAATGTACACTCGGAATAAATCCTTCTAATATTTTAAGCAGTTTAAGTGTGATCCCTCGAATCATGATCCAACTCCTGTCTGCGGAGAAAATTAACATAAATAACTGAATTCAAAGTTCAAAACTTGGTCAATTATTAATATCAGATGAATGAAACATTTTTTTGTCGTACTTTCATTCTTAGTGTAATAGGAAATATTTAGTAAATATCCCTTATGAGACCAAAAAATAATATAAAAACTTGAATTTCGTAACTTTTAAATAAATATTTTTATTAATCAATACGACTTTGAGAATTTTATTTTACCCCATTTGAAACATTTTTGCAACTATGACTCACGATTTATAAATTAACCATTGAACATCGTTGCGAGTGGACTCCTTGTTATAGATTTCCTCACGAGAGTAATCTGAAATCATCATCATCTTTTACGAAGTTAACTTTCTTAGCTACTCATATTAACATCATGTAATGACATGATTTAAAATTAAGTGCCAGTCAAACGCGAAGATTACAAGACAAACTGTCCGAAGGAAGATTAATTAAGTGATTCATCAAAGTCTACTATTTCGTGAAAAGTTTGCAAAAAACTGTACCTGTTAAATAATAAGTGTCAAATTACCAAAATCTATCCAATTTCAGTTTAATCACTTCAAAGCGTCAAATATACTTCTTTTACTTTACGGCATCATATTTCTTTTAGAGAAAATTTTCTGTTCGAAATAAAGGGGTACGTATGCGCCGATCGTTGATAAGGTATTACACAAAGGCAAATGTATTTAAAATGATATATCATAATATGTTAAAAATTTATTATTTGAAAAATAAGTAATATTTAAGAAGAAAAAAAACAACTTCAAATGACAGCTCCTTAATTTTTTATATTGACATTTTCCCGGTATAACACGGATATGTTGATATTCATATCCATTTTCTTGAGCTACAAATGGAACTAAAATTTGGGAAGGATAAAACTGATTTTGTTCTATTTTTTACGGTTTAGAATATGGAAAATAGTTTTCAAATGATAACAAGACCTAAGATCTGTATAATAATTACAACTTTATAACTTACAATTTTTTTTTTATCATAAATGTTTTTTGATATGATGAAGAAACATTTGAATTTTTATTTATAATAGAAACTAAACCACTAAGATAATTAATGGGATTGGAATTAATTATTTTAGCATGCTAAAATAGGCGCCTTTATATACATATATGTATATGTTTTAAAATTCAAAAAATGCTCTATAAACTTTTTAAATTCTATAAACTCTTGCTACCTCAAATCCCCAATAAATTCAGAATTAATTCGCAACAGATGGATCAATTATCAAGTACATGTAATTTTAAATTTAGAGAGAGAGCATGAACATGTAATTTATAGTGAAGTGAAAGTCAATTATCGAAGATTACTCACGAGCATCGAACATAAAAAAGTCTAAGGCTATAAATTATAATAAATTAATTTACGTGAAGCGGTGAGCATCGTAGAAATTTAATTTCCCACAGATTTCTACAAGCTGCTTCGGAGAACAGATCTAGGATTATAAGATTGGGACGGTTTAAATTGAATCTGGCCAGAGCAATCTGGGTGACTGCTACAACAGCTATAATGTTTTTCTACATCCAATAAAGTAATATATGAACGAACTGTGTGTCTTTTTAAATAAGAATGGAGAGATACTTCGCTTGATTAGTAGAGGCCGCTGTTGAGCTTGGTAGATAAAATCACCTCGCTGGCTTTAATCGTCATTCTCTGCAGATTTAGAGCAACATGCATCCTTACACCAATGTGGAGCTTTCTGACATGCATTTCATGCATGGTACAGCATAAGGAAGTGAAACAAAGAATTTACACGGAACGATTTACGAATAAGAATCTGCAACATTTGAGTATCTTCATCTGGTGTTGTGCAAGAGAGGTTATTTTTCGAGGCGTGATACAGGTACTGAAAGATATCGCAAATTTCCTGTTGAAGAAGGAGCAACATTATGCACAGTAGGGTATAGTCCTTCGACAAGCTCGAGAGCTGTTGGACGTGCACTTGGTGGGAGTCATTTACTTGCGCTGCCATACACCCAAAATTCATATCGGCAAGCTCCGCATTGGTGTAACGATGCATGTTGCTCGAAATCAGTTCAAAGAATGACAATTCAAATCAGCAAAATGCATTCCTTTGCTGATCTAAACTGCATTCTCTACACTACTCTCAACGTAGCATTTTTGCCCCTATTTTTCTATATGAAGTCTGCAAATTCAGTGCCCTCTACGTTTTATTACGTTTCTGACATATAATTTTGAAACGCCATGTATATATATATACAATTAAAATCGACTAATCTCAAAACATCGGACAACAGCTGTTTTTGTTAGATTTAGGTCTTAGTAATATAAGTGTATGGTAATTTTGATAGAATAAGAAATGTAAGCAATGTTTAAAATAGTGCTGTAAAGTCGTTTATTTAAATATGTTGAAAATATGTGTTGCTTTTAAAACATGTATAAGATTTCTTATGATTCATTTAATATTTTCATACGAAATCTTTACGAAGTTATAGATTATATCTCAATTTTAAAGCTGAAACTGTACGTGTGTTTATTTTAACAAATTTTATAAATTTAATATAAAATTTATACTATTGGATATTGTTTTCTAGGAATTTATCCTGCATGTACTTTTTCGTTAGTGAAGCAATAAAATATATTAAGTCATGTGCTAAGATAAAATATAGTTTATAACACCTAAAAATGTATTTGATTAATATCTAATTCCAATTGTAGATTTCCGTAATTCGGAAAAACCTCATTTTGAGGTAATCACTTAATTAAGAAAAAAGAGCAAAAGTTAAAATATCCCAGTATTCTAGTTAGTATATATATATATATATATATATATATATATATATATATATATATATATATATATATATATATATATATTATTAAAAATGTTGTATTATTTTTGAGTTAATAATAAATATATACTCAAGAAATATTTTCTTTCAAAAACACTTCAAAATTCCACACATAGCTCACCTACAATTTTGTTGATTTACGATTTTATAAGATTACAATAAAAGCTCCTTCTCTGTTTAGAAAATTATGAGCGTAAACAGATTTTTCAGGTTAACGCACCAATAGAATTGTCTCAATACATAGATATAATATAAAATATTTTCTACACGTCAAATGAAATATGATCGAATATAGGATATAACTACAAACTAGTGGGAATGACTGAGCTTAGCTCACTCAAAATTAGCTCTGTGTTCAACTCAATATATTATTCTTCCTCTATCATTCTTCATGTTTCAGATATTTTGTTCTAGCCCAATGGTCTTATAATGTCCAGAAATGGTATGATACAAAATTTCGTCAACATGTCTTGAGCTGTTTTTTAGATACGAGTAGCTTGACCCTGACCCATAGTAACCCCAAAATGATCCATTAATTGAATTTTCTCGAGCATGTGATCTAATCCAAATGTCATCTCATACTAGAAAACGGTTATACACGAAATTTAATCAAAATCGATTAAGCCGTTTTGTAGATAAAATTAGCTTGACTCAGAGTGATCCAAAAATGACCCACTGACTGAAATTCTCGAAACATGTGACTTAGGCCAACGGTTTTTTCGTAACAAAAAACTGTAGAATATAAAGTTTAGTGAAAATTGTTAGAGTTCTTTCTTAGACAAAATGAACCTTACCCACAGAGACCCAAAAATTACCCACTAATTGATATGTCTTAAATATGTGGTCTAGTCCAGTAGTCTTCTCGTTCCTTAAAACGGTTGGATACAAAATTCAGTCAAAGTTGATTGGACAATTTTTTAAATATAATTAACGTCATCCTGACCTATAATGACCCATAATGACCTTCTTATCAAATTTTGTCGAATATATAATCCAGTCTATTAGTTTTTTCGTGCCCGAAAACAGTAGAGTGCAAAATTTAGTCAAAGTCGTTAGAGCTATTTTGAAGATAAAATTTTCATACACAGACAAGTACACACAAGATTTGTTCGTATTATAACATATTTTGTGTCAAAAACGTACAGACATTTTCTGAAGAAAAATCACATAGATGAAATTAAGGATTAAAGAGCAAGCTTTTTCTTGATGGTTTTTGCATATACGAGTAAAATTATGAAACTAGTCGTGGGGGTCACCCTAATACTTACCCATCATATATATGCATATATAATATATAAAAATAAAACATTTGTAAACTATTTATAAAATGCATTGTAATTCCAAAACAAAACTTAAACATGTATTTTAATATTTTTATAATGCATAGTAATGCTCTATTAATGAGTTGCTGATGAATCTATTTCGACAAATTATACAACACGCCAAACTACTCAAGTAGTACTGAATTGCGAAAAAGAAACATTCTTATAACTCCAAAAATAATAATCTTATTAACTAACAGTTTATTGCGTCGAATTATACGTCTCATTTACAATTGAAATATATCTTTGAATTGAAGTTTGAATGAAATACAGGGTCATGAAAAATCGAAGAATGTGGAAAACAGGATTACAGATATCTCGGCAACTAATAATTCGATCGACTTCGTTCTTTAAACAAAGTTTGTGTTATTTTATTGCCTTTTACGATCATTCCTTAAAATAAAAAAAATTGAAAATTTTATATACCTTTCATCAGAACGAATTTTTCGAAAGTCCGAAAAAAATAGTTTCGGATAATCGAGGTTACTGATATTAAATAGGCTTCGTTCCATTCTTACATACTAAATACGTACAAAATTTCAAGTCTCTATCTCAATTCGTTCGGGAGATAAAGCGTTTACAGACACACAGACAGACAGACAGACGGATGGCAATTTTTTTTTCTAAAAATATATTTTTCGAAATCTCCAGTGTCTAAAACGTGCAAATCCGTAAAAAAAAATTTCTATTTTAAAAACGATTGCAAGACTTATCCTATACTAAGTATGATGGGTAAATAAAATTACTGTCGTAGAAATCAATGTCGCTCTTCAGTACCAAAATGTGAGGATAGGATTCACAATCAAGCCTCAAAAAAAGCTTTGTTGTGTATTTGCGATCTGAGGGACATAAGTTGGTGTGGCAATGACGTTTTATCATTGCTTACTGAAAATACGCAAGATATTTTTAGTCATAATTAATGTGGATTTTTTTTTTGTTTTAAAATGTGCTGAAAATAGTTCTCTTTATATACAAATTTCTCAAGAAATAACCTATTTTAAAAATTTAAGGGTGCTTTTATTCATATTAGATCGGATTCGGAATCGGATATGCGTAAAGTTTCAATTTTATAGGTTTTATTGCACTTTATATATGCATATGCAAATACATTGTGCATCTTTATGTTTAAAAATATATTTATTTTATCATTTATTTCTTTCATTCTATTAAACACTTATTGTAAATGTTCCAGCTCCGTAAAATATAAATTTGATAAAATTTCGCAGATCTTCTCTTACATGTATCTCTAAACGTCTTTAATAGATTTTATTTAGACTTTCAGGCACTTAATTTCCTTTTACAGTTCACTTTGATGGGAGAAAATATATTGAAACTATTCTAAATGGAAATTTTTGAAAATTTTAAACGCTATTTTCACTTTTCAAAGGGTATTGAATTAATTACGAAAAACCTAGAAAACATTTTTGCAATATCTACTGAAACAATGATATTATTTTCATTTTGTGATTTTTGTATTGTTAATACCTTTTAATTTTTAGAAGAAACCCAATGTAATGAAATAAAAGTTCTTCATAAGAAAAGGTTTCACTTTCTTATTTAATCTATGGGTTTTGGATTGCATATTTTCCTGTGATGAGAAATATCATGATTTTTGCGAGAAATTCAATTTCTATTCCAGATAAAAGTTGAGAGAGAGCGTTCAATTCTCTGAATCATAATTAGAATATTTTAATTTGAATTCACCACGTTTCGCTTATTAAAAATTCGTGATCAAAAACGAAAAAATTTCGTGTTTTTTTTTGAAGAATAATAATTCAAATAAAATAAAATTAAAATAAATAAATTAAGAAATGAAAAATAACAACTAATATAATAATAACAAGTTGGAAATTGCACGTAAAGCGCAGCAAATGAGGTGCGTTTGTTGGTAACGAAGTTTTAAAATATTCAGATCTCGCTGATATAGTAGAGCATACTTTGGATACAGTATAGTGGTCGAAATCTTTGTGTTCCTGTAAATATGCAGGGAGTAATTTTTATTATACTTAATTAACGTATATCTTATTCATAAAATGTGAAGTAGTTTAATATAATTAAAACACCCCCCAAACAATGTTTCCCCGTATAACATTATTTAGTGGAATACATTTGTGTGGCCCTGTAATTTAATAATAAATATTCTTTGCATCACAGATTATACAAAATGTATTTTTTAGTACATATTTCATAGATTCATGTCAATTCTGTTATATTCAAATGAGTGTAACACCATTAAAATGCATTTGAAACTTTTTTCCTCATTGACCGTAATGTAACGGAATACTTTTGATTGTCCCTGTAATTGATCAATGCATCCGATTTTCATAACATTTGAAATGACTCGACAAAATTATGTAATAAATATACGTTTTAAATTTCAAACGATTAAAATGCATTTGAAACTTTTTTCCCCATTGACCGTAATGTAACGGAATCTTTTTGATTGTCCCTGTAATTGATCTATCCATCCGATTTTCATAAAATTTGAAAAGACTCGACAAATTTATGTAATAATTATGTATTTTAAATTTCAAACGGTTGGGTAGTTTTTGCGTTGTTATATGTGGACGGACAGACAGACGGACGGACTGAGCGACAACAATAGGTGCTACGTATTTACATAATTACGAACGCACCTAAAAACGAGGTGTGTTAGCTTTTGATAAGCGCATAGACATATTAAGTGATTTCGTAGGGAATTCCTGGTATGTCAGTCCAACTATAACGCATTTTTGGGGGGAATTCGAAACTTTTCATCCTTCATTTGAATGCTCTAAAAAAGCTTATTATTGTATTTAAATTACGTCAGATCGATGGTAAAATTACAAGTACAGCAAATGCTAAAATTATTTAATCACAAAGTTATACGATTAAATAAAACCAAGATTCTCAGTTATAAAATAGTGGTTACAATAATGTAAAAAATGCTTAGGTAATTGACTTAGGGGATTGATTATCTGTTACGACACTAAAATATAAGCGCAAACATTTAAATAATAGATGGGTTTTAAAGATTTTAGACTTTATAAACTGAAGGTTTTATATCCAATGTATTATTTCTTTTTTGTGAGGTAGAGGTTAAGTAAAATTTCTACAAAATCGGAAATTTTTCAAAGTGGTGAATTCAGACACTTTTTTTAGGGATTTCTGTGGCTCTGTGGGAGACATTGCAAAGTTCCGGAGAAGAAAATGCACTTTTTTACCACTTAAAATTTCAAATCTTTTGGATGGGACATCTGATTACTCTCGAATGGGGGATTGTCCTACCCCAGGCCATCCCCTGAATGATATTGTATGACTGAACTCGATAAGTAACATCCATACTTCAGCAATGTGTCGAGATCCATTTGCACAAACGCACAAAATAAAAATAAAAACGAAAGAAACATTCAGCTTCCTCAATTTGAAAACTTTAATCATTTATTTCTTCTCCAAATTAAAAATTTTATCGTGATTTTGTGTAATGGTGAATAGGAGCTAGAAACCTGATTAGCCATTGTATTCTGGACTTTAAATACTACTGTTTAGAGTTTTTAGCGCAATCTACGTAGGTATTCACCATATTTATTTATATTAAGCTTGTAAAATTTTGAAAGTAATGAAATTTTATGTTTGATGCGAATAAAACAATATCACTCGATTTTGGCTTGAAAAACAATTACTAGCTAAATAAAAAATCATGTAACTGGGCGTTCTAAACTATATCATTTTTTTAGAAAAGATAATTCATGTCAATAAAATTGCGTCTTGGTTCAAAAAATAAAAAAATAATTTATACAGTTAAAAATATTTTCAAAATATTCCTTCTAATAAAGATGCTCATAGAAGGTTTTCTAAAGCTTTCTTTAAAATGAATTTTCCTAAAAAAAGACGTGCTTTTGATTGTGTAAAAACGCTAATTATAAATATTTATTGATATTAATTTAATTATTCAGAGTCGATTGGCGTACTTTAGCAAGAGAGATTATGCACAAGAGAGTATTTATGTAGTAACAATATTAAATTTAATTTTAGAATTATGAGTGTCTACCTAAATTGCAGAGCGGTTTTATTTGCAGATGGTGTGTATAATCAGACTATAAATTTTATATAAACTATTACAATCCACAAACCACTTACTTATAAATGTTCTTTTAAACGAATGAGGCTTGTAAAAAACATTAGTTTCCTGATAAAGGAAGACTCCCGGAATTTGTATCAAAAATTATCTCGACCAATCAAAATTTTTCGCCAGTATATTTCTATTATCTTATACATAAAGACTGTCTAGGCGGTCATCGCTCGCGAAATTATCGTGACCAAACAAATATTACCTTAATTTAGAAAAGCAATTCTATCTAATAGAATTATTATATTATATTAATGCCCTTATGTTATCTTATAATTTTAAATGTATCTCATTTTCAGGCATTAGCTTTTCTCAATACAAAAGCTACAATCATAGACAAATTTTCTTATTTATACTCTTTATTTTTAAACAGAACGGGATTTATATTTATTTTTTAAAAAACAACTTTCTTCGTTAAATAACTATATTCTTAGATATTCATCTTACAAAATGTACAGTTTTTCTTCACATAAAAGGCATGCTAGATCAGTTTTGTAGTTTCTAGATAGTCGTAGTTTTTACTATTTTTGTATATGGTAATTGAAAAAGACTGGTTTTAAAAAAGGATTTTTATTTGACTTTTAAATATTGAACTTTTTGGGGATAGTGGTGACACTATCTTAAAACTACGAAACTGATCGTGCATGACTTTTATGTGGAGAGAAACTGTACATTTTGTAAGATGAATATCTAAGAATACAGTTATTTAACGAAAAAATTGTTTTTTTAAAATAAAGATTATAAATAAGAAAATTTATATATGATTGTAGTTTTTGTATTGAGATAAACTAATGCCTGAAAATGAGGTACATTTAAAATTATAAAATATTATCTTACTTTTAAAGGAATGCTAGCCACTCATCATTTATAATTTGCTCAATAGTCTTTTGACGAAATAAATTTTATTCCACTTTTGCTACCTCTCATACATTTATAAAGGTATTTTATTGCACAACGCACAAGTGAACAGAAGATAATTATAAATTAAAATTCTTGAAGTGTTCCTGTAAAAAATCCACACATACTAATATAGTATTCGTTAAGCTTTAAACTTTCATTGATGTGCTAGAATTGTAGGGCGAAACGTATATACAAATTCACTCAGTTGCTATATAGAGAATATATAGAGCAAACGAACTTGCATACGTACTCACATAACGACCGAAAATAAAACAATATTTTTTAAAATCGTTAATTTTTAGGTTATTTCGTAAAAAAACCTGCCTATTATGCTCTACCCTATACTGGAATTTCTGAAAATATTTGGAAGATGATCTACGTCGATCATGACTGTTAGAAATCAAAACTACCGTCAGTTAAAAACTTTATTGTCATATATGTGCATCTATAGCACTTTTTATGGTCATGAAATATTTTATAATTATTAACAAGTCTCTTCCAAACCGATCCATAAAATGAAGCGGCAGAAAATCTGGGTCAACTTTGGAAATGAGCAACATTGGAAAAGAGATGGAAATGGGATTTTTTACAAAAACAAATAACAAAGAAATTCCCGTAACTTTTTAGTTTTGAAAAATATCGGATCAGTTTAAAATTATTATTACTTCTAGGAAAAGAGCAAAAAGTGTTTGCATAACAGGTTTTTGATAAAATTAAAAATTGGCCAAAGGGGGAAAAATACAGCTTTAAGAATAAAACGTTCCGTAATTTTGTCACTTTTCAACATATGGAATAAAATTAAATTTATTAGAAACCCTCTTAATATTGTCTACAACTTTTATATGCACAGGTTTTTGATAGAATCAATTCTTACAGCAACATAAATAGATAAATAAATAAATACAAAACAAAAATAAAACGAAATGAAAAAAGGGGGAAGGAAATGAAGACCAAAAATATTTATAACGTCGTCAATTCACAAGATATCGAATCCGCTGAAATATACTATAGATCAGGCCCGTAGCCAGGATTTCCCTTCGGAGGGGACTGAATCTTGGAATTTTTTTCTGATCTGACTGCAATATTTTATATAATTTAAATCGTAAAAAAAGTGAACAAGGCGTAACTTAAGATATGTTCCTGCATAGGATATGTGATGTCAATTTCAAAAATTGTTAGTTTATAGTTTTTATATTTTCGTAACAATTTATGGTTTTTAAGAGTACTTTCAGTTTCCAAACCTGTTCTTAAATTGGAAGTGTTTTTAGAGGAAAAAAAATGCAACAAAAATAAAAATCCCTGTTGGCTTGGCCTATAGGTGGAAGTAGATTTCGAAGTTACGTGCTCATTTCGACAACAAAAAATAAAATATGATTAGAGATAAACACTGTTTGACAATTTTAGTTGGCCGCTTTTGAAGAACTTTTGAATTTCATTTTTCTGTATAAGCTGCTTTTATCAGAATCATTTTAAGCGATCTTCGGCACAAATGCCCACTTTGACAGCCTTTTTTGAACTATATTCTGACTTTATGGAAAAATTGACAAATAAAGCACGTTATATAGTACCTAAATAAGAGAAACTGTCAGTTGAATGCATTTGAGAGTAAAATTGAATTTATAAATGAGTCATAAGAAAAGCAATTTTTTATTTGAATATATTCTCAATTCTTCAATCTCAATCAAATCAGGAAATTTTATTCGAATTGCTCACTTTCACAGATTTTTTAAAAATATATTCTGCCTTTATCAAAAACCTGGAAATAAGGCACATTATACAGTTCCTAAATAAGAGAACCTGTAAATTGAAAGTATTTGAGAGCAAAAGTGGATTTAAAAATGAGTCAGAAAATAAGCATTTTGTTATTTGAATACTTCTTCATTTTTTCAATCACGTTCGCTTCAGGTAACTCTGTTCGCAATGCCATTTTGACGGCATTTTTTGAAACATATTCTGCCTTTATCAAAAAACTGACCACTAAGCAACATTATATAGCTCCTAAATAAGAGAGCCTGACAATTGGATGATTGATTTTGCGAGCAAAATGAGTAAGACCATAAGCAGTTTGGAATTGAGATTTTTTCTAGAACTCGTGTTATTGTTTAATTAATTTTTTGATATAAGAATTGGTCTCATGAAATATTTGTCAATATAAAAGTTGCAGATATTATTGAGAAGATGCATGAGAAATTTAATCGGATTTATTATCTTAAGAATTGGAGAAGCTATGTATTTTTTTCTTCTTCTACGTCCCTTTTTGATTTGGTTTTATTTTATTTTTATTTGTTTATTTTTTTTGCAATAAGAGTTGTTCCTTTCAAAAACTTGTTAGTACAAAAGTTTTAGATAATGTTAAGAGCATTTATAAAAATATTAGTTGGGTTTGATATCTTGAGAATTTACAAAGTTATGAATCTTTAATTCCCGAAAACCCTATTTTTTGTGCCTCTTGAGCCCGTTTTTATTTTATCAAAAATATGTTATGCAGAAACTTTTAGCCAATTTTTTAGGAGTAATATAAACTTTAAACTGATTCGATATCTATTTTAATAAAGAAGTTATGGGTTTTTTTTTTCTATTTTCACAAAACCCTCCCTATTTCTACCTCCTTGGTCCGATTTTGCCCATTAACGGACTCGACTGAGATTTTATGCTTCTTGATCTTATGGATCAGTTTGGAAGAGATCTGAGCAGAATTAAAGAAGTTATCG
Organism: Maratus speculifer; assembly: GCA_964019185.1. Classification (NCBI taxonomy): domain Eukaryota; kingdom Metazoa; phylum Arthropoda; class Arachnida; order Araneae; family Salticidae; genus Maratus; species Maratus speculifer. The sequence continues at coordinate 440,441,915 of OZ025289.1, read as the reverse complement.
TGTCCATAAAAAAGTGATATATATAAACACTTTACTAATGGTAGTTTTGGGGTCTGGGGGTCGTGATCGGTGTAGATATGCAAAAATTTTTCAGAAATTCCAACGTGGCAGCGATCGCAATAGGTAGCATATCATACGAAATCTACCTAAAATAGCTCAAACTAAAAATGTCTGTGATAAGCCTTGAGTATTCTAGGAGAAAACGTTAAAATATACTGAAATGCAAACAATTAATTTGAATAGATTTAAAATACAGGTTTAATATCAGTATGTGTATACCTCGCAATACGAGGGCAGGATCTCAAAATGATTAATCCATACATGAAATCAATTATACGGACTATTTTTCACATAAAAAAATTAATTGCTGCATACATATGTAACAATAAAAAATATATTTTTATTTCACATTCTCTGATTACATTTATTATAAATTCAGAATTCAGGGCCCAATAAATTTACTAATGCTGAAGAAGCAATTTCCGTGGCTTTTCAGTCATGCGGCTAATACCTCATCAGTATTCACAGGAATGTTCCAGTGAATGCAAATAATTGCAAAGCTTAGCCCACACTAACATAACCAGCCGTATTACCTGTTCCGTCAAACACTTATGAAATGCATTTAGACAAATCAATACATAGTTCATCACAACATTTTACTATTACTTCTGTTCTATATTTTCGGTAGACAAGTCATTTATATTAAAATATCCATAGTTTCAGCAGCAATCAACCCAAAACAGATCGCGTTATTCAGTTTGGCAATCAGTTTTTCTTAAGTATATCCGAGCATATTTGAATGATTTCATTCTGAATGTCTGGGCTGAAGCAAGTAGTATTTCTAGGACTGTTTATAATATTTCAATTCAACAACACCAGACTTTGCTCTAAATCTTAAAAGATCTCTTAGCTTACCCTCTTCTTTATCAGTTCTCCAACGTTATAGAACTGCTATTATGATCACCTCTAAATAGCATTTATTGCTCTGTGCAACACAAGATTGTTAGGATGCTATATGTTCACCTTCTAGAAAACTCTTTAAGGGGCGTTAAGAAAAACTTCCAAAAAATCCATACATAGGGTATCCGTTATTGAAGTTGATAGTTTTTCAAAAGGCAAAGAAACTTTCCTACACAGACTACTCTGAGCACATTTTCTTTGTATAAATACCTTTGAATAAAAACCGGGGAGCGCCCGGCCGCCATGACGACTTTGATAGTTTCTTGATACCCTATAGTCTTTTTTCGTACAATTCCTTTTCAAAACTTTTCTACTACTAGTGTTTTTTAAAATAAATATCCTTTTACAGTTTTATCATTTTCAAATGTATTTTCTAAAAAATCATTATATTCCCACATAATTTTACATTACAAGGGGTTATTAAACTTTTCGGCTCCATTCTCTAGAAAACATTTTAAGACTTACACCGTCTAAGTAAAAGGATAGAGAAATAAATTAAGGAATATCACAACATACTTGTAAATGTTCTATATTTGACTCCTAAAGTTAAATTACACGCCATATGCGTATTAGACTTACCTTTTCTTAGTGAAATTGATGAAATGGAATTGCACTTATCGAATTCTACTGTACATAAATTAAAAAATTGCGTTTTAAGAAGAACTGACATTTTATGTGATAGGTAGGAATGCAGAACAATATATCTGAAGGAGCGATAGAATGAGGAATTGTTATAACTTTAATTGAAGAAATTTATATTTTTACAACTAAAAATATGCATAAATCTTATACAATGGAAAAATTTAAAAAAATTATCAAATTTTATTATCATTAGCTGAATTATTATTATATTTATTCACATTAGCATTGTAATTTTTTTTAAACTTTCGGGAGGGGCTTCAGCCCCCTTAGCCCCCTCCCTGGCTACGTGCCTGCTATAGATCGTCTCAATATTATCTAAAACTTAGATAGTGCGGAGGGGTAGAGGGGTTATTGCAGAAGAAAAAAAATATATAAATTATTTATGTTTTATTTTATTTTAGTTTTAATTCTGAAATTGAATTCTAATTGTTAGTTTAAATAGTTATGTATCTATTGAATCTGCTTTTATCTAAAGAATTAAAATATTTGATTTTGAAGTATATAATAAAAGAAAACGCATTTACAGATTATTAATGCGGAATTTGATACGACATGGCTATATTGTTGTGTAAATACAGCATACTAAATAAGTTAGAATATGAACATAGTATAACTAAACACATTTAAGTAAAAAATCTAAAAAAATAATTATTGGATTTATCTTCATTTAAATGTTACTGGCCGTTAGAATGTTTGTACGTAATAATTTTCATTTTTTCGGCACGCATACTTAAAAATGTTAGCCATCTATAGTAATTTTAAATGTGCTCTGCTATAAGAGATATTTTTAGAAGTAAGTTTTTATGTCAAAAAAACTTTTTAAAATACAATTAAACGTGAATAAATTTGATTTTTTAAGCAGAATATTTTTGCTCAAGTACATTTAATAATTTAACAACAATTGCATAAAATTTCAACATTTAAAAACATTCGATTTCCCCAACAAAACTTTGACAGCATGCGTCAAAAATAAAATCAACTGCCTTTTTCTTCTGACACAAGTAATATGAAAATTCACCTTTATGTAAATTCGCCTGGAAAAGTTTTCGGAAAGGATTGGAAAATAATCAATCACTTAAAACGTGACAGGTGTAATGAAAAAAAAATCCTTTTTAAGTTTTTCGAAAAGTTAAAATAAATGGTTATTTTGAAATTATTTAACGTGCATAATTTAAAGATAAACTTTTGAGCAGCATATCATTGTAATTATTATATTTTACAAAAGTTAAATATATTTTATAAATGTGTAAATCAATACGTCTTAAAGCCTTTGGATTATTGAACTGAATTATTACAGAACGCATTTCAATTTAGTTAAATATATGGTTAAAATTTAATTTTTTCGACGGATAATATGAAAATGATCCTGAAAATAAAGAGGCACCACTTCCAAATAAAAATATTAAAAAACCGTGACATTTTTTTTTCAAAATACGCAGTAGGGTTGTACAAATTATGTCTGTTTTCCAGTTTGTTCATCTACGTACTCCAACATTCAATAATGGTATGTGAAGGAAATAGAAATAATTATTGTTTAGTTAAAACAGGCTTTTCTCCAAATTTTCTGTATGTAAATGTTTAATATGGAATGACTTCTTTCCACGCGACATTTATCGTCCTCTCAGTGTTATTCATAGCACAATGGGAATGTGGGACGAAATATCTCTGAAATTTCGAGCTACATCAGCAAGGAAAAGCAAATTCAAAATCAGCGGATGTGGCAATTTCAAAACTTTTTTTCTTTTTCTTGCATGTTCAAAACATTTCAAAATTAGCTAGCACAGTTAAACTCTTAGATAGATTATCAGAAAAATGGAACGTTATCACCTAATATGGAACGATTTTTTATAACGCGACATTTACCGTCCTCACAGTGTTATTCCTAGCCAAGATGAATGGGGGACGAAATATCTCTGAAATTTTGAGCTGCAGCTGCAAGGAAAAGCAAATTAAAAACCAGTTGGATGTGGCAATTTCAAAACTTTTTTCTATTTTATGCATGTTCAAAATACTTCAAAATTCGCTGGCAGAGTTTCAAAATTAAATGGCAATCTATTTTAATCATGGAGTTTCTACAGATACGAAATTCCGTGCAGTGATTCTTGAAATATGTAAATTGTAAAAATCTTGTAAATCCTACAAAATGCTACCTAGCAGAAAATCCTATTAAATAGGTTATCACAAAAATGGAATGTAATTACCTAATATGGAACGACTTCTTATAACACGACGTTTACCGTTGTTCATAGTGTTATTCATAGCCCAAGGGGAGGGTGGTACGAGATATCTCTGAAATTTCGAGCTACAGCAGGAAGGAATAGAAAATTAAGAACTAGTCGGACGTGGCAATTTCTAAACTTTCTTCTATCTCACGTATGTCAATGTTTCAAAATTTGCTAGCACAGCACCAAAATTAAATGGCAATGATGAATGCCCATGATGAAGATTCTAAAGATACGAAATTTCGTGCAGTGGTTCTTGAGAAATGAAAATCGCAAAAATCGTGTAAGTCCTACAGAATGCTGCCTAGCAGAGAAACTATTATATAGATTATCACAAAAATGGAACGTAATCACCTAATATGGAACGATTTCTTATAACGCGACATTTATCGTCCTCACAGTGTTATTTATAGCCAAGGACAATGTGGCACGCAATTTCTCTGAAATTTTGAGCTACAGCAGAAAGGAATAGCAAATTAAAAACCAGTCGGATGTGGCTTTCAAAACTTTTTTCTACTTCATGCATGTTCAAAATACTTCAAAATTCGCTAACACAGCACCAAAATTAAATGGCAATCTATGCCCATCATGAAGATTCTAAAGATACGAAATTTCGTGCAATGGTTTTTGAGATATGAAAATCGCAAAAATCGTGTAAATCCTACAGAATGCTGCCTAGAAGAAGAAGCTATTAAACAGGTAATCACAAAAATGGAACGTAATCACCTAATATAGAACGACTTCTTATAAAGCAACGTTTACCGTCCTCATAGTGTTATTCACAGCCCAAGGGGAATGTGGTAGGAAATATCTCTGAAATTTTTGAGCTAAACAGGAAGGAATAGAAAATTAAAAACTAGTCGGAGGTGGAAATTTCAAAACTTTCTTCAATCTCATGCATGTCAATACTTCAAAATTTGCTAGCACAGCACCAAAATTAATCTCTTTGGTGGTATATTTATGAAATCACTTAACGTTAATTCCCATACGCCACATTGGTTTTGGAATTTTGGTTAAAAAATTTACGGTTTGTTGAATGTATTAAATATATCGTTTTCTTATTTACAGATAAAGTTGTTTTCCAATTCCGGTGTTAGTCATTAATTTAAGTACTTAAGCAATGAATATGCTTTGGGCCGCAAAGGGTTAAATGGCAATCTATGCGCATCATGGAGATTCTAAAGATACGAAATTTCGTGCGGGGGTTCTTGAAATATGAAAATCGCAAAAATCGTGTAAATCCTACAGAATGCTGCCCAGCAGAAGAACCTACACTGTAAAACATTTGTGTAACGTTACTCCATAAAACTGTTGGCAGCCTTGCTGCTTCCAATTTGGTGGAGTATTTAAACCGATATAATCGGTGTAACATTGCAATGTTACACCAGTAATGCATGTTTTTATTACACTATTGTGTAAGTGAAAAATTACTCAATGAAGTGTAAATCGTAGCTGCCACCAATTTTATGGAGTAACGTTACCACAAATGTTTTACAGTGTATTAAACAGGTAATCACAAAAATGGAACGTAATCACATAATATGGAACGACTTCTTATAACGCGACGTTTACCGTCCTCATAGTGTCATTCATAGCCCAAGGGGAATGTGGTACGAAATATCTCTGAAATTCTGAGCTACAGCAGAATGGAACATAAAATTAAAAACTAGTCGGAGATGGCAATTTCAAAACTTTCTGTAATCTCATACATGTTAATACTTCACAATTCACTAGCACACAGTGCCATAGAATTAAATGGCACTCTATGCTCATCATAAATATTTTAAAGCTATGAAATTCACTGCATTGGTTAGAAAAAGAAAATTGGATTAAATGGAAGCAATTTATAAACAAAATTGCAAAATTCATTACCACAAAAACTTCAAGAAACATTTTAATGAGCACGAAGAATCCTGGGATATAACTGAAAAATAAAAAAGGCAAGAATAACTAAGTGAAGAATGGTCCCTCAAAATGAAGAAGATTAGATAAAGAGGGGTCAAGTTATTAACAATTTAGTATAAAAATTTTTAAGGAGCCCAGGGACCCTGGCCCTTAAAATATAAACAATCTGAGACTCAGGTGTATCAGGACATGTTTAAACTCTCTTCATCAAAAGTTTCAGATTTCTACGAGCGGTAGACATGTGCTATTGCACCATTTTATTTAAATGTCACCATTAGATGTTATATATCATTAAAGCTGATATTGTTAATGCATTATGTTAAATCTCATATTTTTCGTTTCTTAAACTGACATTTCTAAAGATACTGTATAAAATTTCATAATTTATTTTTACTTCATATTCATCTAAAGATTTATGCTTTATTTGATATTACTGTAGACGAAAATTTAGTGTGATAAAATTTCGGAAATAAATGTCTTTTTTAATGATCCTAAAATAATTTTTAGCCGACTACAAAATTTGAATATTCTATAATACCTCTGCCCTCCATAAAACCGATGTAGCTGAAGTACTTTTTAAAATCTCATTACTTGTTTCTATTATGAGACCGACATCTGTAAAGTACTTTTTAAAATATCCTAATTTTGATTTTTCTTTAAACCGCCTTCGTTAAAGTACTTTTTAAAATTGCAAAATTTATTTTTACACCTTAAAACCGACATTACAAAAGTAAATTTTTTTTTATATTTATTTTAACCTTAAATTATCTTTAATAATGTAAAAAAAAGGAATGACTATATTAAATTGTTAAATATAATAAATTTCTACAAAGATTTGTATGTTATTTTACATTTAAGTTTTATAGAATGAATTAAGTTCACATAGTTAAAAAATTCTCCATATTTAAAGTAGAAAATATAATTTTTCATCTTTATTCGTTTTAGTATATTGAGAGGCATACAACTACCTAAAAAAAATATTTTGTTGTTTTTTATAACTTTTATAAGCATGCTATTATACGAATAAAACTTAATGTAAACGAAATCGAAAATCTTTTCTGTTAATAATAATGTAATATAATCGATGACGTAGATGCACTTTCCATTTTCAACTCACTTTAATGTTATTTTCAGATTTCTGTTTTATAAATTACTTAATTTCCTAATAGACTACTAGTTAGATACATATTTCAGAAGCGATTTATTTGCAATCGTCAGCTTATTTCCTTTATTTTAGACAAATGATTATTCCCTACTGATTCAGAATACACGTGCTTTTGTGATATAATAATAATTTTATTGAAGTGTCACCATTAAATGCTATCTCTCATAAATAATAATGAATTCTACTGCTCATAGCAGTATTGTTAATTTCAGAATTTTTTCGGACGCAATATTATTTTTACATATGGGAGCGGAAATTTAATATTGAATAAAAGCTTATGTTTTTGTAGATTTTGAAAATGAATGGGAAAAGTGATTTTTAAAATATTTAAGTATACTTACATCATTTAAAAATTGAAATTACGCATGCATGACCTCAGATTTTAATATAAAGAACATATCTTATTGTCTATATTATTTAACTAAATGCATTTAGTTTTACAATGACTTCTAAGAATAATACAAATGCATTCGGAATCTTTATTTATTGCTTCTTTGTTTCAAAATTATATGAAAGATTTCCAGAATTAAATGTCAAATAAAATTATTATTATATCAGGTGTAATGGACAAAATATTAGTAACATTAATCTAAGAGAAATATTTTGTTATTTTTTATAGCTTTTAAACATACTTTTATAGACATAAAACTGTACGTAAACGAAATATAAAATCTTTTCTTTTAATAATAATGTGATGTAATCGATAACATGGATGCACTTTCCATTTTCAACTTACTTTTATGCCTTTTCAGATTTCCGTCTTATAAATGATCTAATTCCCTAATACACTAGTTAGATATACTTTTCAGAAACAATTCACCTGCAATCATCAGCTTATTTTTTTTATGTTAGACTAATGATTATTCCCTACTGATCCATAATACACGAGCTCTTCGGATTCAATAATCATTTTATTGAAATATCACTATCAAATATTATCTCTAATTAAAATTGATAATGTTAAAGTATTTTGTTAAATCTCACATTTTTCATTTTTTTAACTGACATTTCTAAAGTTACTATTTAATATTTTATAATCCTTTTTTTCTTCAAATTCACCTAACTATTTGCTCATTTTTTTATATTTTTGTACAGGAAAATTTAGTGCGACAAAATTTCAGAAATTAATGTCTTTATTTAAAGATCCTAAACTAATTTTTAACCGCCTACAAAACTTGAATTTTCTATGATCTTCCTGCCCTGATTAAAACTGATGTTGCTGAAGTACTTTTTAAAATCTCATTACTTATTTCTTTTTAAGACCAACATCTGTAAAGTACTTTCTAAAATATAATAATTTAGTTTTTTCTTAAAACCGCCATTGTTAAAGTACAAAAAAGCACAATTTTTTTAAAGGTTAAAAGCAACATTACTAAACCAACATTACTTTTTAAATTTCGATAATTTATTTTTGCCTCAAATTATCCTTAGCAATAAAAAAATGACTACATTAATTCTGTAATCACAATAAGTGTATTTGTGTGCTATTTTATATTTCAGTTGTGTGTATGAGTTAAATTCACATAGTTAAATAGTCTTTATATTTAAAGGAGAAAATATAGTTATTCCTGCTTTGTTATTTTATTTTATTGGAAGCAAATAAATACCTAAAAAAATTATTTTGCTGTTTTTTATATTTTTTAAGCATGCTATATTATGAATAAAACTGAATGTAAACGAAATCGAAAATCATTTCTATTAATAATTTAATGTAGTCAATAAGGTAGATGCACTTTCCATTTTCAACTTACTTTAATGCGATTTTCAGAATTCAGTTTTATAAATCACTCAGTTCCCTAAAGCACTAGTTAGTAAACGATTCACCTGCAATCGATAACTTATTTGCTTCATGTTAGACAAATTATTATACCCTTCTGATTCACAATACACGTGTTTTTGTGATCCAATAACCACTTCATTGAAATGTCACCATGAAATGTTATCTCTCGTTAAAACTGATATTGTTGAAGTATTTTGTTAAATCTCATATTCTTCTTTTCTTAAACTGACATTTCTAAAGGTTCTGTTTAAAACTTCATAATTTATTTTTTCTTCAAATTCCCTTAATGATTTGAGCTTCATTTGATATTACTGTACAAGAAAATTTAGTGGGATAAAATTTCTGAAATAAGTGTCTTTTTTAAAGATCCTAAGGTAATTTTTAACCGACTACATAACTTGAATATCTTATGATCCCCCTGCCCTCTTTAAAATGGACGTTGCCGAAGTACTTCCCCTGACAGTCTTGCAAATGGGCAAATTTGTAATGTTGTTTTCTCTCATTTCGTATTTACTCGTGTATAACGTTTTTTTTTTTTTTTTTTTTTTTTTTTTTTTTTGAAAAAAATAAGGCAAAACTCGTAGGTGCGCGACATACACGGAATAAATTTTTACTGCTTGAAGTAAACAAACGATATACACATGATTTAAGAAATGTATTCAAAGATGGCATTAAAAATAGGAAAATCTTACTTCATAGTTGCATCTTTATTTTACTCCCGGCACTTTTTTTTAATAGAAAAAATCGTCGATTTTAAAAAAAAGTCATTTTTCCTTCTAAAGTAAGGGGTGCGCGGTATACACGAGTAAATACGGTAAATGCTTATAAAATATGATTATATTAATATTATATAAAAACACGTGATTACAAATATAAATATGAAGCTTGAGAGTATTGATCATTCTACAATGCATTATAAATCCATTAAATCATTAGATTTATGTTACTTTAAATATTGCTCACATTGCAGGAATACCTGGAGCATAGTGAAAGTATAAACACGGGCTTGTCAGTGAAAGGGTTAAAATCTCATTACTTGTTTCTATTTAAGACCGAAATGTCTAAAGTGCATTCTAAAATATTACTATTTAATTTTTTTAAAACCGTCATTGTAAAGTACTTTTTAAAATTGCACAATTTATTTTTTCAACTTAAAACTCACATTACTGAAGTACTTTAAAAAAATTTTATATTGTATTTTTACCTCAAAATTACCTTTAACAAAAATAATAGCTTTATTAGTTCTGTAAATGCAATAAATTTCCAAGATTTGTTTGTTATTTTACACACTGTAAAACATTTGTGGTAGCGTTACTCCATAAAATTGGTGACAGTTACGATTTCACTTCATTGAGTATTTTTTCACTTACACAATAGGTAATAAAAACATGCATTACTGGTGTAACATTGCAATGTTACACCGATTATATCGGTTAAAATACTCCACCAAATCGGAGGCAGCAAGGTTGCCACCAGTTTAATGGAGTAACGTTACACAAATGTTTTACAGTGTATTTAAATTTTATGGTATGATTTAATTTCCCATGGTTAAAAAAAACTTCGTATATAAATGAGAAAATATAATTAGTTCTGCTTTATTCTTTTTATTTTTTCAGAGGTGAGCAACTTCCACCGAAAAATATTTTGTTGCTTTTTATAACTTTTAAGCATGCTATTATATGAATAAAACTGAATGCAAACGAAATCGAAAATCTTTTCTATTAATAATATTGTACTATAATCGATAACGTAGATGCACAGTCCATTTTCAACTAACTTTAATGCCATTTTAAGATTTTCGTCGCATAAATCACTCAATTTTTTAACACACTACTAATTAAGCTGTTTTCAGATTCACAAACTTTACGATCGACAAACTTTTCAGCCGATTTTAACCCCAATTTTTTGCCGTTCTAGGATGGAAAAAGGTTACAATTCGTCACCTGAGAATAATAAAGCTCTATCTGCGTTTTTGAAAAAATTGACTCATCAATATAGAAATGATCTATTTATATCTATAATAACATTTATGGATTAAAATAATGCCATAGTCTAAATGTAATATCATATGTGAAGTATATATAACATCACTGTGATGCAAAAGTGCCTTCATAGATATAAATTAAAGCTTTCCATATCAATAAGTAATTTTTTTCAAAAACACATATAGAACTTTATTGTTCTTAGGTGACGAATTGTCTTGGAAAAAGTCGGAGAAAAAAGGGAAAACCAGTTCCACTAGCACCAGGCATTAATATTTACCGCCTATTCGTATCAATCCCTTATCCCTGATTCGTTGAAATGTTCGATGTTGGATGAAAAGTCTTAACTAGTGAAGACATTTTTGGAACTGCAGAAAAAAGTTGGAGGATATTGCTATTTGCTATCACACTGAGTTTTGTGCAAAAGTTTTGCGGAAAGTTGGTGGAAATCATGTTTTGGCTCAAAATTCTCTCGAATTGTTGGTGAATCTGGTAGCAGCTTTAGATTCATATTTCAGAAACGATTCACCTGCAATCGTCAGCATCTTTGCTTTATGTTAGACAAATGATTATTTCCTACTGATTCACAATACACGAGCCTTTTGTGATACAATAACTGTTTTATGGAAATGTCACCATCAAATATTAGCTCTCAATAAAACTGATATTATTATACTATTTTTTTAAATCTCCTATTTTTCTTTTCTTAAACTGACATTTCTAAAGTTATTGTTTAAAATTTCATAATTTATTTTTACTTCAAATTCACATAACGATTTACCCTTTATTTGATATTACTGTACAAAAAAATTTAGTGTGACAAAATTTTGGAAATAAGTGCCTTTTTTTAAAGGTCCTAAAATACTTTTTAACCGACTACACTGTTAAAAATCTGCTGCATTTTGTTGCAACGCACTCCACCGCTTGTATAGGATATCTTTTTTCCAACCAATGAGAAAGCTCCATTTCACGGCCAAGTAACCGGTTTCTATACAAGCAGGGGAGTGCGGTGCAACAAAATGCAGCAGATTTTTAACAGTGTACAAAACTTGAATATTCTATAATACCCCTGCCCTCCTTAAAATCGATATTGCTGAAGTACTTTTTTAAATCTCGCTACTTGTTTCTTTTTAAGATCAACATCTGTAAAGTATTTTTTAGAATATCATAGTTTAGTTTTTTCTTAAAGCCGTCATTGTTAAAGTACTTTTTAAAACAGCATAAGTTTTTTTCACCAAAAACCCGACATTACTGAAGAACTTTTTTAAATTTCATAATTCATTTTTACCTCAAATTAGCTTTAAATATATAAAAAAAGAAATGAAGGAATTAAATCTTTAAATATATTAAATTTCTAGGAAAATTTGTAATGACTTAAATTTACAAGATTAAAAAATTCTTCATAAAGGAGAAAATATATTCTCCATGTAGTAGAAATAATTATTTATTTCTGCTTGATTCGTTATAGTTTATTCAAAAGCAGGCTACTTCCTACGAAAAATATTTTGTTGTTTTTTATAACATTTAGGCATGCAATTATACCAATAAAACTGAATGTAAACGACACTGAAAATCTTTTCTATTAGTAATAATGTAAAATAATCGATGAACTTTCCATTTTCAACTTGCTTTAATGCCGTTTTCAGATTTCTGTCCTATAAATCACTCAGTTCCCTAATAAACTTGTTAGATAACTGTTGCAGAAGCGATTCACCTGCAATCGTCAGCTTGCTTTCGTCATGTTAGACAAATGATTATTCCATACTGATTCACAATACGCGAGCTTTTGTGATACAATAACCATTTTATTGAAACGTCACCATCAAATGTTATCTCTCCTAAATAATAATGAATTCTGTTACTCATAGTAGCATTGTTAATTCCAGAATTTATCCAGATGCGATATTACTTTAGAAAATGGGGACGGAAATTTATTAAATAAATTCATATGTTTTTGAGGTTTTAGAAGCTGAATAGGAAAAATGATCTTTAAAATCATTAAATATGCTTACATCATTTAAAAATTGAAATTACACACGTATGAGTTCAGATTTTAATATAACGGAACATGGTGTTTTAATGACAAGCAAATAAGTTTACGATGAGTTCGAAGAATGGTAGATATATTCAAAATCTTAATTTCTTGTTTCATTGTTGGAAAATTATGTGAAAGATTTTCAGAATTAAATGTCTGTAAAAATGATTAATATTTCAGATGTGCCGAACAAAACATTGCTCAAATTACAAAGGAAATGTTAATTCAATGTTTAAACAATGCGAAGTTAAATATTTCAAGAGTTTTACGTGCTTTAAAGTTTTACCTGGAAATTTTTACAGTATCATTTTTATTCAGGATACTGAATATTTTTAACTATGACTGTGGAAGATTGTAATGTGATTTATTCTTAATTTCCTCAGACTCCAAGGTCAATATATGTACATTTTATGTAGATTTCAATTGAAATACTACCTATTGCGGTCACTGCTATATTGGAATTTCCAAAACATTTTTGTAGATCTACACCGATCATGACCCCTAGACCCCAAAACTACGATGAATAAAAAAAGTTTATATCTATCAATCTATCTATCTATCTAGCACTTTTTATGGACACGATAACTTCTATAATTCTGCTCAAATCACTTCCAAACTGATACACAGAATCAAAGGACATAAAATCTTGATCAAGTTCATTAATGGGCAAAATCGAGCAAGGAAGTGGAAATAGGGAGGATATTTGTGAAAACCGAAAAAACGCCATATCTTCGCCATATCTTTATCTTCAATTGAAATAGATATCAAATCTGTTAAAGATTATATGACTTCTAAGAAATGAACCAAACTTTATACATGACAGATATTTTATAAAGTTAAAAATGGGCTTAAAAAAAAAGAAAAAAATTTACAACTTCGTCAATTCTCAAGATATAAATCCAACCAAATTTTTTATAAAAATTCTTGTACTTATCTATTACTTTTGTTATTTACAAGTTTTCGATAGGGCCAACTTTTACCATTGAAAAAAAATTATAAACGAATGCAAAACGTGGTGTGGAAAAAGAAAAAAAAATCCATAACTTCGCCAATTCTAAGACTATCAAATCCAATTGAATTTATTTTACATCTTTTCAAAAATATCTACAGCTTTTATTTTGACAAGTTTTTTATAGAACCAATTTTTATAGAAAAAAAAATGGAGTTGAAGAAAAAACCTCAAATCCAAACTGCTTATATTCTGATTCATTTTTAAATTCTTATTTTGATTTTAAACGCATCAAATGGCAGGTTCTTTTATACACGAACTAAATAATGTGACATATTGGCCAGTTTTTTGATAAATACAATAGGTATTTAAAAAAATTCTGCCAAAATGTGCATTTTGAACAGAATTTCCCCAAGTGATCGTGATTGAAAAAAATAGAGGAAATATTCAATTAACAAATTGCTTATTTTCTGAATATATTGAGAAACACCGAAAAAACTGGCGATAAATATATTTTCTGACTCATTTTTAAAAATATTTTTGCTCTCAGACGCAACTAATTGTAAGGTTGTCTTATTTAAGAACTATATAATATGCCGTATTTTTCAGTTTCGCGATAAAGGCAGAATATATTTCAAAAAATGCTGTCAAAGTAGCCATTTTGAATAAAATTTCCCGAAGCGAAAATGATTGAAGATTTGAAAGATTTGAGGATTTATTCAAATTACAAATTGCTTACTTTATTTTTCATTTTAACTTCAGTTTTTGCTGTCAAACGCATTCAATTGGCAGTTTCTCGCATTTAGGAATTACATAATGTGCCGTATCGGGCAAGTTTTTCATAATGTCAGAATATATTTCAAAATATGCTGTCAAAGAAGATTTTTGAACTGCTTTAGATGATTCTGATAAAACCACACCTTACATAAAAATTAAATAAAAATTCTTCAAAAACGGTCAAAAAAGTTGCTAAGATGGTTTTATCTCTATTCATATTTTGTTTTTTATTGTTGAAGTAAGCACTTAACTTAGATGTTTTCTTGGCCTGTCAGCCAAGACGACATGAATTTTTTAATTTTAGCTATGAATTTATACAAACAAACTGATATCTAAGAAACAATAAAAGGCGAAAAAATTAATTTTTTATTTGTACTTACACTGTAAAACCTTTGTGTAACGTTACATTATAAAATGGATGGCAGCTCTGCTACCTCCAATTTTATGGAGTAAGTTTTTTTCACCTATATTAAGGTGTAATGTAAACATATATTACTGGCGTAACATTTCATGTTACACCGGTTATATCAGTTACAATACTCCTTAAAATTGGAGGAAGCAAGGTTACTCCATAAAATAGGCGGCAGCAAAGCTGCCACCCATTTTATGGTGTAACGTTACTCAAATGCAGTATATTGCTGCAGTATATACTTTTGCAGTATATTGTTTAATTGTACATCGGGACTGAAAAAATACATTTTTTGATATATCTTAAGATTTTGTTATTTTATTTTTCATTTTTGCATTGCATAAATATTACAAAACATAAAATAAACATATATTTAATAATTTTCTACTACTAATCGACTCTATAAATGGTATCTTAAGGTTTAAAAATATTTGTGATCGAAATCGAAAATCTTTTCTATTAATAATAATGTAATGTAATCGATAACGTAGATGCACTTTCCATTTTCAACTTACTTTAAAGCCATTTTCAGATTTCTGTCTTATAAATCACTCAATTCCCTAATACACTAGTTATACATTTCGCAGAAAGGATTCACCTGCAATCGGCAGCTTATTTTCTTTATGTTAGACAAATGATTATTCCCTACTGATTCACAATACACGTGCTTTTGTGATACAATAACTATTTTATTGAAATGTCACCATCAAATGTTATCTCTCATAAATAATAATGAATTCTAATGCACATAGCAATATAGTTAATTCAAGAATTTGTCCTCATGCGATATTACTTTTACACTGGGGGGGGGGGGGTGGAAATTTATTATTGAATAAAGGCATATGTTTTTGAAGTTTTAGAAACTGAATGGGAAAAATGATGTTTAAAATCTTTAAATATGCTGAAAAATAAAAATTGAAATTGCACATGTATAACGGACATGATATTTTAACGTAATGCAATTAAGTTTACAATGAGTTTTAACTTCTTGTTTCATTGTTGGAATATTATGCTAAAGAGTTACAAAATTAAATACCTGATAAAATGATTAATATTTCAGATGTGTCGTACAAAAAACCACTCAAAATATAAGTTCAATACTCAATAATAAATAATTAAGTATTTCAAGCATTTTACATGTTTTAAAGTTTCACATAGAATTTTTGTACAGTACCAATTTAATGTAATAAGTTTTACTTCTTAACAAAAATAAAATTTTACATTCATCGTATGCTACAAATAAGTATGTTTAAATATGTTTGTTTAAATTATGGTGCATATTTTTCGTTTATAGTGTTTTTTTATATTTTCGGCAACGATAACTTTATTAAAGTTTATATATTGATCACAAAGAAAAAAAGTGACACATCTCGAAAAAAGTAAATTTCACGAGATAAGCAAAAGAAGATTTGCATTGACAATGAACTGTATTGTACTATACTTACATTATAATAATGTAACATGAAATCATAGCCTATAGTTCTGCTTGCAGCATTGGCAACGTGCATAAAAAAGTTAAATCTTTAAGAATAAAAACTTAAGTGGTGTTTGGAAGATTAAGTAAATTTACCTCCCTGCAGAATCTACCTACTTTCTATTGTCGTGACTAGACATAGAGTGTAATAAAGCGATTTTCCTAATAACTAAATTTTTGAAACTTTTTCGCTCGTAGGATGCAGTTACAACAAATCTAATAGTGCAATAAAAAGTGACATAAATTTTTGCGAGATATGACACTTATATTGCGGTTGAGCGATATGTATTTATATATATATTACAAATTTTATTTTTTCATTTTTTCGCCAAAATTAATCTTATATTATATTAATTTCCTTTTACCAATATTCCGTACTTATTTCAACTTATTAAATTAAAATCCTGTTACTAGATCTAATCTATTAATCTTTATTGAAATGATATAAATTCTTAATTCGCCTTAAAAAACATTTATTCCAATATGCGTAAATTTAAAAAATGGCTCTAAATTAAAAATATTCTTAATTAAACTTTAATTCTTAAAATTCCCAATGAAACTCATTTTCCCCTGGTTGTATCAACCCTTTTTTTAAGTAAGTCTTATTAAATTTATTCCGATACCATACTTTTCAAAAATATCATTCTTTTTATTTATTTTTCTTTTTTCTTTGCGTTTGATATTTATTGCGTATCAATAAATTCATTTCATTTTTTTTTAAATTATCGTCAGTAGAATATTCGAATTTTGATATTGATTATAAATTAGTTAAATAATAATCTTTTTAAATAAAAATTATCGTCTGAAAAAGACTCGAGAATGCTATGTCTAATCTCGACTCTGAACATTAAATTCTGTTTACATAAGAAAATCATTGTTAAAGATTATTGAATGTTTTAGAAGCATTTATTATTGATTTAAGTGAGGAAGCCTAGAGATGATGGAATAGTCTTTCTTTTTATTTCGATGGTTCGGGTGTAGACGACTTATGGAAATTATGTTTTTATGATGGAATGTCACTACGGAGAGAGCATTTCCCGCTCTATCTGAATGGATTTTGATAAACTATTTTGGAGCAGAAACTGTGTGATTAAATGAAGCTTCTGCGTTTATTATTTTACTTAATTTTTATCTCGCCACAACTTCTGTGACGTAACATGGGGAAACTTGCAAAGATTTTACTGGCTCCTATCTCAAAATGACACATATATATATCCGATAAATGTTAATACTAATTATAAATTTTTAATGTACTAAAATGAAAAGAAAGAAAAAGATGACATAATTCCTCAAAATATTAATTAATTAGTACAATCGCGATAGTTTGAATACGTTTTAGTTTTTCATAGACAGATAAATACTTAAGAAAAATATTTTGTTGCTTTTTATAACATTTATAAGCATGCTATTATATGATCGAAACTGAATGCAAACGATATCGGAAATATTTTCTATTAATAACAATGTAATGTAATCGATAACGTAGATGCACTTTCCATTTTGAACTTACCGTGATGTCATTTTCAGATTTCCGTCTTATAAATCATCAATTCCCTTATACACTACTAGTTTATTTAGATACATGTTGCAAAAACGACTCACATTGCAATCGTCTGCACATTTTTCTTTATGTTAGACAAATGATTATTTCTTACTGATTCACAATACATATGCTTTTGTGATACGATAATCATTTTATTGAAATGACACCATCAAATGTTATCTCGCATAAATAATAATGAATTCTATTTCTCATAGGAATATTGTTAATTCCAGAATTTATCCGATTGCGATATTACTTTTACACATGGGGGCGAAAATTTATTAGTGAATAAAGGCATATGTTTTCGAAGTTTTCGAAAATAAATGGGAAGAATTATCTTTAAAATCTTTAAATATGGTTACATCATTTAAAAATTGAAATTACACATGTATGAGTGTAGTTTTTAATATAACGGACATGTTATTTTAACGAAATGCAATTAAGTTTACTATGAGTTCTAAGAATGATGTAAATTTATGTATTCAGAATTTTAATTTCTTGTTTCATTGTTGCAAAATTATCTGAAGGACTTCCTGAATTAAATGTCTGATGAAATGATTATTATTTCAGAAGTGTCGAACAAAACATTAGTAAAATTACAAAGGAAATATAAATTCAATACTGAATAATCAATAATTAAGTATTTCAAGAGTTTTCTGTGTTTAATGGGACATGTATAAAGCTGTAGTAAAACGTGATATGATGAATGGGTGAAGTGTCCGCAAGATTAAAGGCGGGGTCACATCATACACCACCTATTGGGCGGGGTGAAAAACAAGAGGATTATTAAATAAATTGCAGTTTCTTTTAAGTGAATGACAAAGGAACTTTTTTGTTTCTATAAAATATTACTTTAAAATATTGCGTAGAATAAATTTTAGGTTTGAAATATTGTAAATAAATATAGAATAAATAAGTGTAGTACGACTAAAAATTGACATAAAATATACTAAGATGAGATACCTTTTAATTATGCGATACAAATATCGCTGATTTCAATGTGTTCTATCTTAATTATGTTTTTAATTTAATGAAAGAAGACTCATTAAATTTAGTAAGTAGTTAATATGGAATGGCAGAATTTCGTAGTAGTGTCATATTTTACTATATTCTTAATGAGCTAAGTTATACAAAACGGTATATACCGTTGCTTATGAGAATATAATGTTTATCAGTGTTTAGAATATGTATAGAATTTAATACTAAATAAAGTATTTAACTTTAGCTCCTTTCTTTTTTTTTTCATTTACAGATTACAGACGATAAAAATCCAATGTTTTCTTGGTCGTATCGCGCTTTTATTATTTGCCTTGCAAACATTTCATTGTTTTAATTAAAAAACTGTTTCATTATACGTATATTCGGAATAACTTTAATTTTCAACATACGTATTAAATGTTGTTTTGTTAAACAAAGAAATATTGTTCATTTATTTGTTTAATTTTTTTGCGATTCTAGATAATAATTTTATTAAAATCTTAGATTAAATTCTCTCTTTTTTTGCTTTTCTTTTTTTTAACTGACAAGGCTATTTCAAGAATTCCTATTAAAAATTCAATCATAAATTTTAAGAAGCTATTCTCTCAATCATGACAGATTAATCAAGTCTACCAGATTTATTGCAAATATTTGTTACAGATTTTTTTGATTAAAAATATATGCATTTAAAAAAGTCGCATTGGCATTTTAATTTTAATGTAAAAGTCAATACTTTTCGTAGCATTAGTATTTTTTCTCCCGAAATTAAAATAATGTTGTGATTATTTTTAGGTGCGTCCGTAATTATGTAAATATGTAACACCTATAGTTGTCGTTCAGTCCGTCCGTGTGTCCGTATGTAACAACGCAAAAATTACCCAATCGAAATTTAAAATTTGAAATTTAAAATATTTAAATGGTACATAATTTTGTCGAGTCATTTGAAATTTTATGAAAATCAGATGCATAGATCAATTACAGAGACATTTAAAAGAAATCTGTTACATTACGGTCAATGGGGGAAAAAGTTTCAAAAGCATTTTAATCGTTTGAAATTTAAAATACATATTTATTACATAATTTTTAACAGACAAAGTGTCATTTCAAATTTTATGAAAATCAGATGAATAGATGAATCACAGGGACAATCACAGGGACAAAGTGGGAAAAGTTTCAAGTGCATTTTAATGGTGTTACACTCATTCGAACATAATAAAATTGATATGCATCTAATTAAGTACATATTATATAATATACATTTTGCACAATCTGTGGTGCAAAGAAATTTGTTATTGATTTACAAGGCAACACAAAAGTATTCCATTACATAAGGGTATTGGGTGAACATTTTTTGGTGCGCTTTTCAATTATAATTAAATATTTAACATTTTATTAGATTTATATACGTTGCTGAGGAATACTACGAATTATGTCCTGTACAAAAGAAAGCAGATAGCATTTACAGGGACACACAAAATATTTTGTTTACTATACTGTATCCGAAATTCTGTGTACTATTACATAAAGATCTGAATAATTTTAGGTGCGTCCGTAATTATATAAATAGCTATAACCTACATTCGTCGTTTAGTCAGTCAGCCAGTCCGTTCGTCCGTCTGTCTGCCCGCATATAACAAAGCAAAAACTGCCTAATCAAATCCTACGATATTTAAAATATATAATTTTAGTGTAATTTTCTCGACTCATTTTAAATTTTATGAAAATCAGATGTATAGTTTAATTAGAGAGACAATCAAAAGTATTCCATTACATTATGGTCAATGCGGAAAGTAGTTTCAAGTGCATTTTAATGAAGTTAAACTCTCTCGAATATAATAGAATTGGCATGAATCTGTGGGGTATATATATGCTAAAATATAAATTCTGTACAATCTGTGATGCAAAGAATATTTATTATTAAATTACAGGGCCACACAAATGTATAATGCTATACGGGGAAACATTGTTAGGGGAATATTTTAATTATATTAAATTATTTTATGAATATGATTTACATTGCTGAGGTGTAATAAGAGTTACTATTTCTATATATTTACAGGAACACAAAAAATATTCTGACCACTATACTGTATCCGATGTGCTGTCTTCTATAACAGCAAGATCTGAATATTTTTAAAACTTCGTTATCGTACGAACACACCTCATTTGCTACGCTTCACGTGCAATTTCCAAATTGTTTTTAATGTACATCAAACTGTAATTTTATAAAACAAACTGTAAAAAAAAATATTTTGCAATAAATCTGTTAGACTTGATTGATCTGTTATGAATGAGTAAAAATTCGGAAAATATGCACAAGAGATACACAGATAATAGATATCTGCGCATATATGATGTCATACTAAAAACGCACGTATTCCTTATCATCCCCGCCATCAGTTGGCGCAGCTATGTTAATTGTTAATGTACAACAGATTCCATCATTATCTATGAATGCTTGATATGTATGCACTTTTGAGCGTCTATCTTATACGATACCCGGGTCTGAAGAGGTTAAGAATAATTAGGTTTCACGTTCATCATATGATACACATGAATATGCAAATATGTTTGTTCAAATTATGGTGCATATTTTTCAGATATAGACTGTTAAAAATTTGAAACTTTTGCCACATCGTCACTCCACCGCTTCTTTAGAAAACAATTACTGCACTGTATTATGGTGTTTCTCTTTGGTCAAACTAGCGATATTCTATAAAAGAGGTGGAGTGATGATGCAGCAAAAGTTTCAAATTTTTAACAGTGCATTGCTTTTTGATATTATCGACAACGATATCTTATTAAAATTTACAAATCGCTCGCTCACCAGAAAAGAGACACATCTCGAGAAAAATAAACTTTACAGGAGTGTTACAAGAAGATTTATATGTGCATTTAAATATGTGTATTTAAATATGTGTATTTAAATGTGTATTTAAATATACATGCATTTTTAAAATAAAAAAATATTTTGCTGGCGCAATATCATAGCCATAAAATAATTCTATGCAGAATATAGGGTAGAACTTAACTCAATGACAAAAAAGTATCTAAATTATTTTGCTGTGAAAAAAAGTACTCTGTAGTTCATAACTTCCGAAAAGTAAATAAAATGATAAAAGCACTCTGTATCAATTTTATTCCGGTAGAATAAAGAGAATGCATCATATTTCCTTTCATTCCATTACGTACAAAATTCGCATATATCGTATGTGATGGAAATCAGTCAAAAATAATTAAATGGAAAATAATAGATTAACTGATAAAGTATGATACATTTCGGATGGTTACCTAAATTAGCGAGACACAGTACCTTAATTCAATTAATAATAACTAGAAATGTACTTTTATGTACTATCAGTTTTCTCATTCGAAGCAAAAGACGAACTATATAAAGATTGTGGTAAGGAATTGATATGAATTTATTTTTAGGAAATGGACAAAAAGGCTTTGCACTATGTAAATCATGTAAGAATCTGATCAAGTGTAAAAGTTGCAAATTGATTCTGTAGCAGATGTAGCGAAGTATACATTAATTGAGTCTACAAATTATTTTTCTTCAAAGCATGATATTTTGAGTTGTTTGTATTTGTAAATGAAAACAAACAAAATATAACTAATGTAACACGCATTGAGTTGATTATAATAAGAAGAGTTTGGAGATACTAAATTATGGTCAAATTTATAATTTCTAGTTCAGACAAGAAGTTAGACAAGACAAATGCATTTTTTAATATTATAATAAATTTGAAATTCGACATAAAATATGCTTTAAAAAAATACTAACCAAGTTAAAAAAAAAAGAATCAAGCTTGGCGACAACTTGGCGCTAAAGCATATGAATGCATAGTTTTAATATGGTTATGATTTGAAAACCGTTGAAACAGTGAAAGATAATTTGCGACAAATCATTATTTTTCTTATCAAATCCATATTTTTTTCATTAAAAAATTCTAATCGTCAGAATTTAATGAAATTAAATTGGGACCACATGGGTATCATATATATTCAAGCAAAAGAAGAATTATCAAAATCGGTTCATATTTAAAGAATTTATTAGTGAACAAGAAATACATTTAAAAATACATACAGGTCAAAATCATAACTTACTCCTTGGAGTCGGTTAAAAATTGTTATACAAGTTATGCAAAATATGAGAGAATAAACTATTACTGATTGTTTGAATTGGTATTTGTATGATAAAATGCATTTGTTTTAAAAACAAACAAACAAACAAACCAAAACATACAGTTATACAACTAATAGTCAACTTTACAAAGGGACTTTGTATGGTATAGGTTGCCATTTAAGAGTTTCAAGAATTACAAATCTCCATTTTCTTGTTTTCCAGAGACTATTGATCTATATGATCGGATTCATAAGTAATGAGTCTTTGTTCAAAAGGATAGATTTATTGAGCAAATTGGTACAATTACCTAGTATTCTTCAAAATAAGCAACTCCTGCATCAATACACTTTGTAAACATTACCATTACTCGAAGGCATCTACGTAGGCCTGTTCTGGGATGCTTCAAGGGTTGTCTTGACATGTTCTTGGATATCCTCGATAGAGTTGAAGCGTTTACCTGATTTTAAGCGTGGGAACAAGAAGAAGTCAGGGGGCGATAAGTTCGGACTATGCAGAGCATGTGGGACAATTGCAACGTTCAGCCGAGCCAGGTAAGCTTTCACGATAATGGAGGTGTGGCTGGGCGCGTTATCGCGTTGAATCTTCCAAACATCCTAAATTTCCATTCGCTTGTGCGCGACGCTTTTATATGTCAATATATAAGTCAACGCCTCTCTTCATCGGCCCTAGTAATATGTGCGCGAGCCGATGTACGCTAGCGTCAAAGTAAAGTGAAGCTCATTACTTATGAATCCGACCATGTATTTTTAAGTGATCTCATAAATCGGTTAATCGCAATTATTCTATGAAGCTGAAAGTCCATCCTCTTGCGTTAAATACATATGATGAAATAAAATTAGACTATTTTAAAAAGAGATAAAATTAAAGTTCAATGTATGTACATTATTAATAATGCTGTAAATGATTTTCTGAATTTTTATATTAAGATTGCTTGGAGTAGTAACGCCAGGGTAATTAATAACTCGAAGTGCTAATATTTCGCGTAATTGTGAAGGAATCTGGTGAGTGGAACCTATGAATTATGCAAAGAAAGGCTCTGCGTTATCTGAACCACTACAATCGCTAAACGTTAACGTGTTCCATTTGCAGATCTAATCGCTGAAAGAACTTGAGAATCAACAACGAATCTAAATTTTGCAAGGTAAGTTCTGTGATGTGTAGAATATATATTTATTGGGAAACACTCTTTATATTACATTACATTTGTTGTGCATTTCATGTATTTTCAAAATTTTCTGCAGGCTTTTCGATATGATCGGGAGATATTTTGATGTTTAAAATATACTGCGCAATAAATATACCGAGGTAACAACACCATCCACTGGCATTCTGTTTCTTTGAATCATCTGGTGGGATTCTGTTTTTTGTCTGCGAGATTAATTACCCGGAAAAATAAATTTTTATGAAGAAATTCTGATGTAATTTTTGACGAATCTTATAAAATTCTTGTAAATTTTGAAGCTAAATGCTTTTTTATAATGCATAATGTTCAGATAAACGCATGTGTTGTTTGAAGACAACAAATCATTCATCTACTTGCATACTAATAAATTTCGTACATTTAAAAAGTTAGTGATGCTATTTACAGATTACATAGTTTTCAGTAATATTTGATTTAACTAGAAAGTCTTTAATTTAATTTCACTTCTTTTGTTTTTATCTTATAACTAAGTTTGTGTTAATGCTTTCGAGAGATTGACTTCTTTTTTTTTCTTAGAAAAGCCATTAAAGTCAAAGTTTGAAACGTCTGAAGTGTTTTGAGATAGTTCGAATTGCTTTATTGTCTCCCCACTTTCTCGATAATTAGTGTAGTAAGCAAAATGTTTGAAAGATTATGTATTTGAAATCCCAAGTTATTTAAAACTCTGTTTTTTTTTTATTTGTTTAGAGCTACTATGTGTCTGAAATTTTCAAATTACTTCTGAATAATTTTTTCGAAGTTTGACATAAATATTATGTAAGTATTAACTAGAAGTCTAATATTTTCAAATCTGTTTTTTAATGCTATAAAAATAAATTAAACGCATCATCTGATTTTTTAAGAATTTAGTGTGGTATTTTTAAATGAGGAATGCATTTGGTATAACTTTCAACATTTGTTAGACTTAATGCATAATGTTGAGATAAACGCATGTGTTTTTTCAAGACAACAAATCATTCATCAAATTGCATACTAATAAATTTGTTACATTAAAAAAGTTAATGATGCTATTCACAGTTTACACATTTTTCAGAAATATTCAATCTAACTAGCAAGTCTTTTGGTTTAATTTCACTACTTTTATCTTATTACTAAGCTTGTGTTAATGCTTTCGAGAGATTGGCTTCTTTTTTTTTTCTTAGAAAAGCCATTAAAGTCAAAGTTGGAAACGTCTGAAGTGTTTTGAGATAGTTTGGATTGCTTTCTTGTCTCCTCATTAAGTTTCCCTAGAATTAAGTATATGGAGTCTTGAATGTAATAAATAAAATGCCTGAAAGATTATTTCTTTCAAATCCCAGGTTATTTAAAGCTCTGATTTTATTTTTATTTTTGTTTTACTGTTTGTTTTTTGTTTAGAGTTACTATTCATCTTAAATTTTTAGGTTACTCATGAATAATTCTTTCGAACTACTAAGAATCTGTTTGTTTAAAATACATAGCTTTACTCTTTAGTGCATAAAAACATGCACTTGAACAAGAACTTGTGCAATTAAAAATAAAATAAATATTAAATCAATGTTTTGAGCCGTCTTCAGAAAAATATGATTGTGATATGTCTAAAAGTTTAGAGATTAATGCTTCATGCGTGACAGTTAATATTTCAAGTAAAATAAAATCGAAATGAATCAAAACTTTTAATATGCTGCCATCTACGAACGAGGAAATCCTAAACTATTGCAAACAGATACACATTTAAGACTTTATGGTGTCCTGCCAAATTTTTGCTACGTTATAGGATAAATTATCGTGGTATATTATAGGATAAATCATCGTTACGAGGTTTGTTCTCGCGTGCAATAATTTTAACAGATTCTCTAATTTTATTTTATTATGGTACTTTACTATAATTTTACTTAATATATTTACTTGGATTATTGCATGGAACTATGGATTTTGTCTCTTCAAAGTTAGTATGGCAACCTCTGTCAGCTAAGTAGGAGCAAGAAAGTGCTGTATTCTGTTTATACTGTCTAATGTTCCTTTGATACTCCTTAATTCTTACTATAATTTTACGTGTTGCCATGCCGATATAGACTCTTTCAACATTATTTGGTAACGTGATAGGTATTTCATGTACAGCAGATTTTTGATCCATTGGGATTTTGTCAATCTAGGATTTTGACCTATCACTTCATCAAATAATGTTGAAAGAATCTATATCGGCATGACAACATCAAAAATTTAAGTAAGAATTAAGGAGCATCGAAGAGACATTATAGACAGTATAAACAGAATACAGCTCTTTCTCGCTTCTATTGGCTAACAGAGGATGCCACGTTAAATTTTAAGAGGCAAAAATCGTAGTTACGTGCAATAAAACACATAAAAGTATAATTAGAGAATCTGTTGAAATCGTCACACGTGAGATTAAATCTCTTAACGATAATCTATCCTATAATATATCAAACATCTAACATAACACCATAAAGTCTTCAATCTATATCTGTTTGCAATATTTTAGTTTTTCCTCGTTCATGGATGGCAGCATTTTTCAAACTTTTGATTCATTTGCAGTTTAGTTTGTTAGAAATATTATCTGTCATGCAGGAAGCATTCATCTCTGAACTTTCAGACATTTTACCACCATATTTTCCTGAAGACGACTGCAGAAGGTCACTCGAAACGTTGATTATATACATATATATATATATTTTATTTTTAATTGTACAAGTTCTTTATAAAGCTCTTGTTTTTGTGCACCAATGAGCAAGGCTATGTATTTTTAATAAATAGATTCATAGTAGTTATGTTTTATGGTACATCAGAATTTGTTCCCAGGCTTTTGAATTCTAATGTTTGTTCTCATAATGCGAGTGCTGAAATTTTAATTTCTGTCACATTTTGATCCTCTGGAACTGTGAAGTAGTCATCCGGTAGAAGTAAATCATCATTACACTTTATCTTGTCTGGATCTTCAAATTAGTTCCTATTATTATAACAAGGTGGAACCCGTCGAATTTCGACGAAAGTAAATATTTAAGAAGGAGCTGTTTCATTGATTTATAATAAACCTTTAAAGTTAGCTACAGTAAAAAAATGTATCTTACAATGGTCAGTGTAATTCTCAGAGAAATATTATTTAAAGCTAAAATTAAGAAAAAATACTATTTCTATAAAGCTCATTTGTCCAAATCATTAAAATTAAACTTTAATCGCATATGTAAAAATATAATAATGAAGCAAAATTA
This sequence comes from Maratus speculifer, assembly GCA_964019185.1. Taxonomy (NCBI): domain Eukaryota; kingdom Metazoa; phylum Arthropoda; class Arachnida; order Araneae; family Salticidae; genus Maratus; species Maratus speculifer. The sequence goes on along the minus strand of OZ025289.1, from coordinate 440,414,555 downwards.
CAAACAATAAAGATCAATTATTAAGATGAAATTATCAATTGAGGCTCTTACGTTTGGTATAATAAGTATGAAAAAAATATATTTCAAATTAACACGATCTTAGAATTTCACATGAAATCTAAAGCCGTCATAACTCCATTTTCTCAAAATTTACTTGCACACATTTCATTTTATCAATTTTAAGAAAAATGGCGTATTCCTGTTGCCACAATTAAAAAATTCGTTCTAAAGACTATAAAAAATAATAATACGTCAAGAATAAATGCAAATACAGCTTTCAAACAAATTGCATTTAAAAATAAATATTTTCTCTATACAATGATGCAAAAATTAAAAAAATTGCGATGTTTACAAATATAAAATTTGCAGTACCGAAAATTGCAAAACCGAATTGCATGTGAAAGTGTTGTCATTCGCAATATTACGTATGCGTTACGCACAGATACGTTTGGCCTTTATGATATAGATAGATAGTCTATAAATCCCATTTTACAAGATTTTTTTCGGAGTAAGCTACTCTATTATCAAGTTTATTCTATTATTTATAGTCACTACTGTATATTCAATTACTATATATGTAATACTGAAGTTATTTACGATACTATCTTTAACGATTTAAAATAGAAGTTATCCCGTGAACAATATAAATAGCGAATACGTTGTGGAAATACTATAGGTACAATTGTTAATATATGTATTTCATAATTCGGTATATTTTTCGAAATGAGGTAGATTTATCTAAAAAAAACAAAAAAAAAACAAATATGAGACAAGTAACTGTAGCCAAACCATAACCAAAATTATTCTGGAACACACCAAGGCCCCCTTCCCCAATGCCAACGGATTGGACGTAAGGAATCAAGACGTAATTATCAATAGATTTAAAATGTAGCACTGTTAGAAAGGAATTTAATTTAGCTTCAATATTGGACTTTTTTTCATTGCTTTGACTTCGGACTGTATTTTTGTGCCTCCTTTTCTATATAAAAAGAACTAATCTTGTTCAAAATAAATGATAGAAAAACATTTCACAGAATCATTGTCTAGTACCAAACCAGCATAACTTATATTATTCGAATCGGGTCTAATATTTTACAAATATTGCTATTATTTTAATGAAATTTAATGAAGTAACAATATTAAAAAAAATTCTTTTTTACATTGGACATAGTCGCCGTTAAAATTCCTATAAAAATACCATCTTGGAAATGAAAAATATTAGCTATTGAATAGCAAAATATATTTTATCTATCATTTTTCAACAATGAAAAAATGTAAATAACCTAATGATGAGTTATAGTCCAAGGTATTGTTGGCAGTGCTATGAAATACATAACAAAAATGAAAATATGTGATTTTATTTTTTTTATTACTAGCATGTCATAATATTCCAAATACCCTGTCAATCGAATTACATTAGAAGTTAATAATAATAATAATAAAAGCACACAAAATTGTACAATTTACTTGCGGATTGTTCTAAATTGGTAATCGCGGCAGTGTCACAGATGTAATATACGCACCACATTTGCACGTGTTTTTTTCCCTCGCCAATTTGGCATTTCATATCTGTGCCAAGTAAAGATCCGTTTAATAAGTTCATAACAAATGTTAGGAAAATAAAATGGAAAGAAACAAAAAGATTTCAGTGAAATGTGCTGATTAAATTATATAACTGCATGCATTCAATATGGCTATAAGTATTAGTATTTACGATATATTGTGAAAATTATATTTACTGTTTTTTATTTATTAAGTTTATTATTTATAACTTTTTATTTATTGTTTCCTTCTTTATTAAATTCATGTTTGTTTACTGTTATTTTTTTATTTTAATTCTTTAAATTATTAAATTATATACTATATCAATAATTATTTGTATCTAATTACCATTTATTTATTTTTATTTCCCTTTTTAAAATACTAGAATATCTCATTTTTTCAAGTAATTTATTTTTATACTGCAATAAAAAATCATGTGCTGGTATTGCATGCAATATGTAACTTATATTCAAGAACAAAATTTTCGCCAAATTGCCGAGAAAAGAAATACGTGCAAATGTGGTGTGTATATGACATCTGTGCCGCGGCGGTTTCCTATTTATTCAATTTTATTTGAATAGACAATTATCTTACATAAATATATTACACAATTCATCAAAAATATATACAAGGGGGAATTACCTTGTAAGTAAAAGAGCTGGAATATCATAACTTTGTTATGATCATTAATTTATCCTCTTTGCAAAGTTTAATTGAAAATGCGGCTAAATGTAATCTCACGAAATATTATAATTGTATGTTTTATCTAAACTTTATTAAATATTGCGGAAACCGTTTTGCATATCATTAGCTACAACCCGTCTTTTTGTATATAACGCTGTATAACAACTTTGTATTGAATTCTTATGAAATTATAATTCAACAGAACTTTCTTAAGCGAAAAACTAATTTATGTAACTGAACTAATAGCTAATTCCCCTTCGGGATTTAATTGCATTGAAGTAAATTGTATTCAGTAATTTACGATAGTAATGATGTAAATTGCATTTCATAAAATGAAACATCACATTTTCTTAAACTTCTGTACATGTAATTTTTTTTATTTACTTATCCTAGTGGATCTGAAAATTCACGCAAAAGATCTTTTTAATTCATTGATTTAAATTAAGGAAATAATAATAAGTGAATATAAACGCTGCTCTTCGATGCTCAGGATACAAAATTATATGATTGGGTTTAACCATTTAACTAATTTTTGAAAACATTTTGGAAAAAAAACTTAAAAAAAGTCGATTTCTTTCATGTTTTTTATAGAAACTTTAATCTTTCATCACCGGATTTTCAAAACTGAAGTTTTTGTCTAAACACCGTATTTACTCGTGTATAGGGCGCACGCGTGTATAAGGCGCACCTCTACTTTACAAGTAAAAATGGCGATTTCTTAAAATCTCGTATATAACGCGCACCATAAATTTCATACGCAAATGAAGAATGACTAAATGAATTTCAGTAAAAAAAAGTCGAAACAAACATTACACCAGACCAGAAAGCAAGACGAAAATGCATTTTTAGACTTCGGGTTGTAAGAGAATGACGGGAAATTGGAATGAGTGATGGTAAAGAGAATTGCTAATTACTGTTTAGATAATGTCATTAGCTCTGTTGTAACTGCAAGGAACGAATTAAATACACAGTAATACTTCAATTAAGTAACATTTTACGAGTTTTAATATCTTCTTTGACTAATTTCTTGTTTCATATGCATATCGTTCGACTGCATCCAACAGTAAAAAAATATTCCGTGTATAAGGCGGTATATATATTTTGTCTAAACACCGTATTTACTCGTGTATAGGGCGCACGCGTGTATAAGGCGCACCTCTACTTTACAAGTAAAAATGGCGATTTCTTAAAATCTCGTATATAACGCGCACCATAAATTTCATACGCAAATGAAGAATGACTAAATGAATTTCAGTAAAAAAAAAGTCGAAACAAACATTACACCAGACCAGAAAGCAAGACGAAAATGCATTTTTAGACTTCGGGCTGTAAGAGAATGACGGGAAATTGGAATGAGTGATGGTAAAGAGAATTGCTAATTACTGTTTAGATAATGTCATTAGCTCTGTTGTAACTGCAAGGAACGAATTAAATACACAGTAATACTTCAATTAAGTAACATTTTACGAGTTTTAATATCTTCTTTGACTAATTTCTTGTTTCATATGCATATCGTTCGACTGCATCCAACAGTAAAAAAATATTCCGTGTATAAGGCGCACCTAGGAGTTTTGCTCTGATTTTTTTTAAAAAAGTGCGCCTTATACTCGAGTAAATACGGTAAATCACAAAAAGGCTCGGATTAAATAATAGAAGATTTACAATAAAATTTTACTGGTGAGAACAATAAATTACGATTGGAGTATGGATGCCCGTAAGTGGTACGGGCAAATCATGACTGGCAAAAACTCGTTGTCCTTACGACATAATGGCATAATAGAGATACGATTATATAGCCATACAATATTTTTGGGACAAAAAAAAGAGCATGTATTCCGCAGCAATTTTTTTCGGATATACCTGCAAAACTGAATTTAATGTGAAATGGATTTCATGTGTCTAACTTCCATACCTGCAAATAGCATGACTACTTATTACACAAACCTGTAAAGGTTGCGTTTTTAACTTGTGATAAATTTTTATACGAATTTTTTAGCGCTGAATCCGAAAATGATCTTCACTTTTAAGTATCACGTCAGGATATTTCGCAAATCATACAATTCAAAGATAAAAAGTAAATGACGTAGCAAAAGTCTGATACAATAAAATAGATGTGAAGATTATGTTTTTAACTTCTAATAATTGATTTTTATGTTTTTTTAAAACTCTAAATACAAAATATATCTTCATTTTTAACCATCAGGATAGGGTTTTTCGTAAATCGTAAATATCAAGATTAAAATGTCGGAAAGTAACAAAAATATGCCAAAACAATTTATCAAAGATTTTAAAACATGAGGATTCAATAATAACAACAAAATAAGTTTGAAATACATGTGCAACAAATTACCAGATTTATCAATCGCCACAATAAAAGAGGGCACATAAAAGGATGAACCCCATTCAGCAGCGGTTCATAAAAAAATTCTCGATCCACCTGATAGGAGAGTGTATCTAATATCGTTATGGATATTTTGTATGACTTCTATAAGCTATCGGCTATCTTATCCTATAAGCAAGTAGGAAATTGCTTGTCAAAAATAGCAAATGAGGTGTGTCCGTAATATAATGAAATTTTTAAAAATATTCAGATATTGGTGGTCTAATTAACATACGGAACTTCGGAAACAGTATTGTATCCAAAATCTTTTGTGTGCCCCTGTGAATATTATTTGCTTTCTATTATATAGAAAGTAACTTATAGTAAACTTCAGCAACGAATATTAATTTTATAAAGAGTGAAGCAGTTTAGTATGAGCAAAACGCGTCACAAATAATGTATCCTTCTATATCATTATGTAATGGAATACTTCTGTGAGGCCCTGTAAATTAATATAAAATATTACTTGCATCACAGATTGTACAGAATGTATATTTTCAGACATACTTAATAAATATATATGAATTTTATTAAGTTTGAAAGAATATAACACCATTAAAATACACTTGAAGCTATTTTTTCCCATTGACCGTAATGTAACGGAATATTTTTGATTGCCCCTGTAATTAAACTATAAATCCGATTTTCATAAAATTTAAAATGACTCGACAAAATTATACAAAACTTATATATTTTAAATTTCAAACGATACGATTGGGTAGTTTTTGCGTTGTTATATCCGGACAGTCGGACGGATGGGCTGAGCGACGACTGTAGGTATTACGTATTTATATAATTACGAAAGCACCTAAAAAGGGAAATTTTTGTACGAAGTATGCTCTATTTTTAAAACAACAAATATAATAAAAGAAATTTAATTTTAATTAAAAAAGAAATTTGGTAAGACTTCTCATACTGATGGTTGCATATGAAGGCATCTATTTACGAATTAAAACTGTTTTAATTTCCCAAAACAGCAAAGTAGGAAAGTACATTAACACAAGCGCATCGTGTTGAGCCATATAAAGGTCCTCAAAGTTGATTTACATGTTTCTGGATATTCTGTTCCTCTATTCATCCAGAAGGAACCTAAACATTTCTCCAGAATTGCCATAATGATTGCGCGATTACTGACGTATTTTCCAACGATGTCATAACATAATACTGAGTGACCGTTTAAAAAACACTATCTTCTTATGAAGTTTTAGTTTGAGCTAATAACTTTCATTTTTATTGCGGTTATAAAACATTGTATCTGTTTTATCTTTTTAAATTAAATATAACAAAAGATGTATTTTTATGGCAAACATCGATTTTTCCGCGATCCACCGATTCATCCGCCGCGACCCACATGTGGATCACACGACCCATAGGTTGGGAACCGCTGACATAGAGAATATAAAAAGGAAAGTGCGACGTAGAGCATGAACATTTCAATGAAATTTCCATACCTGCAATAAAATTATAAATATTTTAAATACACAATATTTCACATATATAGCTGTAAAAATACATAACATAAGCTGAAAGATGAATCATTTATTATAAAAAAGCTTTATATCTATTTTATAATATATTTTCATATTATTTCGGCAGTTTAAAAATTGTAAAAAACCACGAGCCAGCTAAAAGTTTTAGATGAAATAACTCTTTGGCGATACCCCAATTTGGTGATACCGATTGAAGGTGGTTTCGACGTAAAAAGGATATTGCACCCTGATTTTGATCCCCCATTTACTTTAACCCTTAACTGTCGAATTATTTATTAAGAAATTGATCCACTTATTGATCAATAATTATCCTCTTTAATATCTGAAGGTACACTGGAATTTTTAGATAATACTAATGTGGAATTTAGATATGTTTTTTTCATTAAAACTGAGTAAATATATCGGTAATACTTTTTTGTGAAATATTTACATAAATAATCAGATTAATTAATCAAAATTACTCTTTTGAAAATATAACAATTCATAAAAAAAGCAATGAATTTCAATACATCATTATCCTCTCTATAAATGGAAATGCTTTTGTACTATATATGTTTCATATAATTTAAATTAAAGAAAGAAAAGAAATACCTATTAAAATGAATAATATAACTACCACTTTTTGAAAATATGTAACTTCGACTGTTTCTCTGTTCTATCTAAATTTTATCGATTAGAGTGTTTTATGTGAAAAGAATAAAAAGCTTTTATTAATAGACAGAATAAATAAGTTTTATATAAAGTTTTCTTCAGTGGTACTTTAAAGTACCGTCAGCGCATAAAGGGTTAATTTATTTTTAACTGATACCTCAATAAAAGGCAAAATAAAGTGAAAAGATGTCAAACCTTGAAATTTTGTAACTATGTTGATCTTAATAGCACAGAAGTCAAACATTTTGTGTTATATCTGTTATGATATGTGCAAACTTTTACTAAATATAACTATAGAGACTAAGGGACTGTATAAAAAGTGTTTCATTTCATAATTTTATATAATTAATTTTTTACTTCGAAAAATACCACAACCTGAATATTTACCTCATTTGAAACGCTTTTGTAACTCGAACTATATGCTATGATTAACGATTGAGAAATTAAATGTCGGCGATAGATAACATATTGCACCCTGTATATGATATAGTTTAAAATAATTCAAATACGCGGCATTCATTTCCCGCAATGCCTTTATGCAATGGAATTTTATTGTGCGGCTTTGTAAATTAATAACTGCATTTTGACTTCATATTCTTCAGAATGCATGTTTTAATGCACTTCATATATGCATATTATTTTCATCATGCTTGAAAGTGTGTTACGTCTTGTTAAACTCCAATTAATCTATATGGATAGCTAGTGCTAATGTTATTAACGTAAAATTAATTTTTTCTAACAACTGAAAAAGAAAATCGAACTCGAAAGGATTGAAAACAATAAACATCATTTAAATATCTTCATAAAATGTAACTGAAATGCAGTTCTTTACCTATTGTGATTTTCAGAAATATCTTCAAATATAAATTATAACATTCCGCATTTTAATGAAATTTAATAGCTTGAAACAATTCCTTCATTAAAATTGTAAGCATATTTTAAAATTGTTCTCGTAGACAATGACGTATGCGATGTATAACATTATCCACTTGCTCAACTAATAAAATAAGAAGTTCATAAAATTATTCATCTCTAAATGAAATGAGTGCTGTATTAGTTTGCAGGAGGAAAATTTTAACTGAAGCTAAATTTCAAATTGTTTCGTAAATGCTCTCAGCGCGATAGTTTTGTTCGACCATGAAAAGTTATAACGCATTAATTAGAAGACACTAAATTATTCTAAAAGCAAAGAAAATAACTTTATTTTCCTGTAAATCTTCTGTTTTAAACGGATTTCTTAAAAATGAAATTTATTACTATTTGGATATTTGAAACGAAGCAGTAAAATGTTGAAAAACTACGAAATTATATTATAAAAGATAAAAGTAAAAATATAATGGTCATAAAAATTATTACCTTATTCTTGATTTATGTCGTTTATGCAAGAGTAATTTTATGTAGAATAGTCAGCCGAGGAAATTTTTTCCTATTTGTAGAAGAGGGCGAATTCAATAAGTTATTTAAAGAAGGCTAGTTCCAAAATAGTTAAACTATATTTGCCACTAATATGAATTTTATTTACAGATCGGACGAAAATTTGGTTTCGGCCCAAAATCTGAGTTTTGTCGAAAATTCGTTCTCGGTGAAAATGCTACTGAAAATTTGGCCGGGCCGAAAATATCTGTATTCCAAAAATGTTGATTATTACTTCGGAAATCTTCAACATAACTCATTGATACGAGCTATATCCAGTTAGGAACTTTTTATTTATTGTTATTGACTATTTATAGTTATCAGTCCTGAATGACTGACATAAATGCAAGTATAAAGCAAGAAATGTATATAACTATAATTTGAAGACGTTTTCTTCGTGTCCATTAAAAACTGAAGGCTTAAATGCAATGAAAATCTTTTAGTTTGATTTTGGAGAAGTGCTTAGAATACTCATTGGGAAACTTCTATTATAAAAAATGATCATTTTCAAAAATCATTATAAAAAATAAATCAAATATGAATACCAAATTAACATTGAATATCTCTTAAAACAATTATTCAATTTAAAAATTGTCAGCATCATCGTGCTTATTAAACATTTAACTATTATACCACCAATGTTCATAATTTCTTTTCCACCAACTGTCTTAACCCGCGAGTAGTCGCGACTTTTTTTACAACGTCATTAGTCGTGCTCGGTCTTTTCGCCGCTGGCCCCCCTCATACCAAATATGTAAAATAAGAAATACTTTTCACTTAATATACGAAAATAACATTACAACGAAGATATAAATTCGCAGTTTTCTTAAATTATGCATTTTATTCATGAGATTTGGAGTAGTTGGAAAAAGTAAAAATGAACTGACATTAGTGATTTTTACGTAGACTTTTTCGCCAATTTCAACTTTGTTTCTAAAAATGTACCTTAAAGAAAAGCAGAGGTGTCCTGTTACTTCACTAAAGTGGTCGAGGAAGCTTCAAAGTCAGCTACGTGGTAGATCTCCGTTGTATTTGTAATGTGATATAAGTTAGGAAAAGATAAGTTATACGGGCGGCGAAAAGACCGATACGCGACTACTGACGGGTTAATATTAAAGAGGAATGAAAAAATTCATTGTCATTTGCGGTGACAGCGTTAATTACGTTTTTTAGAATAGAGAGATTCTTGATGTGCTAAAATTGTACAAAATGATAAACAAGGTTATATAATAATCACAAAAAATTATACAAAAATTAGTTTTTGTATAATTTATTACAAAATTAAGCAAAATGATAAACACATTCCTAATTAAAATACAAAATTTGTCAATGTTTAGAATATGTATAGAATTTAATCTATACCTCTATAACTATAGCAAAAATCAACTATGGAGTAGTAAAGTAAATATTACAGAAAATAGGCATTCAGAGATACGTTTAATAAATTTATAAAAACAATATAATAATGTCCTTAAATATCTTTCAAGAATAAAATAAATAATTATGTTACATAATTCCAGTTCTATCAAAAGTGCTACTAATTATTACCACAAAAGACATTCCAAATAATATTACGCTTAAAAACTGGCAAAGCGAATGCATAATGTAAAATTGAGTCACCCAATGAATGTTACAATATGATAAATATCTTATTTTTTCCACTTTTGCATCTCTTATTTATAATAAATTCTGTCAGAAATATATGATTCATAAAACATATATGCAGCGTCATTTTAATTCAAAGAAGTGAATTTTCTTGCAACAGAAAGTAAAAGCGGTATATATTTGTTTTATGCATTAGGAAATTTTTGAAAACATGAATACAAATGTTAATATCACTACAGATTTGACGTTTAGTTATCACAATGATAAACAAGACGTGAATAATTCATGATATTGTCTTCAAAACACTGGAACTTTTAACTTAAATTTTAAAAAGAGAATTATTTTCGGAAAAGATATTTTTATATTAAAAATACATACAAAGATTTTCAAAATATAGCAAGCAAAATAATTTTGCATAAATAGATATCCTGTCGATAAAAGTGGTTTAAATGAAAATGATACTTATTTTAATTTTAAACCTTTTTTTGCATTTGTTTCGCAAAAAACTTTGCGTATAACTAGAAGAGAATGTAAGAAAGGTAATCCTTGCTTCGATTTGCTCTATAGACCGGTAGGCGCAGCACAGACAGCCATTTCATAGATTTCACGGATAAAAATCTAGAATTAATTAAACCTCGATTCGATAATTACACGTAATAGGTCTGCTAAAGCATATCTTGGTAGAAAACACCTAAAAACGTCATTTTAGTGGTTGAGTAATAATCACAGTTTACTATTATGTTTCCCTGCTCCCTATCTTCTACATTTTCATGCTTTTGGGTGTAAGAAAAGCATAAAGGTAAATCTTCGAGTTAAACGTTAAAATCCGGTTTTTATGTGTTTTCTACCAAGATATGACTTGAGAGATCGATTACGTTGTAATATGCGGATCGAGATTTAATTAATTCTAAATTTCTATTCGTGAACTCGATGAGGTGATTGCCTATGCTATCACCTACCGGTCTACTAGATATCTTTTCTATAGTAATGATCTGTACGGGCCGGAGTTACCAGGCCCAGGACGGGCCCGGCCCGAACAACTGGTATTTTGTCCGCCTGGTCCGGTGTAAAAACAAAATGCTCAGCTAGAACCCGGCCGGGCCATTTATATTTTTTACAGTTCAAAGCCTTGTCGCCCCACCAGTGGCCGCGAGGTTCTGACCTCCAAATTGGTAGACGGTAGGTGCTGGGTTCGAACCCAATCGCGACCGTCGGCCTAACCGTTCGAAGTTTTCCGTGGTTTTCTTCGAACCTTGCGTAAATACTGGTTAGGTTCCCTTAGAAAGACCCCCACGGAGGGCAACCCACCCCATAGGGCCTATATCCCATAGCGTAGATAATCGGCCGACAAAAATACAACAACAACAAAGCCTTGTCCCGACCCATTTCACATTTTTTGAAATAAAAATCAGTGAAAAAGGTCATCGGTCCTCGTAAAAAAAAATGTACAGTGAAGATTGACACTTTGTGACAAAGAGGGTCAAAATTATTGAAAAAATGTGTGTCATCAATTGTGGACAGCCCCATTGCACACACTCTTTGTGTGGAGCTCCCGGTTATAATTCTGTAGTGTTTAAAATTTCCTTGTGCTATCTCGTCCTTGTATATTGGAGATGACTTATAAGCAGGCTTTCATGTCAAGCGCACAAATCAGATAATAAATAAATAAAGAAAGAAATGAATAATAAACAACAAATTAAAATAAGTGAAAATTAAAAAACATTTTTCAGTTTGTTTTTTCTGGCAATAAACAGATGATGTTAATATTAAACATAAAATGAGTTTTAAATACCTTTTGTATAATTTAGCTGTCTAAGAACGGCAACTAGTGTCATTGTTTAAAAAAGGCCGTTTTACATGACGGCTTGTCTCTGGCAAGTTAATCTTCTTTATATCTAGTACGGATTTATTTCACACATATTTTTTTAAAAATCTTTCATTATCTGTTGCCTTAAGCCGACAATTTACTTTTCAAAAGTCATTAAAAAATCATTTTAACTGTAGCATTTTGACCTGTTAAAAAAATAAAAAAGAGAAGCTGTAGTAATATGTTTATTCAGAAAATTATATAGTACAAAATATAAATTATGACATAAAAAGGGGAACTTAGAATAACAAATAAAACAAAAAGAATAATTGAAATTAACATTCATACCTCATGTGAAATCACGCAAATTCCTTATGAACATTAAATAAAGTTTCTATGATTACAAAAGTATAAAAAGTTAAAGCATTCATTTTTCCCTCTAAGAGTTGTTTAAATAACAAAGTTTTCTTTCTTACTGTAATCACTAACAAGATTATATTTGTTTGAGACAATAAAAAAAATCGTTAAAACATGTGTAAAATTCTTTCATCACAATCATTTTTACTGACTACTAATTAGATTTTTATATTCCTTTTTAAAGCATTAAAAAGAGAAAAAAAAGTTGATTACTTTTATTAGAAATATTTATCTTTCACATTTTTTGTTTTTCAAAACGATTTCTTAGGATAATTAAAATAATGGATTTTGGAAGCGCGCATTTGCATTTTAATCAAAATTCAGTATAAAACAAAGGAAAAAAACTCTTGTAAAAATAATGTTCAAAGGTCTTTATAACTATTTTTATTGCATTCTCCCTTAAAATATATTTTTTAGAAAAATGCAAGAAATCATTACAGATCTTCAGTGGTTATGTTTTTGAGTTTGAGTTTTACAATGCTTTGAGGTCTGTAGCTACAGTGGCTGTTACCTCGAATGATCCACAATACACAGAAACTAATACAGAACACTTTATTATTACATGAAATACAGTACATACATTTAATACACATCACAGGGACAACACAGACATCCATGCCGCTAGCTGGATTCGAACCAGGGTCCAGCGGTGTGGGAGGAGCTGACGCTACCGACCACGCCACTGGATCGGCATGGTTATGTTTTAAATATACCACTAGACGTTGTAAATATTTTACTGACTACACTGTAAAAAATATGACTATTTTGCTGCATCGTCACTCCCTAGCTTTTATAGAAGATCACTCTTTTGGCCAATGAGAATGCTCCATGATAGCCTGATGTAGTCGTTTTCTATAAAAGCGGTGGAGTGACGATGCAGCAAAATAGTCATATTTTTTACAGTGTAGATTACTGTTATCAAAAACTTGTTATCAAAAACTGCGGTGGTTCTACTGTAATCATATTAAGACGCGTCTACTGTAAAAAAAAAAAAAAATTCTTACCTGAAAGTTTTAATTATTAAAGTCCTGACGCAATCATATTAAGCGCCATCTACTATAAAACTGACAAAAAATAAAATAAAAATAAAATAAACTGCTTCTTGACAATTTGAAAAAATAAAACATCAAATCATATTAAATTACCGGATACAATTGAGAAGCTACTTGAAACTTTAAAAGTATCAAATAGTAAATAAAACTAGATTTGAAATAAAAAGCCGTTTTATAGATCTGAGCAAGTAACTTATTAATTTGGAAAATTTTACTTTAGGAATGCAATCGATATTTATAGTGTTTAGGAGAGCCAATTTTGCAAATAGGTTTGCAGAATTAAGGTCTTTTTTTAAATAATGAATTTTTTCTATTTGATGTATTTTTTAGATATACAGTTGACTCTCAATAAGTCGAAATCTGATAATTCGAATCTTCGCTTAATTCTAACTAAGTATGCAGTCCCGAAATTTTCAATGGCAGAATAACGCTAAAAATTTTCATTAATTTGAACTCATTTTCTCTTGACTTCGTTTAATTCGAACTAACGAGAATTCTGGTTTTCCATTTTTCTGTTCTTCCTCACTGATTTCAGATCATTTGAATAACTTTCTTTCTTTTATTTTTGTGTAAATTGTTCCGAACGAGTATACATATAATTCAATGCATTTGATATCAGCTTTTTTAGTGCCCCGTCTGTCCATCAGTGAAGCTTTAATTTTTTTTTTATTCTGCTTGTTTCTAATCTTTTAACTAGTTTATGTATTTATAATTCTAATTTAATATTAAGTCATATTCTAATGATAACGGACGAAATAAATTTAAAAAACACTATAACTTTAGTTCCTTTGTTATAGTACCATTATAAGCATGCTTTCATTTCATATTATCCATAATTCGAACATTTCTTGTGGTTCCGAAGAGTTCGAATTAATGAGAGCCGACTGCACCATTAACGAAAAAAAAATTGTATGAAAAAATATTGATTATGTATTCCCATAAACATTTGAAATTTATTAAAAGTGATACGCTCGAATAAAATATAGGGAAGATTTTGGCACGTGTGAACAAGGGGCAGATGTACCATTTTCCAATAATTATACTGATAAAAAAATTTTAACGAAATTTCAGTTTCTCTATATACATTGGGCGTTTCTTATAGATTTCAAGCTACTAAAAAATAATATGTTTCTAAAAAATTTTTATCACCCTCCAATTTTGTAAAATTTCATTTATACATTTCGGAACATGTAGGCATCGTATGGGCATTATAATTATATTACATTATTCTCTTACATGCATTTAATTCATACAAACATTGTTTTTTCTTATTACAACGATAGAAGATCCAGCATCCCTAATAAATTGTATGTTAGCGAACTTGAACAGACAGCACTAGCCGCCCCCGCAGTATTTGGCTTTAATGCATATCCGTGATAGTTGAAACTTATCTTTCGAGGCGAGTGTACTTCTATTTCTTTGTTCTGTAAGACTTTTTACTTAAATTTTGATTATAATTATGATATTTTTCTCTAAAATATGTGAAAAATTGATAGAATATTTATTCTATTTCAGGCGTAAGTAAGAATAATGTCCTCTTTATATCTTTAATAAAATTTATCTTACAAAACTTCAAAATGAAAGGTAAGTAAAATTCTACTCACCCGAATCATGAATTCTTCTTTTTCGACGTATCCAATATAATCCATATGGCGTATTATTCCGTGCTATTTGCGGCACCGAGCACAATATGTTGCATATTCTTGTTTAGGATTCTTATTCCTTGAAAGATGTACATTTCATTATTAATTCTTTTGCACACAAACATTAATAACGTCAATTCAAACGAAAAGAACATATATTTATTTTTATACCGCGAGAGAGAAGACAGAGCATTACTGCTCTACTTAGTGAGCTACATAACTATAATGAATATCAAAAACGCACACACAATCACATGAAAAAGCAAAGAAAGAAATAAAAAATGTTATTTTAGAGTTTTGACAGTTTGAACAATACATAATGATTCTTTCCTCTGTAATCATTTTTCAAGGTCCCGCTAACAAGCACTCAAGTTGATTTATGAAGCAATTTAAACTGTCATTTGTTTCGCAACACAGGAAATTAGTTCCGAATGATGAAATTGTCTATCAAATCCTCCTTAATTTCTGTAGTTGCATTATCACTTAAATGTAAGTTCTTCCTGTGAACTTCAAAAATAGTCTTTGGCAGGGGTTTTGTAAATAAGTCGGCTAGCATGACTTTTGTTGGGCAGTATACGAGGTTTATTATTCCTTCTTGTTTCAAATGTTTTATAAGATGAAATTTTAATTCGATGTGTTTGGTTTTACTTGAATGTTTTTCTAATTCCATCATTTTAATGGCCGATTGATTATCTTCATAAAGTGTTATGGGATATGTTTGTGAGAGATTAAGTTCGTTGAGCAGGTTCACCAGCCATTTAACTTGATTTGCTGCATTTGCTGCTGAGATGTACTCAGCTTCGGCTGAGGATAAGGCTATACAGGACTGTCTCTTTGTCGACCAAAGTATGGGGTTTCCTCCTAACAAATATATATTTCCGCTGGTGGATTTCCTCGATTCTGTGTCTCCACCCCAGTCAGCGTCCGCATAAACTTCAAGTATAGGTTTTGATTTTCCATCAATAACTAGATTATAGTTCTTTGTTGTCTTGAGGTATCTCATTACCCGCTTTACGCTGTTCCAATCTTTCATTCTTGGCCTTTCGGTTCTTCGGTTCAAGATATTAACAGCTGCACAAATATCAGGTCTGCTCACTGTGGCAAGATATAAGAGGGCTCTGATGGCTTGTCTGTATTGTGTGTTGTTTGGTAAAAGATTGTCATCATCTTTAAAGTGTGTGTAATTTGTTTCCATGGGTGTACTACACGGTTTTGCTTCTTGTAAATTGAATTTATTAATTAACTCTTCGATTTTCGGGGTTTGGTTAATTAAGTAGTTTTTATTTACTTTTCGAATGTTCATGGATAAATAATTACTTATATCCCCTAAATTCTTTAGTTCATATTCTTTATTTAAGTTCGCGATTATTTCCTCTATGGCTTCGTCTTTTCCTACAATTAAAAGTTCATCGACGTACGTTATTATGTAGGTTGTGTCATTATTCCTTTTCTGTGTAAAAAGACATGTGTCGATTTTACTTTGAATGAAATTCATGTTTTTTAGTGTTTCTGTTATTTTATTATGACACGCTCTCGCGGCTTGCTTAAGTCCTTAGATTGCTTTATTCAATTTACAGACTTTGTTTCCCTGATTTGGTTCAACGAATCCTTCCGGTTGCGTCATGTATATCTCCTCCTCAAGTTCCCCATGTAGGAACGTAGTGTTTATATCTATATGCTTAACATTCAAGTTTTGGTGCAACGCCGCCATTAATAATGCTCTTATCGTAGTATACGACACGACCGGCGCGTAAGTTTCGTCATAATCTTCTCCGAACCTTTGCGTGCATCCTTTAGCTACTAAACGTGCTTTATATTTTTGGATTTTTCCGGTATTGTCACGCTTTAATTTATAAGTCCATTTACAACCTATTATTCTCTTATTCGGTGGAGGATCTACAATTGACCGCGTTTTATTTTTCTTTAATGAATTCATTTCGCTCTCCATGGCTTCTATTCAATTCTGTTTTACCGGTGAATTTTCCATAAATTTAATTTCCTTATAATCCTTTGGTTCATTAAGTTTTTCATCTTTAACCATGTATATTAGCCTATCAGGAGGTACGCCTTTATTTATTCTATCTGAACGCCTTGGTTCCGCAATTTGTTGTTGGGACGCGGATGGTGTTGTTTTGTTGTTTGAAATTTCTATTTCTACAAGATTTTCACAATTGCGTTTTTCACCCTCATCTTGTTTTGGTTCGATTTCAGTCTTGTCGTTTACATATTTAAATTTATTTTCAAGAAATTTCACCGTTCTCGCGATTTTTATTTCATTTCCTCCTATATATATACGATATCCCTTAGATTGATTGTCGTATCCCCCAAAAATGCCTTCTACAGCTTTATTGTCTAATTTTTGTCTTTTGGCTTTATCTATGTAAGCGAAGGCTTTGCAGCCAAACACTTTAACGTAACTTAAGTTTGGCTGTCTTTCTGTCCATAATTCGTATGGCGTTTTTGCATTTGCTTTTCTAGGTAGTCTATTTTGTAGGTGGTTTGCCGTACAGATTGCTTCCCCCAGAACTTTAAAGGTAAATTTGATTCATTTAACATTGTCCTAGCCATCTCGACTAACGACCTATTTTTTCGTTCGGCCACTCCGTTTTGGCTCGCACAATATGGGACTGTGTGTTGATGTTTTATCCCATTTGACTTGAGATAATTCTCAGTTTCATCCGATGTAAATTCCCCCCGTTGTCCGTTCTGATTTCTTTCGGTTTTTCACCAAACTTGTTGCTTATTAGCGCGACGAACTCTTTGAGTTTTTCATAGACTTCACTCTTTTTTGACAATAGATAGATTATCGTAAATCGTGAGTAATCATCGACGAAAGTCGAAAAATATGATTTCCCACCTATCGTGGGTGTTTGGAAAGATCCACAAACGTCCGAGTGAATGAGTTGAAGCCTTTTACTTGCTCTATACTGAGCAACTTTGGGATAGGGTTCATCAGTTAGTTTCGCCTTAATACACGGTTCGCAATCTATATTATGTTTACAATTGTTTATTTGGATACCTCTCACTAACTCTCTTTGTGTAATTTCTTTAATCGATGTTAAATTTCTGTGTCATAACCTCCTGTGCCATAGTTCTAGACAATTTTTATTGTTGCACGTTTGTGTTATGTTCGCGTGGTTTTCGTTTGTTAATTGGACTTCATAGAGGTTATTTACTTTTCGTGCTTCTAAGCAAATTTCTCCGTTAAGTTTGAAAATACAATTGTCATTTTTAAATACAATCTCACATCCGTTTTGAGTTGCTTTACTGACCGATAGTAAATTCGTTTCGATTTCGGGTACTAGAAGTACGTCTTTAAGCGTTATTTTATGGATTTTATTATCCGATGTCAGCGTATTTAAATTTACAAGCGATAAGTTTTTTTCCATTTGCGATAGTCACGTTTGTTTTTTCCCGCGATTTAATCTCTGTAAACATTGATTCGGAGGATGCGATGTGGCTTGAGCTACCGCTATCCACAATGAAAGTTTTATTTTCTATTCCCTGTGTTATAAAGGCATAATCTTTGTTTTCGCTTTCTCTCCATGTATTGTTTTTTCCTTCATAGCGATTAAACCTGTGGTTCGATTCCGATATTTGTTCATTCTTAAACTTGTTTTCGCCCTTTTGAAAAACAAGTGATGTTGAATAGTGTTTCTTACTGTATTTGTTGTGTTGATTTTGTTGTGTGGTGTGTGTTTTGTTTTTATTATGCCAGCAATTTTGAGTGTTGTGGCTTTTCATCCGACAGTTGGTACAATATTTATTTTCTCTTTTAGTTGGGAACCTTTTCTGAGCTTTAAAAGCTCTCGCCATGTTTTTAGAATTTTCGGTATTTTCATTTCTTCGATTAAACTCATCGATAAGTTTACTTTTTATATATGACGGAGTGAGTTGTGCTTCTTCTTTAGATTCGAGCGCAGTTATAAGGTTATCATAAGACTGGGGTAGAGAACATAATAAAAGGGCAGAAATCTGATGGTTATTAATGACTTCGCCAATTGCTCCCAGTTGGTCGACTAATTCCATTATTCTTGTTATGTGGTTAAGCATATTGCCTGATTCGGCTAATTTTATGCTATAGAGTTTTCACAAAAGAAATAATTTGCTGGTCAAGTTTGACCGCTCGTGAATTTCTTTTAGAGCCTCCCAAGTTTGTCTCGCGGTTGGAAGATTTTTTACATGCGCTATTTGGGAGTAGCCAATAAAATTTATGAGTGCTCGGGCCTTACGGTCATTTTTGGACCACCCATCGTTCAAAGGATTTGGTGGATCGTCAGTTATTACGTTGAATAGTTCTTCTTTTATCAACAGCATCTCGACCTTAAATTTCCAGGTCGAATAATTTGTTGCTGTGAGCTTTTCAATAGAATAATTATCTCTCAAAGTGGCCATTATTACTATGTTTTTATTCTACGGTATCAATGTTTTTCAAATGGACATAATTTTTTTAAATCGGTCTCATAATCTTGATAGAATATTTATTCCATTTTAGGCGTAAGTAAGAATAAAGTCCTCTTTATATCTTTAATAAAATTTATCTTACAAAACTTCAAAATGAAAGGTAAGTAAAATTCTACTCACCCGAATCATGAATTCTTCTTTTTCGACGTATCCAATATAATCCATATGGCGTATTATTCCGTGCTATTTGCGGCACCGAGCACAATATGTTGTATATTCTTGTTTAGGATTCTTATTCCTTGAAAGATGTACATTTCATTATTAATTCTTTTGCACACAAACATTAATAACGTCGATTCAAACGAAAAGAACATATATTTATTTTTATACCGCGAGAGAGAAGACAGAGCATTACTGCTCTACTTAGTGAGCTACATAACTATAATGAATATCAAAAACGCACACACAATCACATGAAAAAGCAAATAAAGAAATAAAAAATGTTATTTTAGAGTTTTGACAGTTTGAACAATACATAATGATTCTTTCCTCTGTAATCATTTTTCAAGGTCCCGCTAACAAGCACTCAAGTTGATTTATGAAGCAATTTAAACTGTCATTTGTTTCGCAACACAGGAAATTAGTTCCGAATGATGAAATTGTCTATCAAAAATGTCTATAGGATGCGTTAATGAACCCGATTCTTTTAGCTGTATGTGCGGGGAGCTAACTTTGAAAAGCATCGATGCACTTTCACGCTGCTAATCACATGCACTTTGATTTCATAAAGACTGCCAATCACAGCACTTTGGATGTAAAGTAGATGAACAAGATAAAAAATGAGCACCTCACTCTTTTTGTAGAGGATGTCCTACAAACCTCCGGGCTAGTATGAAAGGTACTAGAAAGAGTGTGCCCTTTGCCATACCCGTGATATGGCGCGAGCCGAAGGATCATATAACTGACTGCTACTTTTGTATTGCAAAAATCAAAGGATTCTCTGCAAGAAGTAAACATAAAATTAAGTACCCAAACGTCGATTCAGCAATGAGACCAGTATTACATAATGATGATTTACCAATACCAAAACCTCCAGAGAATTTTACATATAACGATGCAGCAGTAGAAATGGAAATTGATGAAACTTAAACTTCTTCTACATCTAATATAAACTATTCTCCTGGCATAAATGAAGAACT
The DNA here is from genome assembly GCA_964019185.1 of Maratus speculifer. Taxonomy (NCBI): domain Eukaryota; kingdom Metazoa; phylum Arthropoda; class Arachnida; order Araneae; family Salticidae; genus Maratus; species Maratus speculifer. The sequence goes on along the minus strand of OZ025289.1, from coordinate 440,394,268 downwards.
ACATCTAATTACTCAAGATGAATTAAATGATCTTCTGAGAGACTTAAATTTATCAAAGAAAAACTCAGAATCACTTGGATCAAGATTGCAAGGTTAGAATCTCCTGAAAAAAAAATACAAAGATACCTATTTATCGAAATCGACACAAAAAATATTCAACATTCTTTTTTCAAGAAAAGGTGATTTATGAGATTGTAATTATATAAGTGGTTTAATGTCTGATTGTCTTTATAAGTCGGATTTGTTTATCGATGGTTCGAAAACCAGCTTGAAAACTGAACTTCTTCCTAATGGAAAAGGAGCGCGGTCTGTTCCAATAGCATGTTCTTGCATAATGAAAGAGTCTTATAAAAATAGGAAGATACTGCTTCATAAAATTGATTACTCACATCATGCTTGGGATATATGTGCGGATTTTAAAGTAATTGCCATTCTTATTGATATGCAACAAGGTTATACAAAATATTGCTTTTTTTAGTTCTTTACATATAAAGTTGGGATTGACGAAGAATTTCGTTAAAGCTATAAATAAAAAAGGTAGTGGATTTCATTATCTCAAAGAACAATTTCCATCTCTAAACTATGCAAAAATTAAGGAGGGTATTTTTTTTTGGCCCACAAATTAGACACCTTATGAAGGACAAAAATTTTTATGATACATTAAGGGATTTAGAAAAAGCAGCATGGATCGATTCTAAAAATATTGTGACACATTTCTTAGGAAATCATTGAAGTCCTAACTATGAAACATTAATTAAAAACATGTTAAAAAGTTACAGAGATTTAGGATGTTCATGTCTTTGAAAATTCACTTTTTAGCATCTCATCTAAATTTCCTCCCCGAAAATATGGGAACTGTGAGCGACGAGCATTAAAAGCGCTTCCACTAAGATATTTCTGCAATGGAAACCTGGTATCAAGACAGGTGTGCCCCTAATGTGCTCGGAGATTACTGTTGGAACCTTATTAGGGAAGCTAGTGATTGTGCCTATAAGAGAGCATCCACAGATAAGATAGTTACCGCTACATGAAGTACGAAATTTCTTATTAATATCATTTCTTTTTAAAAAAAATCTACATTTTTCTGAAACTTTATAAACAATGCATATTTTCAGTGTTTTCAATAATAATTTCAAGCTTTATAAGTTCTTATTTAAAAGTTTGTCATTACTAAAATACCAAATGATGAATTTCATAAGGAATATGTGTTGAATAAATACTACAAAATTCGAATTTTGAAGATTTTGATTTTTTTAAAAATCTATGGGTGATGGAAACTTTTTAATGACATATTCTTTCACAGTACCACCTAAAGTATAAAAGTCACCACATACTTAGTTAGAAACAGAAACCTTGTTTATCAGTGTTATTATATGTTTTTTATTTTAAAAAAATTACCAAAGACCGTAGCACCTCTAGACATTTTATTTTTCTATTTGTTAAATTTTTTATCTTTAACATATACTATGGATACTGATGATACTGAAGATACATATACTATGGATAATATGGATATTTTTGATAAAGAATTCTTTTTTCTAAAATTGAGAAAGGTTAATGATTTGTCATTTTAATTCTAGTGGGAGTGTGTGGCACTTGTGAACAGTCTATTTGGGGCAAATATGAACATTTCGCAAATTCTCCATAAATCATCCTGTGATTCTATTCCTTTCAGTTAACTTCATGAAAAATAATGTAAGCTGCAATATCTATAATTTTCTTGAAATAGAAGACATTTCCGTCATAAAAGTTGATTTTGTATTGAAACTTCTACAAACACATCTGTCAGGAATTACATAAAAAGTGACAAGCTCCTTTATGTTTAATTGTAAATTAAAAAAATTTAATGTTTTCTAAAATGCTATGTATTTATGTTATACATTTTCTAAAATGTTATGTATTACTTTATTTAAGAGTTTTTAATATTATTTTATATGCATCGATAATACAAAAAGTTTTGCGTTACGCAACTTTGAAATTTTTTCTATTTCATTTGTTCTAAACTTGAAGTATTAGTTTACTCCCATTTTTAAAACAACTATGTTATTTGATGCTTTGATTATAGATATAATATTTTAAGAAAATATAATTTTTAAACCTATAACTATCGTAAAATCTCGATTATGATCACCCCCTCCTCTTTCAAAAGCAAAAGAAATTAAATTTAGTGGGATCTTATACAGTGCTCATCAAAAGTTTAGACAATGATCAATTACGCTTCTATATTCAGACGTATGTACTGAATGTTTGTAATTCATCTGTCATACATTACTTGTGACTTATCCTTTATTCACAAACAATAAATTTTGAATTTTATCTTTTTCATAAAATATAATGACAAAAAAATGAAATTAACATTGTGGCAAAAGATAATTTGTAATACAAATAGACAATTTGTATATTTACGGAAAAATAACTAAAAATTAAAATCGATTTGCACTCACATTGTTTGCAATTAGTGGAAGAATATGATTTTTCATCGAAGAAACTAAATGCTGCGTCACTTGGTGGTCTATTTTGTACTAAACATGTTCAACAGCAGCTCGAAGCTCATTAAAAGAAAAGTATAGCAAAAATTTGCATAAACATTATGACATATGATGTTACAAAGGTTTTCGATTGGGTCCAGATCAGAACTACAGGCCGGCCAGTTGAGATCAGTAGCATTTTCAGAGTTAAACGAAGTTCTTCTTTTGTATGCAACATGAATAGACGCATTATCTTGCTAAAATCCATACTTTAGATCAGCTAAAAGTTCCCCAAATGACTAAAAATTAATCTCCAACGTATATACGTAGTCCGGTGCTGCTTGGCAACCAATGAATAACTCTACAGATACTCGAGCATTAAAGCAAAGTGAGGACCTAATCATTAAAAATCACCTTCTTGTTGTCGAATAAAGAAAGTCCCAGGATTTTTACGCAAGTCGTGCCAATAGTATGGCCACCCGTTTGGGCCATTCAAATTCCACTTTTTTTCGTTACTGAATATCATAGCATACCATTTGGGTCCATACGACATATGTTTGCAAGTTCATTGCATTCTCGCCAATTTGTAGCGAGATTTTAAAGCTGATTGTTTTATAATTTTCATGTAAATTGATTTACCTGTTTCTTTAATTCATCTTAGTATCATGTCCGTCGACACAGAGAGTCCTGACTTACTTTTATGTGATTAGCAATCATTATTTGTGTAAATGTCAGTTTATGGATTCTTTTTTCATCTCATTTTTTCGTCACACAAGGTTTTCCAGATTATGTTTTGTTTTGAAGGAGTCATCCTTAGACTATACTTCATAGACAGACCCCTTTGGACGATTCAATGCTGCTGAAATTTCTGCAACAGTCTTCCCTTTCCATTTCAGCTTTCCTATTTCAATTACCTCATGTAACTGAATATTTTTAGCTCGCGGCATCTTCACTAACTGATGCTATATCGAGGTATAATTAAATACTTCAGACATGTGACATCATAACTTAAAAATTTGCATTTTTCCATGAACAGTTGGCTAAAAATCAAAAAAGTGTCTAAACTTTTGCAACATGCAAATTTTACTTTTTTCAGTTAAATTAAATATTATCTTATATTATAATCATTATTTTTATTCTACATTGTTTAAAATATATTTGAAAATAAGTATAGCCATTTGTAAAACTCATGTGTTCGTATTTTTTATTTAAAGGTTAAACAACACCAGTTTCTAAACTTTTACAGAACACTGTAAACGGAAAACACATTTTACCCTTAATTTAGAGGTAAATAAAGCAAAAATAGGGGTAACAATCCGTCGCATTTCGGCAGATTTTCAATAAATATTATCTAAATGTCCCCTCCCAAACAAAACCCATAAGAAGAATTTAAATGCTTAAATTATTTTTTCATATTTATTTTTTTATTTTGTTGCAACAATCAATCATCTAATTCTTCCTCCCACCCCAATCTACTTTTTTTCCTGTTATCATCTTTTGCTGAAACATATCATTGAGAAACTAGAGAAATATACATTTTTTTTCTTTATGGTGAATTTAACACGTAGTATAACTAATGATTATGGTAACATATGAATAAGATAACAAAAAATGTCAAATCTATATTATTTTAAATACTGCTCATATTGAAGTGAAACTCGGAGCATAGTGAACGCATTAACACGGGCTTGTCATTAAGAGGGTTTTAATAAAAATATACTGGTATGTCACTTGGAAAATAACGGTATTCGTATGAAACCTGTAGCTTTATTCAAAAAACAGTGGGTACACAGAGATTCTTTAAAAAATCCGGAAGGTATACGGTGCATATCTGCGTATGCCCTACACTTCTGAAAAAAAAAAGTTTTTATTATTTCTTCTTTTTCTTCCAGGCTTCAATCATTTGCATTTTTCCTTACCAAAGTGCTTACATATGTGTCATACCGCGTGGCATATGTTAGATTTATACTTCTACCTAGCGTTCGAAAGTATTGATTCTTTGTGTTTTCGTCCCAATTCTTTCCGAAAGACAACGAGAAATGACAGAATTAGCTGCAACCGTATGTGTCATTTATACAGGTGGTCATGTTATTTTTACACGCTGCTTCTTATTCGTGTTTGTGAAATATATTGGTGCTTAGTCTAATAAATTTGAAAAATTGAAAAGTGTTTTAATTATTCAGAGATTTTTCTGAAATTTTTCAGCATACAGAAGATTTTTAGCACGGGAAATAGCAGGAGAGGGGCTTAGAAAATCGAACGTATTAAGAATATTTCTTGTGCAAATCAAAATTTTTGGTATAAATATTATTGTACTTAATTACAAAAACTATGATGATAAAACTGGTGGTATTTTGCATTAGAAAAAGTCGGAAAGCAGATAACCAAGCAGGGGAAAGGAGACAAACTGCTGCTCTGCGTTATACGTGGACATTTTTTGGGACCACTTAAGTCATGCGATGTTCTTCAGGCGCTGGAAAAGCATGAATGCAGGTTGGATGTGCCAATCCCAAAACTTTCTTCTATCTCATACGTACATTTTAATATTTAAGGGGTCTTGTACCTTTTAAACTCGTTGAAAATCAACAAAAACATTGAAGGTTTAAATTAGCGTATCTCCATTATTTTTTTATGTATATACATGAAATTTTGGGTTTTGATTAAACAGATTATGCTTTTTAATATTATACCACTAGATAATGGCTAGTCTTTTACAGAATTTGTGTATTGTTGAAATTAAAAAATCTCTTTTTTTCACTTTGTAAGTGATTGCGCGCACGATAACTTGAAAACCTATGTATGGATTATTATGAAATTAAGTGTAGATATTAAACAAATATGTGTGTTTAAAATGAACTACTTTTAAGTATTTAGAGTGGTAATAATTTTAGTTATGACTAGTTTTATTGATTAAAAAATATAATTTTTTATTTTTTTCAACAAAAATAATGATTTTTTATAGTTAATGACATAATTTTGATCTATAAGTAGGTCATTTTAAAAATATATAAATGCATATTATAAAAATTAAGTTTCATAAAAATCCATACATACGTTCTTAAAATATGATGCGCGCAATGACTTACGGAGTGAAATATAGTGTTGTTTTAAATTTAACAATACACAAATTCTGCAAAAGACTAATCAGTATCTAGGGTAATGTATTAAAAAGCATAATTTGTTTAATCAAAATCCAAAATTTTATATCTATGCATGAAAAAATAAAGAAGTTACACTAATTCAAACTTTCAATGTTTTAACAGATTTTCAACGAGTTTAAAAGGTACTAGACTCCTTAAAAAATAGTTACTCATGTTAATTGTTTAATAATTTTAATTTAATACTATACCAACTTTTATTTTCATCTTAAATTTCTGCTTAAGTCAATTACTCGGAGTATAAACGAGTTCCCGTCTCTGCACGAGCCGATGGACAATACAATGACAGGCACATTTTTTTCAAATTCAGGGAGGACCTATTTGCCATACCAAAAAATAATCATACACAAAAATTTTAGTTCAGCTTTAGGCATAACTTCATACACTTTTAGGTGGTGCAATACTGAAAATGGCACAAAAATAGCTGTTGCAGCACCCCCTTCCGCCGGATTTTTTTTCAAATTCAGGGTGGACCAACTAAAAATAGCCAACACAAAAAAATTTTGGTTCAATTCGATGCATGACTTTATACATTTTTGTTCGGAACAATATTGAAAATGGAATAAAAATCACGATTGCAGCGCCCCCTTCATGCAGATTTTTTTTCAAATTCAGGGAGGACGTGCTTGCCACAGCCAAAAACATTCACAAAAAATTGGTTGAATTCTATGCATATCTTCATACATATTTTGATTGTGGAATGGCGACATACGGACACGTACACAGATATACAGACACACACACACAGGCACACGGACAGACAGACATTTTGTAAAAACATGTTTTTTCGAATCTCTTACCCCTAAAACGTGTAAATCCGTCAAAAACCGGAAGTCGAAATTTTTTTCGATTACAATACTTTCTTCTATTGAGGATAGAAAAAAGTAAAAAAGCCATCGCGTAATTCTAGTGGTCCGTAGAAGTGGTCCGCAAAATGCTTTAATGCAGTCTTTTTCATAAGCCTCGATGATAACCAAATGTCCTGGTTGACGTAAATGAAATTTTTTATTTGTATATATGAAACAAAATTGATAATTAAAAGACATTTTCTTTGTCTGTTCTGTATATAGAGCATAGTGTTCATAAAATTAATATAAAGTAAACTAAGCATGCTGGATCAAGAAAGTTTAAAACGTGCATATATGGCACGTTGTATGGCATTTCATAACAAGACTTACATTATTCAATAGTGTATGTAGATATTTGCATATAATACGCTATCTAACAATAAAATTTTCATAATAAATTTGTGTTCATATAATTTTCTTATAAAATTATTATAGATATATAAGAATGAATTATTTTATCTTAAAGAAAAATTCAAACAAAATGTACACCTATATCTGTTTTCTATACTAATAAAATCCGTGCGCCTCTGTCTGTCTGTCTGTCTGTCTGCTTGAAGCCGATTACAGTTCGCAACGCGGGCAAGTTGGAAGTCCGGAGAGGTGTCTTTCGATTCGAAAAATTCCGGGAAAGTCATTTCGTGCATTTTCGAGACCGTGGGACCAAAATTAAAAAAGTTATGAATTAAAAACCGGTCGGGAATCGGAACGGAAAACGTCTAATTTCCCAAACGGAGCTCAAACGGAGCTCTCAGGCAGAACACTGCGCCACCTTGCGGTGAACGACAAGAACTTTTCTCCTTTGGCTAAAAGAAGAAGCAGTCGAAAACCGCTTTTTCTCCCGTCATTTTGTCAAAGAATGTATAAGAGAAAAAGAACTAATTGGTAAAAAATGTTAAACACGGTTTAATTAATGTAATAAGTATAACTATTTAAGCACAGCAAGATATGTTCACTAAAAGGTAATCGTGTTGCTAATTAATATTTTGAGGATCTCAGATGTAACTGGCTATTCATATATTTATTCTGTATGTGAGTATTAATCGTTGTAGCTCATTTTCATACTTTTTCTTTTTGGTAGCATACACGAATATTATGTAACCTAAGACTTACGCGATTAATACTAATTTCTGTTAGTACAAACGGAAAACGAGCTGCCAAAATTATTTGTTAGTTATGTAGTTTATGTTAGTTATGTTGTGATATTAATGAAATTACTTATTTTTTCTTAATAGCAGTCTTTTGCAGTTTTTAATACCGAAACTTTTTTTGCGCGTTTTTTCTTAAACCATTATGCAGACAGTTTTTAAAGTAGAAAGCTACGGTGGGCGCGTAGCACCCACTGTGCGAAATCACATATTTTTAACCGGATAATGGGCGCATAACAACCATAGCTCTTTAATTTACTTTTTTTTGTGCTTGAGGATTCGAACACCAAGACTTGCTTATTAAATGAATTTTTTTGTTTATTATATATTGCTTAATGTCGAGGTTCGTTTGGAAAAAGTGGCCCAGCTAGCGGGCGTAGCTCGCTAGTTTGTGCAATATAATTTGTATCTGATACAAATTTAATTTGCTTTTTACAGTTTAACTACGATAATTCACAACATATAATACTTCTGATTTTTAAAGAAACGTAAGAAGTTAAATAATATTTTAGAAAAGACATGTATATGTATAAGGATTTTTCTCCAGTAAACGTCATTAATTGTCCAGTGGAAAGAATAATATACTTTTAGTTATTAAGGAATTCTAACTCTGTGTTTTTTTTTCATTCGTATAATAAGCTTTTACGTGTCATTAACGCGAAATAAACTTGATTAGCACTTCCCATTTTTAGTGTAAATAATGTACAGAGGGCATTTAATTACATGATACTTTTAGAATATAAATTAGAAATTTTACTTAATTAAGTGCATATTTTTTTCAAAGATTGTCTATTGTCATGCTATATATTTTGCAATTTATGCAGAAAAAACAAAAATGTCTATAAATAAAAAAGTTATGAGCAATACTTTGTATTTATTTTAGGCCATAAATATAAGTTCCATGTTATGCAAGAACATAATTTATTGGTTATATCGTTTTTGCCGAAAAAGAGAACGAATAATTGTTATTACTTGAAAACCTATCTCTGAATAAGTGGTCGAAATTCATAAATCAAGGATTCTACCATGAAATCTGCCTTTCTTAGGAACTAATTTATTTCGAACATTTTTCTGTGTAACTAACTTTTCAGAATATTTAGAAAAGTGTTGATCTTTTTCTGTGTGATTTGTTTTAAATGGTTTTTGATAGGTATTAAAAAAAAATATTTGCAACCGATGGAATATAATATAATAATAACTGAATAACTGAATAACCCAACAACTGAAGGATGTGCAAGGTTAAATTTTATATGCTATTTTTTTTTCAACTTTGCTAATCAAAGAGTCATTTTCTGAATTGTCATTAGCAGGTTCTTTACCCACCCTAATAGCATGCATGGTCACAGTGACGTCGCTGTGAGTCACTTTGGTCACATCACATCTGTAACCAAAATGCCACCACTCAGTGACGTCACATTGTGACTGAGATGTGACTTTCTTAAAAATCTTTAGAAATTTATAAATATCCTTCAAAACATGTTATTTACTTTAAAAAACATGTTTCTGGTAATTTAAATATCGTCGCTTTTGTGACAGTTTCGTCACAATGTTAATGTCAAATTAGTCACAAATGACACATTTTTCACAAATTTGTCACATTGTGACAACTTTGTGAAACGTCACAAAAGAGCTCTAAAACGGCCATAACGACTTCACATTTAAGTCACTGTCACTTCACATCGACGTCACGTGACGTCACATCGACAATCGATGGTCACAAAGTCACAATTTGACTTCACAACGACGTTGCAGTGACGTCACAATGCTTTACGGGCAATAACTTATTCGGATAAAATTGCATAATTGAGTTCACATTGACGTTGGATTGTAGGTTTTGCTCAGAAGTACGTTCAGGTTTATAAATTATTTTAGATGATACTTTGACAGTTCAAACCTTATGCAGGTAAAATATTCGGATCTCGTATTGTACTTTACATTACAGCTATTGCCATTTCTTTTTATTTAACGTATTCTAAAGCGAAATATTGCTCAACTTGATAAGAATAGGTTTGAAAACATACAACACAGCATAGGTAGTGGCCATCTAGACTATACATTTAAATACGATTGAATTCCTTTGTTGACGTTTACAGGAGTTTGATAAATCACTTTTTGGAGAGACAATTTCTTAAACTCTTAACGAGAACTTCATTGCATTCATAGAAAAATATGTAGATATTATATAATTATATATATGAACTCATCTTATTAATTATTCTGTATTAACTAATCGAGAGGCCCATTTACCACATAAAAAATCCTTTATTATTTTCAACCATTATGCTCTTTGCCCTTTATAGGTACAAAAAATTGGTGTGGCGTGTCTGTTTATGTTTTTGACGTTATTTCAAGTAGTTAAAATTCTGTTACGAGATATTTTAGTGTTTTATTATCTATTACTTACCCATCATACGTAGTATAGGGTAAGTCTTGCAATCGTTTTGAAAATCGAAAAATTTTTTTGACGCATTTACACGTTTCGGACACTGGAGATTACGAAAAACATATTTTTAGAAAAAAAAAATTTTGCCGTCCGTCCGTCTGTGTGTCTGTGTGTCTGTCTGTCTGTAACCGCTCTATCTCCCTAACAAATTGAGATAGAGATTTGAAATTTTGTATGTGCTTAGTATGTAAGAATGGGACGAAGCCTATTTAATATCAGTAACCTCGATTATCCGGAACTATTTTTTTCGGACTCTCAAAAAATTCGTTCTGATGAAAGGTATATAAAATTTTTCGAATTCTTTTATTTTAAGGAGTGGATGTAAAAGGCAATAAAATAACACAAATTTTGCATAAAAAGCGAAGTCAATCGGATAATTAGTTGTTGAGATATTTCTAATCCTATTTTCCACATTCTTTTATTTTTCATGACCCTGTATTTCATTCGAATTTCAATTCAAAGATGCCTTTTAATTGAAAATGAAATACTTAATTCGATGCAAGAAACCGTTAGTGAATATGATTATTATTTTTGGAGTTATAAGGATGTTTCTATTACGCAATTCAGTGCTACTTGAATAGTTTGGCGTTTCATACAATTTATCGAAATTGGGTCATCAGAAACTCATTAATAGAACATGATTATGTGTTAAAAATACTTAAATATACGTTTATATTTTGTTTTGGAATTGTAATGCATTTTATAAATTGTTTACATGTGTTATGTTTTCATATATTGTGCTATGCATATCCTTGATGGGTAAGTATTACGGTGGCCTCCAACGACTAGTATTACTTTTAATGCATTGCGTACTTAAAATTTTATATGCACGCATGGCTGTTTTGCATTGTTTGTTTTCCCATTTTTTAAATAGCGTATATGAGTTTATATATAATATTTTGCAGTTCTGTGGATCCCTTTACTCATTTTCGGCATTTGAATTTTATCAGTATATGATCAATTAAAAATAGCATCTAATTTTCTTTAACATTAACATGTCGCTATTAAATAAAAGGTCTTAGTAATATCGCTCAGATTAATCTCTCAGAGGGAAGTCCTAGTTTTAAGATTAAAAGCTGATGCAAAGAGATAGACTGAAAATGCAAACCATTGCATTATAACAATAATAAATATTTTGAACAAGCAGAGAATGGCAATATAGTATTAATGTTTAATACAGATCCATTTTCATTTGTGCTTACACCGTAAAAAAAGAAAAATGCTCTAAAGTTATTAAATTTTTTTCTTGTAGATTTGTATTCCAAAAACTTTTTATGTAATGGTGACAGGAAAAACTCATGTAAGCTTCCTCGGTTACATGAAATTTTGCTGTTATCGTTACATGAAATAATACAAGTTTACAAGAAAAATTTTAGTAACTTCACAGATTTTTTTTACAGTGTACTCACTCCAACTTAAAACAACAATTACTGTTAAAACATTCTGCTTCTTTACATATCTAGGAGAAAGTAGAGAAAAATCGTATCCGGCTATTGGTGAAAACCCAACAATTTATAGAAACGGCTGCATAAAACCTCAATAAGTTCACAATGTTAAAAAAAAATCTGTGAAGCTGCTAAAATATTTTTAGTAGATTTGTATTCCAAAAAATTTTCGTATAACGATAACAGCAAAATTTTATGTAATCGATTAAGGTTACTGGAGTTTTTGCTGTTACCATTGCATGAAATTGCATGAAATGAATAGCATGAAAATGCTGTTACCATTGCATATCTTGAAATACAAATCTACTAAAAAAATCTTAGTAACTTTACATTTTTTTAAGTGCAGGACTAATATTCCAGGACTAGATAGAAATCGATTTGAATATAAAAATGGAACGTGTATGCCAAATCATATCGTGCTAGAAACCTCCTGCAAGCTCAATTTTAGTTGTTTATTGTTAGATATTGATATTTGTTTATTGTTAGATGTTACCCATTCAGTTTTCCAATGATATTTCTGCAACAGGAAGCATATGGGCATTGAAAGGAATAAAAAAAATAGCTAGGTCCAAACCTGTCAAATAATTAGAGCAGTTGGCACAAAGTCGCTGATATGATGAATATATACTTTTAAAACTACAATTAAGAGGGTATTATTTCTGACTCGACTATTTGCCAATCTGTGGTTTATTACGTGTTTTACTAAATATTTTTTCAATCGATGGAAGACTATAGCAAAACCAAAGCCGGAATCCAGATAGATTTTGCGCTATTAGCGAAATAAATTTAACCAATCAGAAAACTTCCTTGCTGAAAACAGCGAAAAATACTACGGAGAAGTAGCGAAAATGGAAGCTTCTCATTGATGAATCTCGTTTCGCTAACAGCTCTAAATCTGTCTGGATCGCGGCCTTTAAAGTCTCTTATTGCTGAAACTTCACACTCAAAGCGGTGTCTTCACAGTCAAACAACAGAGTTCGCACTCATCGTTGCGGTTTTAGCAGACGTACATTGTAAAAAAAATTCTGTAAAGTTACTAAAAGTTTTCTAGGAAACTGGGACTCCTAGAACTTTTTATGTAACTTCAACAGCGAAAGTGCATGTAACAGATAAAGATTTGCACTGAAAATCAAAAATATCTGTAAGGTTACTAACATTTTTTTTAGGAAACTGGGATTCCATGAATTTTTTATGTAACTGCAACCCAGGCTACAGATAAAAATTTAGTAAGATAACAGTAATTTTAGTAGACCTCTTTGTAAAGTACATATTTCTGTAACTTTACAAAAATTAGATCTGTAGATTTAAATTTTTTCTTGTACTGCGTACAAATAAAATCTTAGTAACCATACAGATTTCAGCAACTTTATATCTGTATGATTACATATTTTTTTTACGGTGTATATCATCCATTTATCCTTCCTTTCTATATTAGAGCTTAATGAATTCACATTGAACTACCTTATATAATTTAAATCTTAACTGGTTCTACAAAAGCTGTCGCGTGTTTGTTGTGGGCTGTCTCTGGCACTACTTGATCAAACGATGAACACCATATCTATCTACGTAAATTATACTGCTTTTGTACAAAACTTTTTCTACGGAATTAATTTGATTAAAATTTACCCATTCAAAACCCTTTAGCAATATTTTTACACCTAAAAACGAAGAAAATTTTACTAGCAACTACAATGAAACTGAAAAAATTGAAAAAAATATCAGATAGTTAACAATAATTATAGGTTATATTTTAAATGAAATGTTTTTAAAAGATACAGCATTTACAATCACGAAAAGAAAAAAAAATCAATGAAGACATGGAACATGCGCAGTAAACCAAGTACGGTACGCAAAAAGTATATAGTAAATATTCATTAAAAAGTCTAAAAGTACACTGTAAAAAAAAATCTGTGAAGGTACTAAACATTTTCTAGGAAACTGGGATTCCAAGAACTTTTCATGTAACGATAACAGGAAAAATTCATGTAATAAATTCTGAAACTTGAATTTCTGCTGTTACCGTTACAGGAAAAAATTCTTGGAATCTCAGTTTCCTAGAAAAGGTTTAGTACCTTTGCAGATTTTTTTTACAGTGTAGGGCAATTACCTTATTATTATTTTATTATCCAAAATCGTTTTAAATTATAACATTTGAGCTGAAATTTTATTTTTTTATTTTAATTTTTACATATGTAAGAACAATATGTTATTTATGCACTCCAACGAAGAATGATATAAGAAAATACTTTTTCATATGAATGGATTGAAATAGACATTTATAAAATTTTAGCCTTGTAACTACTTTCATGCGTATTTCATAAGATTTTCCATTGCCTTAATCGGAAACTAATAATGATACATTTCTTTTAACGGTTGAAAGGTAATGATTTCATTTCGATCAGATCAGAACAACAAAACATTTTTTATCTATTAGTTGCTGCTGAATTGGATTTCAATTTTAGTTATTTCAAAGCATGAAAAATAAAAACTGATTCTGAAAGCATCTATGATAAAACTATTAGTTAAATAATTTATTTGTATCTGTAATCAATGAAAATGTTTAAAATATTGTTTACTAATATTTAGCGTGTCTTTAAATGGAATCATTTAGGGATTATAGATGATTTGAAAAAGATCCTAAATCGCTTTTTTATAAAAAAAGAACTTTCCATAAAAAATTAAACTATCGTAATTCGATTACAATGAAAGTGAAAATAGATATATAACAAGTTGGAAATTGCACGTGAAGCGTAGCAAATTAGGTGCGTTCGTACGATAACGAAGTTTTAAAAATATTACTTTCATGTATCAATCTCATAAAATTGTAAATAATGAATTACAATTAAAACGCTCATCAAACAATGTTCTCCCTATACCATTATGTAATGGAATACTTTTGTGTGGCCTTGTAAATCAATAACAAATGTTCTTTGCACCACAAATTATGTAAGATGTATATTATAATATGTACTTTATAGTTGCATATAAATTTTATTAAGTTCGCATGAGTGTAACACGATTAAAATGCATTTGAAACATTTTTTTCCTATTGACCGTAATGTAACGGAATACTTTTGATTGTCCCTATAATTGATCTATGCATCCGATTTTCATAAAATTTGAAATAACTCTACAAAATTATGTAATAATTATGTATTTTAAATTTCAAACATATAGAATATATTTGAAACTTTTTCCCCATTGACCATAATGTAATTGAATACTTTTGATTGCCCCTGTAATTGATCTATGCACACGATTATAAAAAAATTTGAAATAACTCGACAGAATTATGTAATAATTGCGTATTTTAAATTTCAAATGATTAAAATGCATTTGAAACTTTTTCCCCATTAACCGTAATGTAATGGAATACTTTTGATTGCCCCTGTAATTGATCTATGCATCCGATTTTCATAAAATTTGAAATGACTCGACAAAATTATGTAATAAATACGTATTTTAAATTTCAAACGATTCGGTTGGGTAGTTTTTGCGTTGTTATATGCGGACGGACAGACGGACGGACAGACGGACGGACTGAACGACCACTATAGGTGCTACGTATTATATAATTACGAACGCACCTAATAAAACATTTTTTGCGGGAGTAGTATTACGTGCTTTAACCAATATCAATGGAATTACTCATATTTTTATCCATAAATTATGAAATTTTCCATAAATTATAACAGGAATATATATTCTATAAATATTTTAGAAAGTGTTTTTGAAAAAGTAAACAAAATTGTACTTAATTTTTAAGAAATACACATTTGAAACTAATTAAATAACTATTAAACAAATAATTATTCTGTATATTTTCAGAAATAGAGAAACAAAGGATAAAGTACATGTCATTTTGCAATTACTTTCAAGTATTTCTTATAACACTTAAAAGAAAATTTTTAAATGAAAATTTTAAGAAATTGTTTTTTTGACTGGAATGTTACTTTATCTTACTGTATCTTCAGTTTATTCTTTTCTGGTTTACAGTATATTATACAGTATACCGTTTGTTATCCAAGCTTATACCCTTTTACTAGAATTTTTTAATTGATTTTTTTTTTCAGTTTTTTTTTCAACTGCAAAAAATATTAAAAATTCAGTGAATAAATTAGGTGATTGCAAAATTTGCTTTTTAATCATTAAAAAAAAAGCATTTTTTGTTTTACAGATTGCCAGTGATATGTATACAAACATTAAGTCTATATGCATGTACCTATATATATATATATATTATATCATTAATTTTTCTTTTGCGATATCTTCGTTTATTTTCGTTTCATTACGCTAAATTACCGGCATATTCATTAATTTCCTATTCTTTAATAATATCTATCATTTAATTAATGATAGATATTATTAAAGGACATACAGTAAAAAATTTTGGAAAAGTTTAGTATTGTAACAGGAACACTTCAGATACCATCGGATGTCTGAGAGCTATTGTCACTTTCTGAAACCATCAGAACTTCCCATATTTTTGGGCTTTATTTCAGCAGTGAAATGAAATCAAAACATTTTTTTTGCTGGAATCAGAAATCTATCCGTTAGTATCGTGCAGCAGAGACCTCGATGCTCTCAGGAACGTTTCGAAACATTTGTTACAGTACAGGATAGAATGATAATTTATTATATTCTCGTTATATTAATTATTATTTTACTCAATGTACTTAAATGTAAAGCTTTTAGTTTATTTCTAAATTGCCTCATCATTTTTGACCAATTCCTATTACTTAGTGAGAATTGGATTATACTTATAGAGTCATATATTTTTATTTCTTTTTACTTATTTTTAATTGTAAGATCTTTCCCTCCCTGGGACAATTGTCTACTCCCCATATTTTTAGCTCATGATTCATTTTTAACAGAATTTCAGAACTCTTGAATGAATAACTCTTTGCAGAATTATTTTATTAGACAATCTTGTTTCTTACCAATAAGACGCACGTAACGTCATGCTTTGTATCATTGCGAATTTGATAAAAAAGAAGCAGCATTCTGTGAAAAAAAAAAGAAGTAGTGCAATTTTAAACTTAACATCTTACGCTGATTGGATGTTCCCTGAGGACCACAGCTTTCTTTTTTGTAATTTTCTCTCTAATAGACACTATGGTTTGTCACAGGGAGACCAGTGCTTTAACATTAAGGTGGGAACAGTTTTAGCTGATTTATTGTTAATAAAGATTAAAAACTACGCAGATGCCTTAGTTATTTCATAGAGAAACTCCAAGATGAAATTATTCTATTGCCTCTTCAATTACTTCACGATCTGCATTATCGAGAGGTAAAGTGTCGGTGTTCATCGAAAGAAGTTCAGACATCACTAAATGAAAAGACCATGCATTCGATTGAAAACATTCAATCGAATTCCACGACATTTTCTACAATACTGCACACACACACACACACACACATATATATATAACCATTAATCGTATTACAATATATGAGACATTGAATTTAATAACTTATCGCACATTGAACATGGAGGGAAAAAATAAATAATTATAATGAATACAAATGGAATTTATATACATATATATATATGTCTGTGTGTATACACATGTATATGTATGTATAGATAACACTGGAGCTCGGCTGACCAAAAAGTGTCAAATTTTCTTATTTTAAATTGCTCTAGCAGACTTCTGGGAAATTTCAAGGTGTGTATGAGGATTCAATTATAACGAAAAAAATTTAATACAAAAATTTCCTTGGGTATCAATTTGTTAAACTAAACCTAATAAAAATTGAGCTATTTTGAACATTATTTTTTAAACTTTATATTTTATATTTAAAATTTTTGATAAATGAAAGAAAACTCAATTCATGAGAAAAATTGACTCAATCTCAACTGTAACTTTTGAAGCAGTGAAAACCGCATAGTGCACACACATGTGCATCATGTGATTCAAAGTAGTTTTCTAACGGCGATTATCTCGTAAAATTCTAAAGTATGAAACATACTTCTGCTTACAAAAACATAAGAACTAAGTAAAATATTTAGATATAGCATTTTTGTTTTAAAAACTCTGTATATATAGTAAAATGCGGAATTTTTATAGAGTATCATTTTTTCTTTCATTTATGTTTCTAAAAATGTTGCCTTGAATTCAAGAAGGATGTTAAAAAAAAACCAATATTTTGTTAAAAATATAATGAGTTACCATATTCTAAATTTTGTGAATTTTCAATATTTTCCGTATTGAAAATATGTATTTCCACGTAGTACATTCACCATCTCCTGTTTTAAGAGCAGGAAATATCAATAAATGTATATATAGAAATATATATTTTGTAAGTATGGATATCAGGCATTGATTAAGATTCGCTGAAAAAGTCTTTTGTTTGCGTAAGCATATCCATAACATTTACTGTGAATGACATATTTCGGGATTTACTAAATTATTTAAAAATATGTCATTTTTTAGCTTTGTTTTATCTTCCTACCTCTTAACTTTGTGGAAAAGTTTCTTTTGAACATTAGTAAGTTGATTTGTTTGTAATCTTTTGTATTTTTGTACTTTCAGCTAATTTTAACTATTGCACCGATGATGGAAAACTGTCTGCCACTTTTCTATGCACATTTCTTTAGTTGTGCTCTTTACACGTTGTCCTTTTGATTTTTAATTTCATATTATCTATTTCAAAATCATATTTTTTTTTTTTTTTTTTTTTTTTTTTTTTTTTTTTTTTTTACGGTTTTTTGTTATTATTAAATTTAGTAGAATTTTTTGCCCTATTTATTTACATGTTTATAGCAGGCATTTTTTTAAAAGATAGTGATAAGATAAATGTGTCAAAGTAGGTATTAATACACTGTAAAAAGAAAAAAAAAACAAAAAAAAAACATAGATTTTTCTTAATTTACGTAAATATACTATAATCACTAAGAAAAATACAGAAAAACGTCTTCGAAGTCACTCAAGACATCGAAAAAAATTCCTTTATCTTTAGAAACCCTACAAAGGAATCTATCTTTGAAAATAAAGGAGAATTAAAAAAAATGAATTTTTACTAACTATCAAAAGTTTTCAAAAACCCTTTATCAATGCATTTAATCGGCCTTCTCTACCCAGAATACCGACTTATCGGATGCTAGGTATCAAGTACATATTTTCATGTTCAGCAAACAAGTTTAATTGAAAAGCTTATAGAATTAACGACATTAACATCAAAGTTAGTATTTTTCTGTTACAATCACATGCACACTGTAAAAAAATCTGTTATCCTACAGATGAAAAGTTGTCGAAATCTGTATGCTTACTAACATTTTACCTGTGCGCTTTACAAGGAAAAATGTAAATCTACACAATTAATTTTTGTAAAGTTACAGATCTCTGTAGCTTTACAAAAATTAATTCTGAAAAAATGATTCCGAATCCTCTAAAATTACAGTAACATTACTAAAATTTTACCTGTAAATGGGTTGTAGTTACATAAAAAATTCTTGGAATCCCAGTTTCCTAAACAAGTCTTAGTAACCTTACAGAATTTTTGATTTTCAGTGCAAATCTGTACCTGGTACATGCACTTTTGCTGTTACCGTTACATAAAAAGTTCTTGAAATCCCAGTTTCCTAGAAAACTTTTAGTAAATTCACAGATTTTTTTTACAGTGCACGATTTCAATTATACAACTAAAAATGTTTAGTTGAATTCTGGTAGCATTCGGAAAACAGATTTTTCGGGTAGAAGGACCTCATTGATGTATTATAAAAGCTGCTTGGAAACGTTTTCAGAAAATTGCGGGCAGGTAATAAAAATTTGTTTTTATAAACATTTCTTTAAATATAAAACTTAAATTATTTTCTGAGATTTCAAAAGACAAAGGAACGCTTTTCTGAATATTTCGTGACTTGGAAGCGATTATCAAATATTTTCGTTCGTGATTACAGTAAACTTTTAAAGTTTAACCCTTTCGGGTCTTTTGTACTAAAATACCTGTACTCAATATGGGCATCCTAAGGGAAATTAATTTTTTTCACCCTCGTGTACACGTCAGAGGACTCCAAAACTATATGACCACAATCTAAAAAATAAAAGTGTAAATTAGACAAATTTATATATATATATGTGTGTAAATTCCTAAAATTACACACCTGACATGAAAATTACCCACTTTTTGCAAAGTTTTACCTGTTTTTATGTGCATTTTAGCTTAACAAACTAAGTGTGTATTTTGTTATTACTTGAAAAACATAAATAAATGTGTAAATGCTGAAAAATGTCTGAATTTACACAAATTGGTACGTTATTCTAATTTAGACATAATGATATACACATAGGTAAGAGTGTAAATTTCTAGACACCCACTTGTCATAAAAAATACCTATTTTAATGTGTGTTTAGTTTATGGCATTAAGTTTGTAAGTTTGTTATCAGTGCATAAACTTATAAAAATGTGTAAATGTAGATTACTCCTGAAATTACACTAATTATTGTGTTGAAAAAATTATAAATGCGTGAATTTTAAAGTAGACGTTACGAAAGGGATAGGAGGCATACATATTATTCAGAGCTACACTTTTTATTTTAGTAAACCCATTCCATAAATAACATGGTGTCATTGCATTGCTGTAACAATATTTTTAAGTAATAAATTAATATATTTATTTATTTTTATAAGATACTCTGACCACCTCTCTCACTCTCCCCGTTTCAGCAGCAGGTGAACATTTAAAAGAAGTTAAAAAAATTTAATCTCGACACATGTAACAAATGTAACAAATATTTTGTTACATGCAACATAAAATTTTATCCATTTAATAAGTAAATTTTAATTTCGTTTTCCGAATTCCCTTTTAAAATTTGTACATCAAATATAAGAATGCTTGATTGTATAGTTATAGGTTTTGATTAAATCGTAATTTCTTTCAGTCATCGCACAGACTGCTCTTTTTCACAATTTTACTTGTAATTTTCAGTAATAGAGCTAAATTTCATTCTTTAAGCGACATTAGGAAGACTTCATAACGAAGCATTATAATAGAGATATAATCCCACTTTATGCTTATTCATAAAATTAAATTATACTTTTTATACTGTTGGTATTCTTTTTTGCTGCCCCCCCCCCTTAATTAAAAGGATAGTAGTTTAATCTTCAGTAAAATCTAAAAACTATTTCGAATTCATTTTATAAGTAATATAAAATATAATTCATGTAATTAAGATAATTCTAAATTCGTATCCTGAATTATTTATACATTTTGCACATCAAATATAAGTATGCTTGATTTTACCCTAAATTATTTGAGCCGTCTGGTAGCTTGTAAACTTTTATCCACTTCAAAGTTTAACTTGTAATTTTAGTTTAACTTCAGTTCGCAGTGCAATTGATGGTTGTATTCAGGAACTACTTCAACCCCGAGTTAGACGCGAATCTAATATAGAAAACTAATATCGTAATCTTCGTTGACTTGGCGTCATCATGTTTAAGTTGAAAATTAATGGTGGGTCCAGCTGATTGCAAGCGCTCTCGTTCAGAAAAATATAGTATATAATAAGTTATTCTCTTATAAAATATAAGGTATGTAATGTCATACGCCCGTATTACCTCCAATTCTTTTTATCTGATTTGTTTATATTTATGTATAAATGTATATGATACATGTTGGATTGTTTTTTACGCATAAGAGTTTTTTATACGGATAATTTACTTGCTTTAAAAAATGTCAACATTACATAATTCCTGATAAATGTCTATTAAACTAACAACTGTTGTATCTAAAGTAATTTATTTCTTGAAAAATTTTCATCTTAAAAAGGATTTATGAATGTATGTTAACAGTAGCAAAATAAACATGAACATCATTTTTTTTTGTCGGGGAGGTGTTAAATTTTGGTTCGGTTGTGTGGAAGATATTATAGTTTATTTATAAACTATTATACAAATGTATACCATATCTATAAATTATATATTCTGATTTATAAGTTAAACAATTCATCTGAGTTTTATTTATTTATTGAATTTTTTTTAATTATGAAACTTATAATGTTAACTAAGTTTATCATCGATTAAAACTATAGCGTTGCTTTTGAGTTTCTACGTTACATTTCCTAATTTTGAGAAATTAATTTTTTAACTTTTTTATCTTAATTACATTAAATTTTCAGCTGTGTTTTAATTTGAAAATATTACATCGAAAGAACTATGTTCCACTTAAATAGTCATAGTAAATAACACATAATTTTTTCTTGTTAATTATAGATTTAATAAAAATACACAGAAGTAAATTGCAAAAGGGCGCAAATACGTTGATTTAAAATAACTCCAGGTCAAAAATTCTGAAGAAAATTTATATTAAAGTAATGGATTTTTCTTCAAATATGCATTTTTCCATTCCAATTTTGCCTATTATTTCAGAACTTATATGACATAAAACATATGATTGTATGTATATAAAAAAATATAGCAGTTGTGTCATAATGAATATTCAAAATAGAACTTATCATTCTCTCCCTCCCCCTCTAGATAAATATCCCCCGCCGGGTGAGTTTTATACACTTAAGACACAATTGTAATTATCAAATTAATTCTACGAGCTTTAATTTCGAAACTTTATAAGAGTCAATTGATATTTGGATATAGACACAGTATTTCTGGTTTTATTTTTTACTATAGATGATAAATTAAAATACACATAAGTTTGATATCTAAAATTTTAATTAGAATATTTGAAAATTTCATTTATGAAGATAGAATTAATTTCATTAATGTTAAAATATATTTGTATTTTTTTTCTTTTTTTAAGACACAAATTTCTAAACATAAATGTAATGCAAACGATGTTACTTTAATGATTTAACAGCTTTTTTGATAGTCCTGATAATATTTAATATGGCAACTTCTTTGTAATGATGAATATTTATGAAAAGAAAACAATTCAACATGTAATATAGGTGACTTATGTATATATAAACAAATCAGCTGAAATATTTGCAGGTAATATGTGTGTGTGTGTGTGCGAGATGAAGTTTACATACCTTTTTTCTATTTTTTTTTATAGTATTTTAAATTTTACTTTTATAACTGTATGTAACACAGTACCTTTAATATAATTGACTTTGTATCTTGAGCCTGAAAAATAAAAAATGAAAAACTGAGTCTGAACTCTGAAAATAAAAAGTGTGGAGAATGCAAGTTTACCAACTATGATTATTCCATCTGATTAGTCTAAAATCTATCATTAATTAATTATTTATTTTTCTTTATCTTAATTTTTAATTGCATGTTCTGATTAATATATAAATGAGGGGAAAATATAAAATTAAAAAGCAAGAAAGAATATAGAAAATAAAATGGCAGTTTTTATGTGTGTATTTAGAGGAGAGTGGGGAGAAATGGGACACTTTTTACAAAAATAATAAAATCAACTTTACTTGACACAAATACAAAAACTTTGATTTATAGAATACAAAATGAATCACTTTCTAATGTCCTTGAACAATATAGAAACATAATTTGAAGAATCAATTTTATAATTAAAGAAATTGAAAATTTCACAATGTGTCCAATACTTCCCCACTAACAGAGAAGTAATATTTGCACTATGATGGTTGATGAGGAATATCAAAAACTAATGTCTTAAATGGCTATATGCTGAATTTTAGATCCGTAGCTGCTATAGTAGCATAGTTTTAAAGAAAGGGGTAAAGTTCTAAAAACCTATTTATAGGGAGTTTTTAAGAGGAGGGGAGTGAGTGTGATAGGCTGATTTGGAGCTTGTGATGCTACACTTGTGATAGTGGATGAGAAGTGTGTACATCACTATGATCCCGAGTTCAAACAACACTATTTTATCGCATCCACTGTCACAAATCTAGCCCCATAAGCTAAAAATCAAATTTTCAACTACACCTCCCCCCCATTTTACTCCTCCTTATAAAACTGTATGAATATTGCAGCTACGGTTCTAAAACTAAGCATTAATATATCGATATTCTAAATCAACCCATTGCAGTACAGATATTTCATATACACTAGACACAATAGTTATTGAACCTCCATCGAATATGCGTATTTTGCATATTACGCAAAGAACTGTGCAAATTACAATAACACAATAATGTGTGTTTTTTGCGCAATACACATTTAACAGTGTAATCACAGAAAATTACACAGATAAATGAGTGAGAATATTACACAGATATATGTGTATTCTTGCGCAATTTACACGTTAATGTGGGTATTTCATGAGTGATTATTATAACTTTTACCCACTTAGTGTTATCATCAAATTACGCACTGAAATGTGTATTTTGAAATTTACACATTAGGTGTGTATTTTGGCAATTTACACACAAATTTACACATATAAACAAATCGTTTTTGTATCATCGATTTACACATTTTTGTGTGCAAATTTACACTTTTATTTTTTAGAGTGCACTATCTCTGGACTGTTGACTATCATTATAAAAATTAACGGCCTTGTAATTTATTTAGTTTAATGTAAATGATTAAAACAATTTTTTTTACAAGTGTCCATATAAGGAACCACCTGTCCCAATTATGGACATAGACAGGTGACATTAGAGACAGGTGACTCCTTATCGGCCTACTACAAAGGGTGTATGTAAGCAGAGTTGGGCAAAATACATCGAAAAATCATTTTCGATACAAAATACAAAATACATTAGTTTTAGAATCTAAAATACGAAATACAAAATACTTTTTAAATTGAGGAAGTTCAAAATACAAAATACATTCAAAATACAAAATACATTTGAAAATTAAAAAAAAAAGATGTCTATGAGATTAGATGTTTGCACGGGCCGTGTCCGACAAAGTTAGCTGGCCAATTTTAATCCCAACACTAGGGTCGGGCATGACCGGACCTGTTTTTCAGTCGTTCCGGGCCTGTCTGAGTCGGGTATTGGGTTTATTTTTTTCAGAAAGATAGACTCAGATGGACCTCGTCAATCACTCTTTCGGGTCCCGGGCTTTACTTTTTTCTGAAAATTCTTGCCGGGCCTGACTACTTCCTTCCAGATCGGATCGGGATTGGGTTTCATTCTTCCTAGAGCACTAATTGCGGTAGTCAAAAATATTAGTACACTGTTAAAAATCTTGTTCTAGTTTGAACCAAAAAAGTTTGTTTTTTGGTTCTCAATAGCTGCCACCTTAAGATGGTGAAATCTCGTACCAACATTTGGAGCTTCCTAGTTCAACCTCGTTCCAAGTATTGGAACTATGCTTCAATGGGAGCTCCAAAGTTTGGTTCAAGATTTCACCATTTTACGGTGGCAGATATTGAGCACCAAAAAACAAACTTTTTTGGTTCAAATTAGAACAAGATTTTTAACAGCGTATAGATCCCGATCCAGCCCGTATGAAAATCATTGGCTCATTCCGTCTCGGTCAGCCTATGGGAAAAATCAGTAAAATTTGGCCCGACCCAACAATTTTTTTTAATGTATGTATTTTTAAATTGCTATAATTTTACCATTAAAATTATTATCATTCTTTATGAATGGTAAGTATATTTCTGGATAATAAAATTAAAGCATAGCAAAGGGAACTCTGAAAATGAATCTGTCTATAAATTCTGTCTTAAACAGGAAATGTATTGTTTCATGCAAAGTAAATTTAATAGAAAGAAAAAAGAATATGATACATTTAGAACAAGCTATGTTCCTCGTTCCTACTAAGAAATAAACCTATCTATAATCTATTTTTTCTCTTATCCTGTGCGAATCCTTCTCAGAAGATTTTACTGTACAGCATTTTTCGACTTTTAAGTTTCCAAGGCATAAAATTATATTAAGACTGCTCTCATCCATTCTGCTCAACAAGTGCAAAATGTTTTGAGACATTTAAAAATCCGTTTTTTAACGGAAAGTTATAAAATTAGAAGGCCTGACTATGGAAGCGATTTGGAATCGAACTGAATTTTCCATTTTTGTATCAATAAATTATCTGCTGAGTTATAATGATTTCGATCACGTGACAAGCACGATTTTCACCCCAATTTCAGTGGTTATTCTTCTTTTGGGAGGAAATTCGATTCAAAACGCCCACTTTTACACTGTTTTCTGAAAAATATATTGTATTTGCAAATTATGTGAAAATGAGTGGCGATTAAATAATTTCTGCACCTGCTAGCTTCATGCATTTCTAAAAAAAATAAATTAACACGTGTGTCATAAAGTTGCCCTTTTTGAATAAGAACAGCCTTAATTATAACAAAAATATTTATATAAAAATAAATATTCATTTTAAAATTAAATATCTCAGTCCAAAGTGCTTTTTTAAAAGAAAGTCTATAGACTTTCTTTTAAAAACATAAGGAAAAAATAAATACCATTTTTGATTAGAATTCCTCGCACACGATGATTTTTAACCACATCAACACAGAAATTTATGTTTTCTGGAAATATAATTGGTCCGGGCTAATCAAGTTTTTGTACGAACAGGACCTGGACGAACTTTTAGCTTTTATATCGAGCCGGACTAATTCCGGGATTTTACTTTTTATATCTGACTGCATTAATATTTCTTTTCTACGGATCGAAACTTTATATTGGTTCGGGTCAATAATTTTTGTTTTGTATCGGAATGGCCCGAACAAAAAAGGTTTTTTTTTTTGTTTTAAACCGGACATAATAATTTCGGCCTGTGTAGATCTCTTATTTGTGTTTGCACAACGCAAATGTTAGGCGTTTTTGTAACACCGATTAAATTCTTAGAAATTATAAATTATTAAAGTAAAGAAGCAAAAGGAAAGATAGATAAAGAAAACAAATTAATCTATATGAAAATATTCTTTATAAAATCAACGAGGATTACTTACAGATAAAATGTTAAAATGTATACAAGGATATAAAATCTTCCTTGGGTATAATTCAGCTTCATTTTAAGCATAGGAGTAAAGTGTTATCAAAACAATCTATAAATCAAAATTATGTTTGGAAATTACAATTGGCCTCCAAAGGAAACAAAACTCTCAAATTGAAAATTACTTAATCAATATCTTTCTGGAGAATTTATAATTAAGGATAGACAGAGCAGGTTTTAAAGGCCGAAACTGAATTTCGGTGATTGGTAGTAATAGTTAATACATAACAGAATATAAAGTTTGGTGACATTTAGTACATTAGTTCTTGTTAAAATCTTGTAAATCCTGAAAAATTCAGCATAACAGCGCCACCTGCTGGACGATTTGCACTTAATTAGTAACGATTTATATTAAGATCAAACTAAATCTGAAATTCTTTGATAATCCATGCATTACTACTTGAGATAGAGCTAGTGCAGAAATCGTGAAAAATGTAGCATAGTAGAGTCACCCATCTGCTGAGCAATTCACACCAAAATTAATCGGCAACAACTTGTGTAAACTTCTAACTGAATCAGAAATTTCATAAAAATCCGTGCACTAGTTCTTGAGATACAGTTTTTGCGAAAAATGTGAAAGACGAAGCATGTCAGCGCCATCTTTTGGAAGAATTACTCCATTGTCTAATATCTAAAATAACTTATGTAAATGTCTAACTGAATCTAAAATTTTATTAAATTCTGTGCATTAATTGTAAGATAGAGGGCCCACAAAATTTGTATCATACACTGATAAACTCACAAATAGACATTTCCTAAAAACTGTCAGTCTCCAAAAATATAAATCCGTCGAAAATCTGAAGTCGAGTTTTTTCACGAATCCAATACTTTTTTGTTGTAAAGATACAGAAAAGTATTAAAAAAAAAAAAAAAAAAAAAAAAAAAAAAAAAAAAACGCGAGTGAGTAAAGTTTGAAACGGCAGTATAATAGTTATTCTTGGACGTATACATAAACATATATATGTAAAAGAATTGTGTAACCTCCTTCGTAGATTAAATATATAATAATAAATACATAATTCGGTTTGTTAAAAATATAATTCGTTAATGCCTCAAATACTACTACGAAAATACACTGATGCTTCTCATGAATAAAAAATAAGAAATAATTTTAAAAATATTATATTAAATAATTACATATTATTAAAAATATTAAATAAACATGCTAAATATTTTCGTTTAAGTTTTGAGAATATCATAATGTGTAGAAATACAACGTTTGGGGTATCATGATACCAAATAAGTCTATTAAGTTAATTTTTTAAAGTCATGTGTTTTGTGTTTAATAAATGTCTTCTATCAATGCATCATTCTCCGTCATGGTCTATTTAAAAAACCCTCCAATCTTGAATGAGTCATTAGATTAAGAGTTAGGGGAGTGCGAAGAAAAAACAGCGCTCGAGGCAAAATTTCAATTTGGCGCACCCCCCCCCCTCCTAAACAACTTCTCCTTGTAATAGACCAAAAATAACGTTGGTACTATAAATTTGGCGCCCCCTCAATTTCCGCGGCCGAGAAGAAAGCCCCCTCCCCGCACACACACATACACTTTCTCACAGCGCTGTTAAAAATACTTTAAATACTCATAACATAATTTTCCGTTTGTTTGTATGATCAAGATGTATTTAAACATAAGCATGCTATATTTGAAATAATGATTACAAATTAAAAATTGCTATTGCTATTTAAATATTAATACACTGCTTTCTCTGAAATAATCATTTATTGGTATTTTTTTGTGTTTGGAGTAATTTGCAAGTTAAATATTAAATATTTTGAAAATCTCTGAACAATGAACGTTGATCTCGGTTGATAAATAAATACTCGGGATACTCAGGATACATAAATAACTTTACAATCAGTAATGTATAAGTTTCTATGCTTATAAATCTGTACAAAATACAAAAGAATTTTTCATTAATCTTTTGTAAATTTTAGTCTAAACAAATATATGCACATGCCCGCTTATTGAAAATCATAAATATTCTTTTAAAAGGGGAATAATTTTGTTATTATACAAATTAACATTCTCATTGATATTAAAAACTTCCATCTGTAAAACTTCCGTTTACAATCGAAACTCAAAAAAGATTGGTTTCGTACAGCAATTTTCGTTTTGGTCCGTCACTAGTTTATATTTTCATTGTGCTATTTTATTTTAAACAATATAAAATGAGTAAAAAAAAAAAAAATACTTGCGAAGTCACGCTAGATAAACATGTATCTCCAGTAAGGGCATGTCTCTAATAAAAAATCGAATATTTGATATATTCAATAGTAAATACAATTAATGAAAATCTGAATTGTATATGAATAAATAGAACTACTTGTATAATAAAATTCGCTTGCAAATGAATATCACGAGTAACATAAATTTTACCCGAACTTTGATAAAATAGATACAAAAGGACTAGAAAAATAATGTTTCGATCAATGTATAATGGTATAAAAATCTTACCGTTAAATGTGTTTTAAAGTTAATTGTTGCTTCAAAAGTTCCACTTGTAATGATAGATCTTGTTTTACACATTTGTCATGCTACTTTAACAGCTGTCATTATTATCAACAGAAATTATTTTTTTTTAAATTTTCTCTTATAGTATAACGCAACGTGTTCTGTCGCAATACAGTAATTCTTTTGATACATTATCATTTGAAGCTAGAAAAATATCAGGCATTCTTTTTCAAAACAAACATTAAATTACATTTATTTTCTACTATTCCTTTTTTTTCTATGGTTCTTTAAAAAGCACTAAACACAGCAAAAATCTCAATAATTCTTCCTGTTTATCACACAGAAGTTTTTGTCGTTTGCTAAGAAACGTTGTAATTATAAAATCTAGAACTTTAGAATTGTAACAGTTCAGCAAAAATGCCTAAGTAAAATATCCTTATCGTATTAGTAGTTGTAAAGTATATTTGCATTAACTTTCAGAAACGAACCCTTTTAGACAAAACAAAACAGACAGTCTCGTATTATTCTTTTAAGATTTTTACATCTGCGGTTTCAATGAAGCAGCTGGGAACATACTGAAATGTATTTTGAATGCGAAATGTATTTTCAAAATACAAAATACTTGAAAAAATCATTTCAAAATACATTACCAAAATACTTTCGTTTAGTGAGGTTAAAATACAAAATACAAAATACAAATGTATTTTGAAAATGTATTTCAAATACATGTATTTTCGATACTGCCCATCTCTGTATGTAAGAGCCACTATTCCAAGTTTTTTAAAGGAGAGGGGATAAAAAAATCTTATATATTAAAAGAAAAGCCTTTTTTATTCAGCACACTCAAACAGCTCTCTGCGCTTGCGCAGATTCGTGCTTGCGCAGATCCGACAACAGAACCAATGAGAGAAGAGATAGTTACTGTCTCTAAATGTTAGCGTGGTATGCCCGCGTTCGTTGTTTGTGGAATTACTGTGTGCTGAGGTGACATATGTTTAAAATGTGCAATTAAATATCTGTATGGATTTTTTTATCGCAACGTAATTAGTATGTTTTTAACATAGGATCAGAGTAATTTATTACACCTTAGATTAGTCTTTTCAACAATATAACCTGGTAAGTGAGAACTTTTTTTTGAATGGCAATGTAACATCGGGTCGATCGAGTTTATTTATTTTGATTTTGCCCGTTTTTATTGAAGGACATAATTTAACCGTTTTTTCTATTGCATAATACTTCTTATTTTGTTTTCAATCTTTTTTTTTTTAAGTAATTCCTTATTGTGATCTTCATTTCTACCATATGAAAATTTCATTTCTATTTTGCCTATAGCATTTACATTTGTTGCATTATCATTTTGAAAATTGATAAAAAATAACAAAAGACAAAACATTGCAAATTCTAAATTCGTATTACTTAACTAAATAAACGTAGGTCTTGCAAAAAATAAACAAAATAATAAGAGATCAAAATGGATGCCTTATAAATAACTTACTTTTTTAAATCTGCAGCTACAATATATATATATATATATATATTTAAATTGGACATGCAAAAAACATTCTGAAATGTCTCAATCAATCACAAGATTTTTGTGGGGACTTCTACTGATTGATAATTTTTGTGGGGTTTTTACATAACTGAATGACTTTTTTTCCATGATTGATTAATGAATTTTATAATTTTTACCCCACATGACCAACTGTTAAACTGATTGACAAATTTTCTATTTTTCATGTGATGGATCGAGAAATTTTGTGATTTTTTTTTTTTTCTGATGAACAAAGAAATGTTGCATCTTTTCTCCCTGCAATTAATGGAAGTTGTTTTTTGAAATTTGTTGTTTTTTTCTTGCAATCGTTTGATGTAATTTGCCGTTTTATTAAATTTATCCTTCTTTCGTGATTTTTTTTTGAGAGAATGTCGTTTTTTGTTATCTTTTTGAGAAATTTGTCTATTTTTTGCGAAATTTACATTTTTTTGCGATTATCTAGACAAAATTTCTGTGCTTTTGAGATCTTTGGACAAAATTTGTGTCTTTTATGATACCTGGACAGTTTCGAAGAAGTTTATCGTTTTTCTCGAGTTCTTTCGATGAAATTGTCGTTTTGTCATGATCTTTCGATGTAATTTCCCATTTTATTGAAGATCTTTTTGCAAAATTTGTTGTTTTTTTCTGCAAAATTACCTTTTTTGTGATTATTTGATGAACTTTGCTTTTTTTTTCAATCCTTTGACGAAATTTGCTGTTTACTCACAATCATTTGTCAAAATTTGTTGTTTTCTCACAATATTTTGAATTTTTTTTTCACAATATGTTTAATTTGCCATTTTTTAGAGATTTTTTTTGTCAAAATTTGCTTTTTTTTTCGAAATTTTTTTAAACGTTTTGGCAAAATTTTGATTTTTTGCAATATTTTCACGAAATTTGTTTTATTTGAGATACCTGGACAATTTTTTCTTCTGCAGTTTTTTGACAAATTTTTTAGAGATCTTTTGAAGAAATTTGTTGTTTTTTGCAATCTGTTGACGATATTTGCTGTTTTTTTTTCACATCTATTTACAAAATTTCCAGGTGTTCTTTTTATGAGGGGGGGGGGTGGGGGGTATTTTGACGAAATTTGTTATTTTTTGTAATTATTTGCCAAAATTCATGTTTTTTTTATACTTGGATAAAATTATTTGTTTTTTCAGGGATTTTCGGTGAAATTTGTCATTTTCTCACGATTTTTCGATGTAATTTGCTGTTTTATCGAAATTATCTTTTTTTTGTGAAAATTTTCATTTTTTTGTTATTTTCAGAAATTTGTCTTTTTTTTCACTTTTTTTTTTTTTTTGCAAAGTTTACCTTTTTTGTGATCTTTTAATGAAATGTACCTCTTTTTTTCATCTTTTGACAAAATGTGTTGTTTTCTCACAATCTGTTTACCAATATTTGCATTTTTTGAAGTACCTAGACAAATTTAAAGTATTTTCACGATCTTTTGACGAAATTCATGTCTTTTATATTATACCAGGAAATAATTATTTGTTTTCTCAGGGATTTTCGGTGAAATTTGTCGTTTTTTCTTGCCATCTTTCAATGTAATTTGCCGTTTTATCAAATTATTCCTTTTTTCGTGATTTTTTTTTTGTGAAATTTGTTGGGGTTTTTTTTTGTTATTTTCAGAAATTTCTCATTTTTTTCACTTTTTTTTTTACAAAATTTACCTTTTTTGTGTTCTTTTGATGAAATGTGCCTCTTTTTTTCATCTTTTGACAAAATATGTTGTTTTCTCACAATCTGTTTACCAATATTTGCATTTTTTGAAGTACCTAGACAAATTTAAAGTATTTTCACGATCTTTTGACGAAATTCACGTCTTTTATGATACCAGGAAATAATTATTTGTTTTCTCAGGGATTTTCGGTGAAATTTGTCGTATTTACTTGCCATCTTTCGATGCAATTTGCCGTTTTATCGAATTTATCATTTTTTTGAAAATTTGTTGTTTTTTTTCCTTTCCTTTTTTTTTTTTCGAGAAATTTGTCAACATTATGTAAATGCTATAAGCGAAATAGAAATGAATGACAGAAATGAAGATCACAATAAGAAATTACTAAAAAAAAAAGATTGAAAACAAAATAAGAAGTGTTATGCAATATAAAAAACGGTTAAATTATGTCCTTCAAAAACAAGGGCAAAATCAAAATAAACTCGATCGACCCGATGTTACATTGCCTATCAATAAAAAAGTTAGTTCTCACTTACCAGGTTATTTGTTGAAAAGACTAATTTACTCTGATCCTATGTTAAAAATATACTTATTACGTTGCGATAAAAAATTCCATACATATTTTTAATTGCCTACAGAATGAGGGAATAAACATATGTCACTCAGCACACAGTTCAATGGGTACATTGAACTGCAGTATTCCCATTGTAAGATTACCCAGAAAAGACATTCTGAAATGTCTCGATCAATCACAAAATTTTTGTGCGCTTTTTTACATAACTAAATGACTTTTTATCCATGATTCATTAATGAATTTTATAATTTTTACCCCACATGACCAACTGTCGATTTTTTTATTTTTTCTTCAACTGATTGACAAATTTTCTATTTTTCATGTGATGGATCGAGAAATTTTGTGATTTTTTTTTTCTGATAAACAAAGAAATGTTGCATCTTTTCCCCCTGCAATTAATGAAAGTTGTTTTTTTCTCACAATCTTTTGATGTAATTTGCCGTTTTATCGAATTTATCCTTTTTTCATGACTTTTTTGAGAAATTGTCGTTTTTTGTTATCTTTTTGAGAAATTTGTTGTTGTTTTTTTTTTCTTTTTTTTTTGCTATTTTTTGCAAAATTTACCTTTTTTTGCGATTACCTAGACAAAATTTATGTGCTTCTGAGATCTTTGAACGAAATTTGTGTCTTTTATGATACCTGGACAGTTTCGGAGAAGTTTATCGTTTTTCTCGAGTTCTTTCGATGAAATTGTCGTTTTGTCACAATCTTTCGATGTAATTTTCTGTTTTATTGAAGATCTTTTTGCAAAAGTTTTTGGGTTTTTTTGCGAAATTTACTTTTTTTGTGATTATTTGATAAAATTTGCTTTTTTTTCAATCCTTTGGCGAAATTTGTTGTTTACTCACAATCATTTGTCAAAATTTTTTGTTTTCTTACAATATTTTGAAATTTTTTTTCACAATATGTTTACAAATTTGCCATTTTTTAGGGATTTTTTTTTTTTTTTTTTTTTTGTCAAATTAGGCTTTATTTTTCGAAGTTTTTTCATGAAAATTGCCAATTTTTTTAGACGTTTTGGCAAAATTTTGATTTTTTGCAATACTTTCACGAAATTTGTTTTGTTTAGGATACCTAGACAATTTTTTTTTTTGCATTTTTTTGACAAATTTTTTAGAGATCTTTTCATAAAATTTGTTGTTTTTTGCAATCTGTTGACGAAATTTGCTGTTTTTTTTCACATCCATTTATAAAATTTCCGGAAGTTTTTTTTTTTTTTTTTTTTTTGGGGGGGGGGGGGTATTTTAACGAAAATAGCTA
The DNA here is from genome assembly GCA_964019185.1 of Maratus speculifer. Taxonomy (NCBI): domain Eukaryota; kingdom Metazoa; phylum Arthropoda; class Arachnida; order Araneae; family Salticidae; genus Maratus; species Maratus speculifer. The sequence continues at coordinate 440,360,413 of OZ025289.1, read as the reverse complement.
TTTTTTGTGATTATTTGCCAAAATTTGCATTTTTTAATGGTACCTAGACAAATTTTTGTACATAGTAAATGATTTCTAGCATTTTTTAAAAAAAACTTTAACAGTAGAAAAATAATTTTCAAACATTTTCAAGAGTTTGTGACGTGTGTCGCAGTGTTGCACCGATTCTGTGCCCAGGATCATGTCATGTTGGTGTTACGTTGGTAAATGGAAAAGCATATTGAAATTTTTAAGAAATATTAATTTTTTTTATAGCGGCAAAATACTTTTTTTTCTTTGGTTCTTTCATATTGTTGCCGTCAAGTTTTGACGGGTTTCACCTAGCCAGAATAAATATCATTAATTTTTTTAATATGTGAAATCGACATGTATTTTTGATTTATGAAAATGAAAGGTTAGTTGAAAATGCAAATGTTTATTTGTTGAATGGGGTGGGTAATGTAAAAACAAATTAACCACTGAGAGGATCATTGTTACATTTGTTGCTAAATGGCAAACAAAAATTTCAGTCTTATTTTGCTGCGAAGTAAGTGAAGTATGTATATTTTGTATGAAATGAGAAATGACGGTAATTTATGATTTATTCATGTCATGTACAATTTATTGGTTTTGTATTTGTAAATGGAAAATTATCAAATGAGAGAGATTCTAATTCTATAGCAGCATGTTTGAATGTAACTCTGCCAATTACGGGTCATTTGCCTGGATGTAAAATGCAGGTTTTTCTTTTATTTATTGAAATTTTTGCTGAAGATTAGTCATTAAAAAATCCTTTAATAGCTGGAAAATAACTTTTATTTCTGTGGTGCCGTCAAGTTTTGACGGGTTCCATCTAGTATATCTTAAAGTATTGCGGGAGAGGGGGAGGCACACTAAATATCTTCAGAACATGCACTTTAGAAAGAGGAAGGTCATTTTTGATTGTGGCTCTTCAAAGACCCATGCAAAACACTTCAGTTACTACAAAATATTATAAAATAATATAACTGGTTTTGCTTAGCTTTACTGCACCTGTCTGCAGAATTTACAACTATTATTAGCGAGTCCTCATAGGATGGACTAATAAAAACTCTTTCATCATGGGCGGTAAGTCCCACACTATCCTCATGGACATATCTGCCGCATGTGATGCGTAGCTGCATGTCTGCAACAGCATCAATACTGCATGAGAAGCAGTACCAACTCTCCTTTGTTGCGGAACTCATACCATTTGTACCTGCGATTTCGCCAACATATACCCTACTGAGGGAAGGCTACTTTTGATTTTTCTGCAAGGGATTTTTGGAGGATTTTTTTCTTTGGAGGATTGTTCAGATGACATCTTGTTGAACAAAGATTTTATCATTTTGATGCCTTTAAAATTTATTGCCTGGCGACGTTGTTTCTTCTTCCTTCTTATAGATGGAGTCGATGGGGACAAAAGGTGTCCATATTGGGAATCGGGCGTAGTTTTACTAAATCTTGTAACAAATAAGGAAAATATTTTAAGATAAATTATGCAATAGCAATCGAAAATATGTGTTATTAGCTTTCTAAAATACTCCACTTTTCAATATTTAATATAATTTTACCATAACTAATAAGAATTTAAGCTCAGAAGTAATTAAGATCAGCGCACCTCGAAACAACAAGTTTCCTTGTAAATGGAGAATAGCACGCTTTTTTGCACTTCCCAGCCTTAATTATCTTTTCAAATGCTTTTCTTCGTCGACATGTTGAGTCAACTCTCAATCAAAATTATTACTTTTAAAAATATTAGGGGTGTCCATATTGAGAGCACTGTCCATATAGGGTACAAATACCTTATTAATAGTACATACCTTTTCATCGAGTATTATTTTGTCTTAACAATTACTTAGCTAATTTCTACACATAGAAATGATAGTATATGGCTACGCCTTTCTTATTATGACTTCATTTAGGTTTTCACATTTAGTAATGATAATAATAATAACAATAATAATAATAAAAGATTATTTAATTATCTTTGCACCACTGGCGATTCCTTTATTTTATACACATATTTCACTCTTTAAATTTAAGATATGAGTTACATTTCTAAACCAATCAGGCTTGATAAAACGCAAAAAAGATTAGAAAGTTGTAATACCCTGTCAAATTCGAATGCAATACGTTAATTTCCAAACTTCTTCAAAAACTCTTCCTTAGCCTATTAGCATATAAATATGAATTGAATAGTGCACAAAAATAATTATATTCGTTAGATTTCAGACAATGAAATAATCTTTGAACTTCAAAAAGTGTATTCTTATAACTACGGTTAACGTTATTAAGATAAAATTAATTCTGTTCCCAAAATGGAAAAAAAATCGGATCCGAAACAGTTATGGGGTTCTTGGACACATTTTAAAATAATTCTTACTTATTGAGTTAAAATTTTCAATATTTTGTGATGGTTAACCATATTATTTGTAAACAAAATCTTATGATAAAAGGTATCATTTTTTTTAATTTAAAAAATTTAAACTTTATTAAAGAAGTGGGGTAATTTAACATATTATTAACTTATTATTTAAAATACTATTTAATATAACTCAAAATATTATTTGTAGAATTTAATTTTTTTGCATTTAAATAAACAAAAATATCTAAATTTATCTTTTGATTCAGCATTTTAAAAAATGTTAAATAAAAAATATTTAAAGTAAAAATTTGAAAAAAAAATTATGTAACTTTTATTTAAAAAATTCATATTTTCAAAAGTAAATATTTTTTTTCAAATTTGCTGAATCAAAATTAAAGTAAAATAATCAAAAAATACATGGTCCAATTTTAAAGCATTAATTTTAACAGTGCTTGTGTTAAAACGATTCAAATCTGACAAATGTGAAAAAGCCCATCATGAAGAAAAACACATTTTCACAAGAAGTCATTTCATAACAATCATTGCTTGAAAGCAAATTAAAACGAAACAAGTAGGAAGTTGCACGTGAAGCGTAGCAAATGAGCAGCGTTCGTACGATAACGAAGTTTTTTAAAATATCACTCTCATATGCCAATCTGATAAAATTGTAAATAGTTAATTACAATTAAAATACGCACCAAACAGTGTACTTCCTATACCATTATGTAATGGATTACTTTTGTGTGGCCTTGTAAATCAATAACAACTGTTCTTTACACCACAGATTTTGCGAAATGTTTATCATAATATGTACTTTATAGATTCATACCAATTTTATTATGTTCAAATGAGTGTGGAAAATTAAAATGCATTTGGAACATTTTTTTCCCATTGACCGTAATGTAACGGAATACTTTTGATTGTCCCTGTAATTGAACTATGCATCCGATTTTGATAAAATTTGAAATGAATCGACAAAATTATGTAATAATTATGCATTTTAAATTTCAAACGGTAAAAATGCATTCGAAACTTTTTCCCCCATTGACATTAATGTAATGGAATACTTTTGATTGTCTCTGTAACTGATCTATGCATCCGATTTTCATAAAATTTTAAATGACTCGACAAAATTATGTAATAATTATATCTTTTAAATTTCAAGTGATTCTGTTGGGTAGTTTTTGCGTTGTTATATGCGGACGGACGGACTGAACGACAACTATATACTAGATGCTACGTATTTACGCAATTACGAACGCACCTAAAAATTGATATCTCCTCTTTTAATTAAGATAGAATCACGATTTAAACGTCATTTTAAGCATAAAGAAAAAAGAGAATATGTTACTGCAATAATTTTTTTTTAGAAAATTTGAAATTTTTTTTCCGATTCCCTTAAGAAATGTCTGTCATTTTATACACTGTATGTGATGTGTATTTTATAAGAACAATAATCCACATATGACCACAATAAGCTGAGAGATAAAATATTGATAATATAAAATGTGGACAAGTAACAAATGTATGTTTTACAATTTGTTATATTGCCGAAATTAATCTAAGCAGTTTAAGTTTTAAAAGTCTTTTAAAATTATATTTAAATTTTATTGCATGTTTTATTTTAGAGCTATTTTATCAAAATCATTAATATAAAAATATATTCCTGTTCTTTATAATCATAGAACATAAAGATTTAATGAAATTTTTTACATCAGAATTTAATTTATACAATAATAAATTTAATTGTTTTAATATATTATTTATTTTTTAAAATTTCGTTCTGTTTTAAAGATTAACTCTTTATATTAATTAAAATGAACTCTTTGAATGAACAAAAGGATTAAAATTTAAACATAGATGTCACACATGTATTAACACTTTTATTTGCTGAATACTTAGAGTGTCAAACAGTGATAATTATTTTACGTCAAAGTATTTTCAGCAACAACTAATTCAGAAATATGTGCTTGGCTTGGTGGAAATCAACAAGTCAAAGGTTAATGAATATTAATGCCGCCAAGTGAATTTGTATTATTTCTAAAGGCTTTGCTAAATTTAATTTGAATTTATTGATGTCGCTGCTTCAAGCTATTCATAACAAGTTGAAAAATAGTTCTGAGTAAATCATGAATTAGTAAAGGATAGAGATTAATTTAACAATTTTGTTTAATTTTTCAATAAACGAGATTTATAAACATTAATTGAAAAAATTAAATTGATTTTTTTACAAAATACTTTGTTCAGCTAATTTGAAAATTGAAAGCTTTATTTTTATAATTTGAATTATGAAAATAAAATAATTAGATTTGTGAAACATTTATAGTACTAACTGTACATATTTAAATAATAGGTTTAACTTTTTAAAATAATGCACCAAATTTTTTAAATAATAAATTTAAAAAAATTATTCTTTAATAATTCTAAATGTTAATATAAAATTTCATTTAATAACTTGAAATTAGAAATTGTTTAAATGAAAGTGTAGCTGTCATATGTGCATTAACAGTTTTATCTGCTAAATAACTAGAGTGTCAAACTGTGATAATTATTTTACGTCTGAGTACTATCAACTACAGCTAATTCAGAAATATGTGCTTGGCTTGGTGGAAATCAACAAGCCAAATGTTAATGAATATTAATACAACCAAGTGAATTTGAATCACTTCTAAAGTCTTTGCTAAATTTAATTTGAATTTATTGTTGTCACTGCTTCAACCTATTAATACTTTTTTTAATTTGAAGCAAAACGCGAATTAGGAAAGGAAAGAGATTAAAATAGCATCTTTATTTAACTTTTTAATAAACAGGATTTATTAATGTTAATTTAAAAAATAAAATTGCTTTTTATACGAAATATTTTGTTTGGCTAATTAAAAAATCGAAAGCTTTATTTTTATAATTTGAATTATAACAATAAAAAATTAGATTTGTAAAACAACAATTACAATGCAAGCTGTGCATAATTAGATACTATGTTTGCACTTTTAAACCCTTTAATTCCTCACGATAGAACACGTTTTATAAATTATGTAGTTCATTTCACACAAGAAAAATTCAATGGCTAATTTCATTTTATTTAAATACGGAATGTTCTGTCATTAATTAAAGCAAATATTGCTGTTTTAATTTTATGGTGGGAATTAAGATATCTGGGTCGGTTTCGGGCGGTTTGGGATCCAGATGGTTAAATAATACACACATTTTTCTTTAAATAATATACTTTTAAAACTATTCTTTAATGATTCTGAATGTTATTTTAAAAATTTCGTTTGATATCTTGAAATTAGGAGCATTTTAAATGAAAACTTTCATAATTTTTAAATTTTTAAAGACAAGTGACAAAAAATGAAGCAAGGCGCTTCAATATTACGATAAAGCTTTCCATTACTTAATGAAGGAGCTTTCTACTTCTTTTTTCTAAGTCGAAAAATTTTAGACAAGATTACAAAGTTGAAAGAGGGGAAAGGGAAGGTTCGACTTACGCAACAATTAAATAAGAATTTTTTTTTCGCAGATAATCAGCGAACAGACAAATCTTAAGTATTCACATATCGATCTAAGCTGGAGAGGGAGATAAAAGGGGACAATTGTCATATCTCTGCGATTGACAAAATATCTCGTCAATAATGAAATTATTCTGCCCCGATTTTCTTTTGGGATAGAATTTTTCAACACATTTCATTTCTTTTTTTTAAAAGGAGTTCAACTTGAAATTGCTTCGAGATATCTCTCTTAAAAGTCCTACAATACAAAGAAGTACTGCATTTTAAAGTTTAAGCCTTGTTAAAACTTGTAAAAAAACTTTAAAAAATTTTTGAAAAATTCAGTACCATTAAACTGATGTGAAGCGATTTCAAAATAGTTAAATTTCTCTTCGGTGTTAACATAATTATATTGCTTTAAAATTTTGGATTAAAATAGTTCTTTTAATAAAAAACGTAGAAAAAAATATTTAGTGATTTATGAAAATGTATTATCAGTTTCTATCCTCGATTACAAATTATTTTTCAGCATACTACCAGAAATGTTGACAATACAATACTGTTTACGCGAAAATTTATTTTTTTGTTTTTCAAATCTTTGCTTCAGAATTAGGGAATCGACTTATATGCGAATATATACAATATATAAGAATTAACTATCTTGAAAAAAAAATAAACGTATGAAATATGTAAACAAATTACTACTAACGTTCTAAAATTTATACATTTTTAATAACGTTAGAAAAGGAAATGGGTAGCCACTAAATATTTATGGGTTCACTGCAGAAATCCTATGCAGTAAAAAAAATACATGATGATATTTAAAATTTCAAAATCAGATAATAAATGGAAGAAAAGAAGCAATATCGGGAAAAGAAAAAGAAGGAATTGGGTTGCAATAAGGAATAACAAGTTGGAAATTGCAAGTGAAGCGTTGCAAATGAGGTGCGTTTGTAAGATAACGAAGTTTTAAAAATATCACTCGCCTATATCAACCTCATACAATTGTAAATAGTTAATTACAATTAAAATACGGACAAAACAATGTTCTCTCTATACCATTATGTAATGGAATACTTTTGTCTGTAATTGTAAATCAATAACAAATGTTCTTTGCACCACAGCTTATGCAAAATGTATATTATAATATGCACTTGACAGATGCTGTTAATGTTGCGATGCGATATAAATATGAATTAAAAATGTCGATATAGCAGACTGTATAGTTTATTATTTAAGTGCGTTCTCTTCGTGAGCAATGACTGCCTTGGCGGCGTCCATAACAAACTGGAGGGAAACATCTGTGGGCGGGGGATATATGCTTACGTCATTCGACGTCATAACAAAGGTGCGCCAACATACCGCCCCACGTTGAAATATCATTTCAATATACAATACAATATCTAAATTTACAATGAATAACATACAATACAATAAAGATGCATAATATAATAATAATGAATAGAACAATGAATAATTAAATAGACTTCAAACATTTGGTTACATAATAAGTTTACAGTGAAATGGTTAAACATATTCATATAATAATTTGTCAGTTTATTGACAAGGAAGTAAGCATAATTTCGATATGCCTATTTTGAAAATACCCTGAGGGGTTTTAACTAATACCACTCTAACCTTACCATCTGGTACGTTAACTACTTTCTGAACTCTACCAATTGTCCATTTGCAGGGTGGAAGATTATCCTCTTTTAAAAGAACCATTGAATTTGGAATAACATTATCCTTTTCGAATTGCCATTTATGTCTGGCTTGTAAATTATTAAGATAATCTAATTTCCACTTTCGCCAAATAAATTGGACCATTTTACTTAATCTTTGCCATTGAGACAAATAATTATCGCGTTCTCCAGTGAGATCAGGTTCAGACACACTGCTTAGAGGTCTACCTATGAGAAAATGGCCTGGAGTTAGAATTTCAAAATCATTGGGGTCAGAAGACATGGGCGTGAGGGGCCGACTGTTTAAAATGGCTTCAATTTGCGCGGTAACTGTTAAAAATTGCTCAAAAGTTAATCGCGAATTTCCTACAGTTCTTCTTAAATGATGCTTAAACGACTTCACCCCAGCTTCCCACAAACCACCAAAATTGGGTGTCCTGGGTGGAATGAAATTCCAGGCGATTTCCTCACTTGTTAAATAATCAGCCAAAACATCTGGGGGGTTTCTAATCATGTTTGCCAAACGTTTTAACTCTGCACTGGCTCCAACAAAATTTTTAGCATTGTCAGTACAGATAGAAGAACTTTTACCTCTCCTACTGAAAAATCTCTTTAATGTTGCTATCATTGCTTCTGAAGTTAAGTCAGTGACCACTTCTAAATGTATGGCCTTTGTTACGAAACAAATAAAAATAGCAACATAACATTTATTGTAAATACCTTTTCTTTGACCCTTATATTTAATATAAAAGGGGCCACAGAAATCAATCCCTACATTAGTGAATGGGGAACTAGGAGTAATTCTTTCTGAGGGAAGATTTCCCATAATTTGCTCAATACATTTAGGTTTATTTTTGAAACAAATTATGCAGTCATGGACAATTTTTCTGGCAGTATTTCTACCGCCCAGTGGCCAAAATTCTTGCCTAATAAGATGGAGTAAAGTTTGGGCTCCAACATGTAAATATTTAAGATGAAAATATGTCATGATCAATAAAGTCAATTTATGATTTTTTGGGAGCAATATCGGGAATTTTTTATCAAAGGATAAGTCAGAATTATTTAACCTACCACCTACCCGTAACAATTTCTGCTTATCAAGAAAGGGATGTAAACAACTCACCTGGCCCTTCTTGGGAATTTCTCCCTTTTCAAGGGTTTTGATTTCATATTCAAAAGATTTTACCTGCACCATTTTGATGAGATATAGCTTGGCATTACGAAGTTCCTCTGTTGTGAGTGGACCACTTCGTCGAATGTTATTTTTAACATTAAATATAAATCTGAAAATAAAACTTAGAATACGTATTAATTTTAAGTAGTTGTTACTTAAATTAAGAAAATCATTTACAAATGAATTTTCAGAAGTAGAAAATAAATTGACATTGTCCGTTTTTTTAAGTTCATGCGAGTACAGTTCTTGTGATAGAATGTCTATATTGTCATTGGGTTCATCAGAAGATGAAGATGTGTGAAAGTTCGGGGGTCCATTCCACCAAAGATTCATGTTGGAAAGTTCTTGAGGACCTAGTCCACGTGATATAACATCTGCTGGGTTTAAATGTGATGGGACATGTTTCCAATGACAGTTTTCAGTTAAGGTTTGTATCTTGGATACTCTGTTGCCAACAAAGGTTTTTAGTTTGTTTGGCGGTGTACTGATCCAAGCAATTGCGATTTTTGAGTCTGTATGCAAATAAATGTCACTTACTAGCATTTTTAAAGAAAGCCGAATTTTCTCTATTAGTTGAGAAAGAAGTAGGCAAGCTGAAAGTTCCAGGCGGGGTATGGAAATTGTCCTTAAAGGGGCTACGCGAGACTTACTCGCAATCAGTTTAGTTGTTACAGTACTTGTTTCACTTGTACAATGCATATAAACTGCAGCTCCATAAGCTAATTCCGAAGCATCTGAAAATCCTAACAACACTAATTTCTGAAAAGAATCGGTTAGAATGTATCTGTCGGTTCTAATTTCTTCGATTAATTTTAGAGATGACACAAAATTTATCCATTCACTTGCAACTGGATCTGGGATTTCATCTTCCCAACCTAACTTCAGGAGCCATAATTTCTGAAGAAATATCTTTGCTCGAGTAATAACTGGTCCCAAAAGACCTAAGGGATCGTATAATCTTGCAATGGTGCTCAGTACGTCTCGTTTCGTATATGATGATTTCTCTGTTATTGAAATTTTGAACATAAATTGATCTTCCACGGGTTTCCAAATAACCCCTAGAGTTTTGCTTGTTGATTCTTCATTTTCGGAAAAATCATGTTCTTGAACTTCCTGTGGCTTACTGTTCATCAATTCCTTTGAGTTGGAATTCCATTTGTGAAGGGACATGCCGCAGGTTTTTAACATGTTGCATAACTGCTGCTGGAGTTCTGTAGCTGTATCTAGGTCATGTGCGCCTGTAACAATGTCGTCCATGTATACATCTTCTTTTATTATTTCAGCAGCCAAAGGGAATTGTGATGATTCATCGATGGCTAATTGTTTCAGAGTCCGTATTGCGAGAAACGGTGCACAGCAAGTTCCATACGTGACTGTATTTAATCTGTAAACAGCAGTTTCTTCGTTCTCATCTGTCTTCCATACAATTCTTAGAAGGTCGCGTTGAGATGGATGAATTAAATTTTGTCTGAACATTTTTTGAATGTCTGTAGTAAAAGCATACTTGTAAATACGAAATCTTGTCATAATTTCAAATATGTCTTCTTTCACTTCTCCTTTTAGCAGACAATCATTGAGACTGAAACCAGATGTAGTTGCCGTTGATGCATTGAATACCACCCTTAATTTTGTTGTGGTTTTGTCTGGTCTGAGAACTCCGTGATGTGGCAAGTAGTAACATAAATTATTATCTGGATGTTCGGATTGAGCATCTGTAACCTTCTCCATGTGGCCTAACTCTAAGTATTCTTGCATGAATTGCTGGTATAATATCTTCATAGTTTTGTCTTTAGATAATCTTCTCCACAACTGATTCAGACGTTTTTTCGCAAGCTCTTTAGAATCACCCAACTTTTCCAAATCCTTGGTAGGCATCTGCACTATATATCTACCAGCGTCATTTCTTTTATGCGTAGTTTTGTAATGCTCTTCACAGTATTCTTCTTCTTTACTCAGAATTTTGCAAGGTTCATCAATGGTTTCCAATTTCCAAAATTTTTCTAAACATTCATCAATGCTTTGAGACTGCGAAATAAAACCACAATATTGCGTATGACTGATCGTATCTGCGGTTCCTGTTGCGATATATCCGAATACTGAATTTCGGAAAACTAAATTGCTGTTTGGAATTCGAATTTCTCCATCCTTTATTATATCAAAGAAGGATTGTGCTCCGAGTAGCATGTCAATTTTGCCAGCTACGCTAAATTTTGGGTCTGCTAACTGATGAGGAATTTTCAAGTTATGAATATTCAATTTTGTTACTGGGAGTGAATCGGTTATTTTTGAAACAACAAGGAAATCTAATGATGTTTCAAAGGATCCATTTCCATTTAGAATTTTCGCATGCACCTTATATTTAATGTTCATTTCTTTTCCACCTAATCCTGATATCGCGATTTTCAATCTCTTTAATGGAATTCCTAGTCGATCAGCAAATTCTGATGTTACAATATTGGACATACTTCCTGAGTCCAGTATTACACGCGATTGTAAATAACTACCAGAATAAGGGTTAAAAACCCAAACTAAAGCAGTGGAGAGAATAACAGATTTATTTCCGTTATTAACGCAAGATAAGGAAGGCGATAGAAATGATTTAACTTCTGTCTGTCCGAAAAACTCTTGCGCATTCGGATTTAGTTTATTACCTTGCTCGATGGGATTAACTTCATTAATTTTGTTCGGAAAGGAAGTGTTTGCATTTCTGTGAAGTAACGTATTATGTCGTGACTGACAAATGTTGCAGAAACTTTTAGATTTGCAATTAGCAATCGTGTGCTGATTACTTAAACAATTAAAACAAAGTTTGTGTTTCATTGCTATTTCTTTTCTCTGAGAGGCATTTGATTTCAAAAATATATCGCACTTATAAATTGCATGATTTTGCTTACATAACACACATGAATTAATTAAATTAGTTGACTTAACAAGGAGAGATTTTTGTTTAAAATTACGCTCTTGATTTGACTTGGGTTTTGCTGAAATGTTTTTACTGATATTTTCCAAGATTTGAGAACGTTTCTCTAAAAATAGTATTAAATTGTCTAATTCTGGAACTTCATTTGAACTGATACTCATTTCGTAACTTTTTTGCGTATCTTTATCCAATTTTTGAAGAATGATATTCAGAATTAGAACGTCGGAAAGATTGTTCCTTGTGTAATCTAAAACCTTTAATGCGCGAATGCTTTTCTTTACGGTGTCAACTAAATTCCGCAAATCTTTAGCAGAAGGTTGTATAATTTTATCTGCTTCGAAAAGTGAATTTATATGTATTTCTACAGCTATTCTATTGTTTTCATACCTATCTTTTAATGCCTGAATTAAAGAAGCGAATGTATCTTCTGTCGTTTGCAAAACTTTTGCTTCGTTTGTTAAAGCTGCTGATAAATAATGAAGTTTTTGAGTTTCAGATAATTGCTCATTCGATGTTATAATATTATCAAATTGTAATTTGAATGAACTCCAATCTTCCGGTTTTCCTGAGAATTTCGGGAGCGGTATTTCCGGTAATTTAATATTAAATGAGTCATTTGTAAGAGTAGGTTTTAGTTGACTATGATTGAGAACCTTACCCTCTTCTAAACGCTTAATTTGTTTCTTAATTTTGAATTTAGCTCTTACAATATTCTCAGTATATTCTCCACTAATGGTAATATCATTTTCATAATCTTTCGCAATACTTATGGCAGCTTCTATCTCGCTATTTAAATTTTTCAGCGATTCATCCTTTTCATTTAACTGTTCCAAAATTTCTAAATACTCATCGGTTTCCTTATTTTCTTCATTAATTAAAGTATCAATTTTAGTTATAAGCTTAGTTACAGCTGTCCTTACAGTTGCGCGTTTCTTTTTTATTTTTTCAATTGCATCCATTTTAGAAACTTATGAAATCAAAAGGAATAATCAAATGTTTCTTACCTTTTCTGGTACACAGGTGATTTCGTATTTCGTCTGTGCTTACTCTTTCTTGCGATGATTGCGTAACACTTTTATCAAAACTGCAGGTGTTGTTCTATTTTCCACGATTGAATTGTTCGAAGAAAAAAAGAATACTTTTATTCGTCTGTACTGTCAATTCACTATTTTAAACAAACTATTATTATTTTTTAAATATAAATACCTTTGAGCTCGAAGGACCATAATGTTAATGTTGCGATGCGATATAAATATGAATTAAAAATGTCGATGTAGCAGACTGTATAGTTTATTATTTAAGTGCGTTCTCTTCGTGAGCAATGACTGCCTTGGCGGCGTCCATAACAAACTGGAGGGAAACATCTGTGGGCGGGGGATATATGCTTACGTCATTCGACGTCATAACAAAGGTGCGCCAACAGATGCATATCAATTTTATTATGTTCGAATGATTGTAACATCATTAAAATGCATTTGAAACATTTTTCCCCATTGGCCATAATGTAACGGAATACTTTTGATAGTCCCTGTAATTGATGTATCCATCCGATTTTCATAAAATTTGAAATGACTCGACAAAATTGTGTAATAATTATGTATTTTAAATTTCAAACGATTAAAATGCATTTGAAATTTTTCCCCATTGACCGTAATGTAACGGAATACTTTTGATTGTCCCTGTAATTGATCTATGCATTCGATTTTCATAATATTTAAAATGACTCGACAAAATTATATAATAATTATATATTTTAAATTTCAAACGATTCGGTTGTGTAGTTTTTGCGTTGTTATATGCGGACGGACGGACAGACAGACGGACGGACGGATGGACTGAACGACAACTATACGTGTTACGTATTTACATAATTACGAACGCACCTAAAAACCACATAAAATTCATAAAGATGATAATCTTAAAATCTTTGGTGTGTTATTCATAGAAACAAAATGTAGTGTGCTAAGCTTTTTTTCAACTTTTCATAAGGTAAGAAAAATGAATTGTAAAATGTTAATGTTATGTTATTATGTTATTAATGTATGTAAATGTTATTAATTTTAAAGCTAAATATGAATTTAGATATTTTAAAATGTAAAAATGTTGACCATATAACACTTTTCTTTAACATTGTTAAAATTTGGAAAAATACAACGAAATTCTTCTTGGCACATCGCAAAAATGTACAGCCTGAATTTATAAAATTATGCTAAAAATACAGTTGGGATAGAATGTCAACGCCTTCGATACGTCTAAAAGTACGAAATGAATATCTATTGACCACTTCTATTTGTAAATTGAGTTCATTTTTTAAATAAAAAGAGACACTATCTACGGATGCGTAAGAGGGGCCCGGTTAATGAATGTTTGGAAGCGAATACTCTAAAGCAAAATCTGGATTCTAGAGGGGGTGATCTATGTTATCTTTGCATCATCAAACTTTGAAGGTGATAAATAAAAAAATTGCAAAGAATCAAGTCTCAGTTTATTAAGTTATCTTGTTGGATTGTGGTTTGAATCCTAAGATTTTTCAAAAAGACTGAATTTCTATTACTAAATATAATTCAATATATATATTCTATATATCATTATATTATATACTTTTTAGACGAGAGGTTGGGGGCTCAAAACAGCGGTAAGTATTATGTTGCAAATCGCAATCCGATATGCAAATGTATTAATTTTATATGAGTTTTGACATGTGATCAGACATCTGAATTATCTAAAGAATGCGTTATTTTCATACTTGCAACTATTTTTAAGCATCGTGTCTTCAAGGTGCATTTTGAAGTTTATTACTTACCCATCATGCGTAGTATAGGGTAAGTCTTGCAATCGTTCCGAAAATCGAAAAAAAAATTTTTTGACGGATTTTCACGTTTCAGAGACTGGAGATTCCGAAAAAATATTTTAGAAAAAATTTTTTGTCGTCCGTCCGTCTGTGTGTCTGTCTGTCTGTAAACGCTCTATCTCCCGAACAAATAGAGATAGAGACTTGAAATTTTGTATGTACTTAGTATGTAAAAATAGAACGAAGCCTATTTAATATCAGTAACCTCGATTATCCGAAATTATGCTTTTCGGACTCTCGAAAAATTCGTTCTGGTGGAAGGTACGTAAAAATTTTCGATTTTTTTTATTTTAAGGAGTAGGTGTAAAATGCAATAAAATAACAAAAATTTTGTATTAAGAACGAAATCAATCGGATTATTAGTTGTTGAGATATTTGTCGTCCTGTTTTCCACACTCTTCGATTTTTCATGACCCTGTATTTGATTCAAATTTCAATTCAATGATACATTTTAATTGAAAATGAGACGCTTAATCGACGCAACAAACTGTTACTTAATATGATTATTATTTTTGGAGTTATAAGGATGATTCTTTTACGCATTTCGGTACTATTGGACTAGTTTGACGTTTTACAAAATTTGTCGAAATTGATTCATCAGCAATCCATTAATAGAGCATTTCTATGTGTTAAAAATGTTTAAATAAACGTTTAAATTTTGTTTTGAAATTGCAATGCAATTTATAGATACAGTGCTCAGCAAAAGTTTAGACACTCGTGTTTTTTAAACTTTAAATAAAAAATACGAACACGTGAGTTTTACAAATGGCTATACTTATTTTCAAATATATTTTAAACAATGTAGAATAAAAATAATGGTTATAATATAAGATAATATTTAATTTAACTGAAAAAAGTAAAATTTGCATATTGCAAAAGTTTAGACTTTTTTTTATTTTTAGCCAACTGTTCATGGAAAAAAGCAAATTTCCAAGTTATGATGTCACATGTCTGAAGTATTTAATTATACCTTGATATAGCATCAGTTAGTGAAGATGCCGCGGGCGAATAATATTCAGTTAGATGAGGTAATTGAAGTAGGAAAGCTGAAATGGAAAGGGAAAACTGTTGCAGAAATTTCAGCCGCATTGAATCGTCCAAAGTGGTCTGTCTATGATGTATAGTCTAAGGATGACTCCTTCAAACCAAAGCATAATCTGGAAGACCTTGTGTGACGAGAAAATGAGACCTCAAAAGGATCCAGAAACTGGCATTTACACAAATAATGATTGCTAATTATATTAAAAGTAAGTCAGGACTTTATGTGTCGACGGACATGATTCGTAGATGAATTAAAGAAACAGGTAAATCAATTTACATGAAAGCGATAAAACAACCAGCTTTAAAATCTCGCTACAAATTGGTGAGAATGCAATGAACTTGCAAACATACGTCATATGGGCTCAAATGGTACCCTATGATATTCAGTAACGAAAAAAAAAGTGGAATTTGAATGGCCCAAATGGGTGGCCATACTATTGGCACGACTTGCGTAAAGAGCCTGGGATTTTCTTAAGCCGACAACAAGCAGGTGACTTTTTAATGATTTGGTCCTCACTTTGCTTTAATGCTCGAGTATCTGTGCAATTATTCATTGGTTGCCCAGTAACACAAGACTACGTATATACGTTGGAGATTAATTTTTAGTCATTTGAGGAACTTTTAGCTGACTTAAAGTATAGATTTTAGCAAAATAATGCGTCTATTCATGTTTCATACAAAAGAAAACCTTAGTTTAACTCTGAAAATATACTACTGATCTCAACTGGCTAGCGTATAGTTCTGATCAGGACCCAATCGAAAACCTTTGTAACATCATATGTCGTAATATTTATGCAAATTTTTGCTATACTTTTCTTTTAATGAGATTCGAGCTGCTGTTGAACATGTTTGATACAAAATAGACCCCCAAGTGCCGCAACATTTAGTTTTTTCGATAAAAATCACATTGTTGCACTAACTGCAAACAATGTAGGTCCAACTCGATTTTAATTTGTAGTTATTTTTCTGTAAATATACAAATTGTCTATACTTTTGCCACAGTGTTAATTTTATTTTTTGTCATTATTTTTTATGTAAAAGGTAAAATTCAAAATTTATTGTTTGTGAATAAAGGATAAGTCACAAGTAATGTATGACAGATGAATTACAAACATTCCGTAGATACTTCTGAATATAGAAGCGTAATCGATCATTGTCTAAACTTTTCTTGAGCACTGTAGTTTTAACATGTTTTATTTTTATATGTTATATTATGCATAATTATGATGGGTAAGTATTATGGTGGCCTCCACCGACTAGTTTTTAAATGTATTCGTTTTAAGAAAATGTTTCATTAAATAACAGACGTATTACAAGATTTATCTCTTCAAATACATTTCCTTTCCTTTTCTCCACCAAAAAAGAATCCTAAACCCCACTTAAAAAAAAGTACTTCGTACTTATCCTAGACTTCGTGAATCTTGATATTTCTATCATATGCATTAAATTGGTAAAGGGTGATGGAAGACCTTTTTTATGAACCTTTTGATAACTTCTTTCGGTACAGTTAGCAGCATAATGGTCTTTCCTATAGAATGAAAGTTAAATAGATGGGAGAACGTAAGATTTATATAATAAACTGAAATGTTACTTAAATTTGAAGTAGAACTTCAAGTACGGTATAGGAAAACTTTTGGACAGGTAAAATTTTTTATCCGTGTATTTCAATTGTTACAAAAATTGCTAAAGGTTTTTTATGATTTTTTAATGTTTTTTTCCTTTTTTTAACTTAGCAACATGCTTTTGTTTTCCAATAAGGGACATTTTGTATTTGTTAATCAAGTAATAGAATTAAAAAAAACCAATTTAAGAAAAAGTAAATGTATATATGAGAATATTTCGACTGCAAAATATTTTTATATTTATGGTGATTCAATAAATAAATAAAAATAAAAAGTAAATAAAAAGTTTAACTGTTAAAAGAAAAGTATTTACTTTTGAAATATGGGTTTGGAATATGGAAGTTTAAATAAAGAAAACACATTTCCATGATTTAGAAAGCATAGGCATTAATTTTATAAAGCTGAAAAAAATTATCAAAAAGAATGTACAAAATGTATGCTATTAAAATGAAAATAATAATACTATTTCGTAAAAAATATTAGAATCTCTATTAATCTAAAATTCTTACCTCGGATCTAGGTTATTCGCTTCAGAAAACATCCCTTTTGACGAAACTATAACATTTAATTGAGAAGACAAACATAAATATTACATGAATTTTCTTTTTTTTACATCTCGATTTATAATGCATACAATTGTACGTCTCATATGCTCAGAACAACCGTAGAACAACAACAACAAAAAAATTGAATCGAATACAAAAAAGTCATTAATTCACACAGCTTACAAAATGTTCGTGCGCCATGGAATTTCGAAGTTGACTATGTAAAAACACAACATCCTCCGGCCCAGAAAGATAAGCTATTCATCTTTACAGGCAAGTTCCAATGGGTATAGGTGTTGGACTGCAAGCCGAATAAGATTGCCCGTTGCTAGTCTTATGGTGCATGCACGAACCTTTTCGTCTCTACCAGGATGGATATCTGTAATAATGCCTAATTTCCCCAAGAGTCTTGGTTGATTCTCTTCTTTGATCTGAAGTACTGCTCATTTTATGACTTGTATGCCTTTGGAGTGATCTGTATAATGGAGAGATTTTAGGTCCATCAGATAAAATTATTTCCACTTCAACCAAAACTGTTGCACTAAGTTCATCCTGTATCTATATCTGCGAGTTAATTCATTTTTCGTAGAAGGAGTGACTCTTGTCTTTTCCGGTGGCAACGCTGTAAGCCTTTTCCCACAAGAAAATGCGCTGGACACAAGAGAGTTGGCTCATTGGCATCACTGGACACAGATTCAAACAAAGGTTAATGGGCGGGAATTCAAAATAACTTCCACTTCCAGTAAGGTAGTGTCAAATTATTTGTAATCTAGTGAAGATCTTTCAAGGATTTTCTTAAGGCACATCTTCGTTCATCGTACTAGTCGCTCATAGAATCCTTCCCACCGCGCTGCTCACTGTAAAACATTTGTGTAACGTTACTCCATAAAACTGGTGGCAGCCTTGCGGCCTCCAATTTGGTGGAGTATTTTAACCGATATAATCGGTGTAATATTGCAATGTTACACCAGTGATGCATGTTTTTATTATACCAATATGTAAGTGAAAAATTACTCAATGAAGTGTAAATCGTAGCTGCCACCAATTGTATGGAGTAACGTTACCACAAATGTTTTTCAGTGCTCTCTCTACGATGAATTTCCACTTAATTATCGTTTCACTAAAATAATTTTGCACCGCGGCATTCTTTATCAAATTCCACAGTTGCTGTAAATACCTATCCGCTTTCTTGAAGGTTTTAGCACTGTCAGTGTAAATAATCTTGCAAATTCCACGTCTTGAGATGAATCTTCGAAAGGCCATTAAAAATTCGGTTGTTGTTAAATTCATAACAATCTCTAAATGCACTGCTGTTACTACTGCGCAAGTAAATAAAGCAACATAAATCTTTGCATCATTTTTTAGATATAGAGGACCTAGAAAATCTGCTCCAGTGACTTCAAACGGTGATGCCTCTTTAATTCTATCTGGAGGAAGGGATATGCAATATCTTGGCAATAAGGTTTAGTGCTGAATTTTTTGCAGATGATACATCCTCTTATTATACGTTTTACTTGTTGCCTACACTTTATAATCCATAATCTTTCTCTTAATTGGAAAAGTGTTTCGGAATATCCAGTATGACCTACTTCTTCATGAGCTTTTCTGAATAACTTAAATTTGAATTTTGGAATATTCCTTTTAATCGCATGATTCTATCTTCATCTATGAATGGATTTAAATTAGAATTTTGGAATTTCTTGGGACCAATTTCTTCTTAAACAATGCTTCTTTTTCTTCTGGAAAGAACCTTTCTTGCGTCTGCTTTATCTAATATTGCTCTGCGTTCAACATTTCTTCAGCACTCAAAGTTCTTGAAAGTTTATCTGCATGTTTCTTTGTATTATTCGCGAGTCTGAATATCCAAAGCGAAGAAGTCTAGTAATTGTACTGTAATTTTCAATTTTAAAGATTGTCTTCTCTTCCTGAGTCACACAGCTAGTTTGGATAAATTTTTGTTCTCTTTGATTTTCTTTTCTCTTCTTCAGCAATTTTGACATCAATTACTTTTGTTTCTTGAGACCAGAATGTTTCATTTTCTTGTAGCCACTTAGATCCGTTAAACCATGCATTATTCTTTAAAATTGATTCTGCTTTTTTACCTCTGGTTAACAGATCAGCTAGATTTTCTGAACCAGCAGAGTGTGACCATAAACTTCGATTTCCTTTTTGTTGTATTTCTCGAATTCTATTCTGAACAAATGTCTTCCATTCCTCGACATTACTTCTGATCCAATGCAGGACAATAATTGAATCGGTCTAAAATGTAGACTAATTTTAATTTCTTTGAAAAGATGTTCATTAACATAGGCTGTTAGTCTAGTCCCTACTATTGTACGTATCAATTCTAATCTTGGCAGAGATAATTTCTTGATTGGAGCAACTCTGACTTTCGAAATGACAAAACTAGTAAATATTTATTCATTGACAGGATATCTTAAATATATAACAGATCCATAAGCTTTGGAACTAGCGTCGTTAAAACAGTGTAGTTGTACGTCTTGAATTACATCTTTTGAGTGTTCACCAAAATAATGTTTGGAAATCTCTACAGCTTCAATAGAACTAACATTTAATCCATCAACACTTAATCCATTTATTGTGCATTTCTTCTTTATCTTCCCAATTCAGACCTACTTTCCAAGTTTCTTGCATAAGAATTCTTGCAGTTACTGTAAAGGGGTTTAAAATTCCTATGGGATCATATATCTTTACTGTCATCATTAAAACTTAATTTTTTTTCTATAACATTTAATTGACAAGACGAACATAAATATTACATGAATTCTGTTTTCTTTTACATCTCGATTTATAATGCGTACAATTGTACGTCTCGTATGCTCAGAACAATCGTAGAACAACAACAACAACAAAATAAATAGAATACAAAAATGTCATTAGTTCACACAGCTTACAAAATGTTCATGCGCCATGGAGTTTCGAAGTTGACTGTCTAAAAACACAACAAATATAAAACGCAATTGAAGAATGGATTGAAAAGCACAAGTTCATAACAATATTATTCTTATATTTTCTTCTCTTTTCATTGTAATTATTTTTATCTTGTTAATATAATTTTTAAATTTAATAAATACTGAACATGTGCTTATATTAACCCCTTAACTGGTTATTTTTTTTCGTACAATAAATTAAAAATAACGGATTCACACAAATAAAGTATTCGTAAAATTTAGTCTAGACATTACCGCCTTTAGATAGTATGAAATTATTTTAAAAAATAGTGGTGTCAAAAACCTTTAAATGATGAAATAAGCAAATTCGTCTTGCCCGAATGGCGTAAGGGCAAATCAGTTAAAGGGTTAAGTACCTTTGAAGAGCGAGAATATTCTATGATTCTGAGGTTCTTACATCAGACTAGTTTTTTTTAATATACAAAAAAGAGGCAGTTTAAAAATTAAATTTCGTATTTTGATGTGTAAAAATACCTTTGTTAAACAAATTCAATTTATCATACTCGATTTATGTATTTTTTGCAGTTCAATAATCAGCAGTCAAACAGAATATCCCATGATATAGTTTAAGTGAATAGTAGAAATGATAAAATAATGTCGATGCATATTTGCATTAAATATCCATTTACTTATATTTACTAATCATTTGCGTTCTATTGTAGGTAATGTGTAATAAATGTGTATAAAATTAAGTATAAAATTCATGTAGAAAATTAAGCGGTAGAATCCATAAAATATCTCATAGATCTTTATACGAAATTGTAAATCAGTAAATTCAGAACTTTATGTTCTGCTCTAAAAATTTATTACTGACTTATCATAAGTTGAAATATCACATTAAGAACTATGAAAGTGTTTATAAGTAGTCTTTTACAGTTGTGCATTTATGTGATACTTAAATGCACCACTTTTGACAGAACTATAAAACATAGATAAAATAAAAATCTAGTCGTCAGGAGCTGCCGTAATACCTACCCATCACATGCGACGAGTACGATAAGCAATTATTAGCCATACATTTTGGCGATACTTTTTTGATTGAAAAAATAATGAAGTATTAACAAATTGCGTAAAAGAAGCATTCTTATAACTCCAAAAATGATAATTATATTAACAGTTTATTGCGTCGGATTAAGCGTCTTATATCCAATTAAAATGTATCTTTGAATTGATATTCGAGTGAAATACAGGTTCATGAAAAATGTGGAAAATATGATGACAAATATCTCGGCAAATAATTATCCAATGCACTTTATTCTTTATGCCAAATTTACGGTACTGTATTGTCTTTAACATTCGCACTTAAAAAAAAAAATCGAAAAATTTTACATACCTTTCATCAGAACGAATATTTTGAGAGTTCGAAAAAAATAATTTCGGATAATCGAGGTTGCTGATATTAAATAGACTTCTTCACATTCTTATATACTAAGTACATACCAAGTTTCATGTCTTTATCTTAATTTGTTCGGTAGATGGAGCGTTTACAGACTCACAGACAGACAGATGGCAATTTTTTTCTTCTAAAAATATGATTTTTGGAATTTCCAGTGTCTAAAACGTGAAAATCGGTCATTTTTTCGATTTAAAAACAATTGCAAGATTTACCCTACTAAGCGTAGTGAAAAATGTCCAAGCCGGGAATCGAACCCGGAACCCTTTGAAAAGTGCTCAAAGTGCTCTACCATTTAAGAAAGGACGAACGATGCCAAGCTTAGCATTTTTCACTTCATATGTTGGTAAGACTGCAATTCGCTACACGAGATGGTATCGCCTTCATGAGAACACAATCCTGCGGCGTAACATGAGACACAAATAATCCCAGCATCGGTCAATCATATATTTTTAATTAATTAATTTTTCAATTAATTTTCAACCGTGAAATTACGCTTGAAATTCTTGAATGTTTAACACGTGAATTTTCACTTTGCCACTAAGCATAAAACCAACTTAGTGAAAAATTTCCAAGGATTCCGGGTTCGATTCCCAGCTTGGACATTTTTTGTTCTACACAATTGGTTCTACGCAAAGTGGAAATTCACGTGTTAAATATTCAAGAATTTCAAGCGGAATTTCACGATTGAAAATTAATTAAAAATTAATTAAAAATAGATTTAACCTATATTACGTGCGATGGGGAAGTAAAAAAAGAACGAAATTCAGCGGAGATAGATAAAACAGGAGTAAGTTGACTTTTTTTTTCAAATAAATTGTAGAAGAAAAAGTAAATAAATTTTCATTCACATTAAAATGTAAGTAAACGTATTTTTGTAAATTTAATGGATATTACATATAAGGTCATTAAATTTCTTATTCAAGAGAAAGTTAAATATGCTACAGTTACTGAAAGTTATCATTTCAAAATAATTTTTTATTCGTATGATTTACTCCAAAGAAAGGATGAACTATGAAAATGTTTATAAGTATTATTTCACAGTTGTGCATTTATATATTTCTAGGTGCGCAACTAAGTTTCTGGGTTTTTTAAACAATGAAAAGAGAAAAGTTTCAAGAGATATACAAAACATGATTCATTGAAAGTGTAATCCCTCGCTAGCTACACATTTTTGCCATCTGTCTCATAATACATGAATACCACGACGATAAAACGACTCTTCTTTGGACCGAAATCATTTAACCAATCAATTTTGCACGTCATCGAAATTAGCCATGTGTATCGCAGCTAGGCTATGCGACTTAGAACAAGGGATGATCGGAAGGGGCCAAATATAGCGGGTGCGTTCGCAGATACTATTTCAGTGTGTTGGTGGTGTCCTGCGCGATGAAAATCGATAGCATGTAACGTTGTTGTTCTGCGATATCACTAGTTGGTGTTTTGGGTCACCATTCTGGCCTTTGTTCGAGCAATGCATGGTTCATATTAATCAGTTTTTGTCGGTAGCGATGCCTATTGCCAGTTTATTCCAGTTTCAGCAGATCATAGAATGCGATTCCTTTCTGATCCCACCAAACGCAGGGCATTGTCTTCTTCCTGAAACAATGTGGTCATGCCGTTCGATGTTGATCCTTCGCTAGGTGAAAGACATGATTTTTTGCATTTGGAATTCTCGAAATATATCTACTTCTCATTTTCTATAATAATTCGATGCAGGAACTTTCTTATGTGAACAAAAAGCAAAACTTCGATAAAGGCTCTTCCGTTTTTCAGCTGTCTTTCAGTCAACTCATGCGGCACCCATTCTCCTTCCTTTTAAAATTTTCCAATGACATGTAAGGATTTGGAAATATTTTTTCAAGTCGTATTTAATGCTTCCCCCAGTTAATCTTGTTTTTTTGTTATTTTCTATCTGCAATAGCACTTGTAGATTGGCATTCTCATTTGTTTTGGTTTTCCGGAGGAATTGCTAATTCTATAACATTTAAACAAATCTTCACAGGTAGTTTTCGATGTTGCATGTTCGGCATTCCTTAACAAATGACGTCTTTCATCTGCAATTTTTTTCAGATTGAATCAGAAAAACAAAACTTCCCGAAAACGGTGTATATTTGGCGTAAAACTCAACATCTTCGTTGTTAGAAAAAAAAATTTTCCGTTATCATATGTATTGGTATTATGACAGTCTATTGTTTACAGATGTCCAAGTTGTTAAAAATATATAGCGTCAAACATGTATATCGTGTATGTGTATCGTTAGAGCCCACCCATGTGTGAAACCCAGAAACTTAGTTGCGCAAATAGTACTTAAATATACCGTACGTAGAAGAAAAGAAGGGAAGGCTTGAGAAACCGTAACTAAACGAAACACTGCAAACAGTATCTGTTGAGAAAGTTACTCAAAGGGGAGATGCAATGCAATTCTCAAAAGGGAGATCCTCCAATTCGTCAAATATTTTTGTAGTAAAACTACTTTGCAGTATAAAATGCTGGTGGCGCCAATGCCACCGCGAGAATTTTGGACGACATTTCTTTGGCAGTTCGTCTTGCGACTTGGAGATAGGGAAAAGTTTTTTTAATGTGATATTTTGTTATGATACATTTTCTATATTGCAAGTCGATAGCCGTACAATATAAATATCTTCAATGATACAGGACGTCTAAAATAATAAATTTTATGTATTGAAAATTTAACCCGAAAATGAACATAACAACGAACAGATTCATCTAATTTTCTGCACCTTATGTATTGTATGATTTTTGATCTAATAAAAACCTTTTGCCTTCTAATTAACTAAATTTAATGGCACTTGGCCTTACAATTTTGTGACTTTATTAAATATTACGATGTGCTTCTATTTCCATTAGCTTCTAAAAGAAAAGTGTTTTTACCTCTTTCACAAAAGGGGCGAAGCAGGGATGTCGTCGTAAATATAACATAGGAAATACGCTCTAAGCAGAGCAGAGCCCTCGAGAAGACTTTTTATTGATAGAAAAGAGAGCTTTAAATTGCCAAGTTAAAATACAGTATTGCCAACTCTGTGAAAGGGAAATATAAATAGTTCTCGGCGTTTGCCAACTAGTTTTATAATTTTACCAAGTTATCACAATTAGAAAATGTAATATAGGTTTTATTTCTATAAAGCTTAATAATATTTCCAATTATATTGGTAACATTCGTCAAATCTATCCGAAATAGAAAGTAAATTCTATTTTTTTATTAAAGTTTTGAACTAATTTGCAAGTTCAGTTTGTTAATTTGGCAACTGTAGCAGCATGTGTAAATGTTTGGGAAGGTGAGGCTATCCCCCTATCCCCCCTTAGCGAGGCCCCTGGAGCAGAGGGCATACGCTCATGGCAGAGAGTATACCCCAGAGTGTGTATACTATGGCTTTCTTGAAAAGCAGTGGGTAAACGGTGCTCCTTTAAAAAATCCAGAAGGTATACGGCGTATACCCCCGTATGCCTTCTACTACATCCCTGGGGTGGAGGGAAGTTGAAGTTGGTCGGGAAGTTGAAGTTGGAGGCACTGCTTCCGCACGAATAGCGGTGATCACAGTATTACTTCTCATTTTGATAATTATCGCTAGTGGTGACCTGTCAAAGTGCGCCAAATGAACCCGGCTTCATATTTCATCACTCTATGTTACTTCAACTGCTTAGCTGTTTGCAATGTTTCGCTGACAGCCGGGGATTTACATTACGTCTACGCAAGTTATCTTTCTTCATGCTTAATTTTCTTTGGTTCTTAAATATACTAGTTTTGACAGAACAATAAAAGATAGACAAAATTAAAAGAAAGAAGATCTACTCGAGAAAGAAGTAAAAACAGCGGTTTTTTGTTTGTTTTTGTAAATAAATGTATTACTTACAGAAAAAAAATAAACAGTTATTCATTTACATTAAAATGCAAGAAAATACGTTTTGTAAATTTAATGATTATTACAAACGAGAAAAATGAATTCTTTACTATACAGAAAATTAAGTATGTCACAGTAGCCGAAAATTATCATTTGAAAAGAATTTTTTACTCGTATTATTTACACCAGAAAAATTAAGAGCTATAAAAATATTCATAAGTATTCTTTTACAGTTGTGCATTTATGTAGTACTTAAATATACCGCTTATGACGATAACAGGTTGGAAATATCTAGATAGCGTGAAAGAATGTGTGAAATTAGAATTTTAACGTTTTACTTTATGCTAATATTGTTTCTCTTTCGTAAATGGATTAAAATGTGCCTTCTAATTAACCAAATTTAATTGCACTTGGCCTTACAATTTTGTGACTTTGTTAAATAATATGATGTGCTTCTATTTTCATTAGCTTTTAAAAGAAACTTTCCCACTTGCAGACTGCACATTTTAATTATTCTGAACTTAAACCAAAACATTATTTCTGAACGAATTTTACTTAATATTTTTATCTTTATGTCGGCTTATCTAGCTAGATGACTTACTACAATTAAGAAAAATGAGAGTACTAAAGCTAATTTAAGCAAAGCACAGTTTTAGAAATATGCAATTACTTTGACAAATAACGTGTATTCTCATTTGGGATTTTGTTTCTTTATAGTAAAATTAAAAAAAATTAGTATTTCTCAGAAACATTGTATCATGTTTTCAGTGATGGCAAACTATGGCCATAAAGCCTTTTCTTGAGTATTATATAAGATATTCACCCAATTTATGACAATCACTTTTGCCAACTTTTCACCACGACATTGATAACATCAAATATAGCTGTTCTGCATTTCACTTTTTTAATCGTATCCTAATCTGTTTATGATAATCTAAATTCGGAACCGACAACAAAAGTAAACTTCATTTGGCATTTCATAAATTTATATTTAGCATAGTAATAATATTTTCTTTTTACAGTATAGCTAAAACAAAACATTTATTTAAAGTTTAAACTGGACATTGTGTTAAGCGCGCTTCGAAAAAAGGTCCCAAAGTTGCAATGCTTTCTTGTTCTGTGCCGCGCTTTTCCAAATAGGATTTTAATTAACTTTTAAAGTATGAAGGATGCATTGAGAGATCCACACTATGTGAACAAGTCGCGAATCACATGGAAATTATGCAATTAATTAGCATTAAATTAGATTGTTTTTGATAATTTGAAAGTTATTACTTTTATACTTCTACTGTATATTTTTTACACAAATATATCATTAAAAGTTGTTATCTAGGTTTTAAAAACCGATGTTATATAGCTTGCATCGCCCCTGTCATTAGGTATATTCAAACCGTCCGCGTCTTTAAGGGTTAATATCTAACGTATTTTACCAACGATTTTTTTCGGAAATCTTTACGACAATGCTTTTACATTTCTGAATGATAATTACCTCCAACGTTCCTCAACACCTTTGTTAAATACCCGAAAATGGATAAATTATTCTAATAGAAAATGCTATAACCAAATGAAAAATAAATTTTAAGAGAGATATCCATCAAGGAACGGTTAGAAATATTAAAAATAATTATGGGTTCATATGGACAAAAACTATTTCATAGAGTTTATGCCTAATGCACATGAACGAGTCTTTAAAAACAAAGGAACTATAAATAAGCTAAAAAACTTTGTAAAATCCCCATAAAAAGAAAATTAAACAGGACGCGTTTCGAGCTTCAAAAATACAGCTCGTCTTCAGCTAATCCAAACATGTGTCACAAGGGACACGTGTTTGGATTAGCTGAAGACGAGCTGTATTTTTGAAGCTCGAAACGCGTCCTGTTTAATTTTCTTTTTATGGTGATTTTACAAAGTTTTTTAGCTTATTTATAAATTTATCGCCAGTGATTTCGGTGTTTCTCAATACAAAGGAACTATGACCAAATGTATTTTTTGGCAATAAAAATTTACTAAGTGGGTGTTTTTTACATTATTTAATGAATCTCAAAAATTTTTTTTTTGCAGTCACTGTATAACGGAGTAGAAATACCACCAGCATTTTGCCAACATTAGTTTTGAAATCGGCTCAATAATTCGACAGATTATCGATTACAAACAAATACAATGATTATTATTTATTTATAATGTTATTAAAGATTTAATTTGCATAACTGAATAGTAATAACGTCAAGTACTGCATGTGTAAAATCTATCAATTAATGTACATTCCAAGTATTGTTCTTGGAACTATACTGTCTGCCCGAATAAGGAATAATTAATTAAGTGCAAAAAACGTTTTAAATACTAGATGAAGGGATTGATCTGTATTAAGATTGATTATAAACCTATCTGAATTGTATTTACACTAAATGTCTGTGCTTGAATTAAAATATTCATGTGATATTGTTTAACAAATAATATTTAATGAACCAACTGTCACATCCGTTAATATGTAAACCTTAGGTATTAAGAAAACACAAAATAGTAATAACAAAACAATACTTGTAAATTTTATTCAGAAAATAAATAATCTTCCAATGGGAAATCAACATCGTCATAAAAGCATTTGTAACTTTTGATTCATTTATTTAAATATTTAACAGATTGAACTAAATGAGCACAAAGTTCTGGGAAATTTGTGAAAGTTGCATTGTTAGGCGTAAATAATTAACAAAAGCATTTAGGACTATTTTTCAAAGAAGAGACCACCCTAGTCCATAACTTTCTGCCGTGTTCTGCCAGATTCTAGATTTGATCGAAGTACCATCGCGGATTCTTGGAATCGAAAAAATCTTGATATGCTTCTTCAACTTCATTCAAGGATTCAAATCAATGGTCCCTGAAAAAGTGTTTCATTGATCGAAAAAGCTATAATTGGATGGAGCCACCTTTGAACCGAAGTTTCAGAATTCCTATAGATATACCACTAGTAACCTACAGGATGTTTAAAAAAATAACTGGTATATTTGAAAAAACAATAAAAATTAAACGGGCAGCGATAGAAATACACGTTTGTTGCAATATGCTTGGGACATCATTACAGTATATATTCAAGCAAACTTTCGAAATTATTTACAATTTTCAACAACAGATGGCGCTGCAGTCGATTAAAAAGATATAGAAGAAAACACAGTCTGTGAGTTCGCCATTCTGTAAATCGTCTTTCTGTAGTAAGCTTGTGCTTTTCACAGTTTGCAAGTTTGCTGTGAAAAAATGGTTTAATCCTTAGAACAGTAGATTTTTTATTTGAAAGACCAGGTGTACCGCCACAATCCAGAAACAATTGAACAATTGAAGCAGTACTCCTCTTCTGCATGTGAAGCCATTCTGCCTGACATGTTTACAAAGGTTTCTGGTAATTTCATTCAGAGATTACGCCATATTATTGCTGCGCATGGTGGATATGCGGAAAGTATCGTACTTAAGATTTTTCCAGACTGCAGCGCCGTCTGTTGTTGAAAATCGTAACTAATTTCGAAAGCTTGTCTGCCTGAAAATTTACTGTTGTCCTAAGCATATTTCAACAAGCGGTGTATTTCTATCGCTGCCAGTTTAGTTTTTATTGATTCTTCAAATATACCTGTCATTATTGAAACACTCTGTATATGCGATGCATATTCTTGTAACTATTAGATCAAAAATTTTTCTGAACTTTTCTCTCAACCTAATATTAAATCATAGGCTATCAGAATAAACCTAAAACTTAAGCTCTACAGGAGAAATAACCCAATGAAGGAAAAAATGTATACACGGAAAGAATTAATGTACAGTAATAATGATTTTTACATTCCTCTAACAGATTTTATGAGAACCATTGCATACTTGAAAGTATTCACGTCATAGATAAAACTTTTTACGTGTGTTTGTCAATTGATTTCCTTCTAAAGAGTGCTTCAAAATATAAAACGAACTTTTGAAAGCTGAAATTGTACAAATGGTTATATGAAACTACCATATTATAGCCGCAACTTCATCTTGTCTGCACCTAAGGATTGAAACAATTATTAATTAGAGGTGTTCTCAAATCGAGTTTTATTCGACTATGCTGTTTCACCCTATGTTACCCTATATCAAATACAGAGCAGCTTATTATATGTATCATTTTCAGTTTTAGTTTTATTGGGTTTCATTGTTATTGGCTATCAAAAAGTTTGTATTTAATATGTAAATCATCTGCTTTTAAATAATCAAGATAAATCGACGTTATTTACTGGAAATCGTCGAAATTAAGTATTACGAATATACATCGTTCCAAACTTTAATGTTAATTCAAATTCTCTCATGCGGATACATCGAATAACTTTATAAACTGCTTTACAATTTGGATATAGATGACAGAAATTCATTCATGAGAGTTTTGTGAAAGAATTACAAGCAAGTAATGTCAAAGATTGTATCTTAATATATAGTAGTTAATAATAAAAAAAGTATTTGTGAAATTTAGAGTTTCAGACGATTCATTTAATTATTTTTTTCTCCTCATAAATTTAAATGATAAGAAATGTCTATTTATATTTCAATTAAAAAAATATTTTCAAATTATTTATCATTTTCGAATGATCATTAAGTTGGTTAATTTAAAAACCTTCCAACACAGCTAATGGTATTAATTATGACTTGGGTTTCGCTGACTGTGTGACTTTCCATTCTCTATTTTTTATGAATATAATTATAGTATCGTGTAATCGATATACTTTATTGTGGTTTACAATTTCATGCTTGTTTTTGAAATTGAACTGTGTAGCTTTTACAGTTCCTTTATGAGGCATATTTAAAATAATTCCGCTACATTATGGTTAGTGGATAACATCTCATTGAATTTAACAAAATCAATGAATTTTAATGATGTTGTGTTACTTAAAACATAGCTACACTGATATGATTCACCAAGGTGGACTAAATCATGCTTTCAACAGAATATAGAGTAGTAGCATTTATAGTTAGTTCAATGGGAAAAACAGACAAAACTCATTACATTAAGATCTATGGGAGGCATTGTCTGTACTTTAATTTAATGCTGTTGCACTACCTTTAATAATGTTCTTATAATAGATGCATAGAAATATTTTCGGATTGAAACTTTTCGCCTTTAACATTTCAACGTAAGAAAGCTGAAAAAATGCCAAAAGCAAGCGAAATAATCTTTTTAAAAATATTTTTGTTTTGTAGAATCAATTATGCTTTTGGAATAAAATAAATTAATGTATATATAATTCAATTTAAGCTGTATTAACTATTAATCGATTAATTAATATTAAATGAATTTTATAATAAGTTATTTTAATGGTACTTAAAAGCATCTTCGGGGTATACAGAGTTAAAGAAGCAATCTGGATTATCTTTGCCATCATTAATTTTTCTACTTAAATTTTGAAACCATTTAAAACTAAGAAAACTTTAAAATGTCGTAGTTTAATTTCAAAAGTTCGTGCTGCGTTGCTTCTAAAAGAATATTTCTTGTCTTTGAAAACTAGCAACATAGAATTTAGCGACGGAAAAAAGTTTAAGTACACTATAACAGGTAAATTAGATACTAAAGCTATAAAGCTTCCCCGCAAACTTCCTGTTAATGAGAATAAAACTTTTTTTGATATTCGTCAGTGTAAATTTTTATTGAGAGTATACTTTTTCGCTTACATTTGTAAAAGTTTATTCAAGTGTAATTATTAAACTAAAAGAGTTGGAAGTGGAATGTGTATCCTAATTCAACGAGTATATTGATATGTTTGAGATGCTGTAAGTGCTTTAAAAATCGTGATGAAAGCATATTTCTTTTCTACATTTGTTTCTTTCTTTAAAAAAATTCATAAAAGAAAGATGCTTCACATTAATATTAAGTAATTTTTTTAACTTTCTACCTCAAGTTTCAAAAGTTTCATTCTAAGAAATGCGATTTTACAGTTCAGTGTAAGTTTAAATTATTCAAATAAATAACTTTTAATGGACATATTTGTTGCAGTTTTATTATAAATTTATTATAGCAGAAACAAAAAATAACATTTTTATTTTTGTTTTATTTTTTATCTTTTTTACTTTTTATTTTTTATTTCATCACTATTAAATAAGTTATGCAACATTCCAGAAAATTTCATTTTAATACTCCAGTATATATATGAGTTTTTTCCACGAATATATAAAAAGAAGGCTATGAGATGGTAATTTATTCATTGCATTTTATAATATTTACTAGCGGCTTTCGCACGCTACGCTGATCGGTTTAGACGGACATATGACAATTAAATAATTTAATAGTTTATTAATTACGGGCATTAAATAGTTTAATTGTCAGTATTAAATCCTTATATCCTTATATATATATATTATAAATGTGAAAGTGTGTCCGAAAATTGGAATGAACTTGGCTTCAAAACGGATGGATTAATGTCTTTGAATTTTTGTATATAGATAAATTATTGGCCTGAAATGAACATAGGCTAATTTTTATTTATTTTATTCAAATATTTTTCTTAATAATTCAACATTTCACTATTTTTCATACAAAATAAATTGAAAAAATTTCCATAATATTTAATTATCTTTCTTTTTTCGTTGCCAAAAAAATAAAAAAACCGGAATAATTATTTCTCTTCTGTAATTAATTTTCAACTGAAAGATTTTCACGTGATAAAAGAAAATGAAATAAATAAATGGACCCTATTCTGTTTTTCGGTTCGAGGTTAAAAAGGAAGGGAATACTGTTTTTCTTCTTATATCACGCAGACGATTATATAAAATTTCTTTTACACTTAGAAGATTTCACAAGAATATAACTTCACACTTTACAAGAATATAAATATTTTAGTAGTTTTTCCAGATATTAATCCGTAATCAAAATGAACCTTTTTCTTTCTTTCGGTTCGAGGCTATAAAATTCAACTTTTTACCAATTGTGACGTCAAAGGAATACTTTCCATTAAGAATTTTAAAAACATCAACGTAACGTCATATCTGAAACAAAGTATAAGTTTTCAAGTTTTCATTTTTAATAACACAATGTAATTTTGAGTAAGTGCTAAAAAGAGACGACTGTGACGTCACATATTAAAAATAAAATAAATATCTCAGATGTTGCAATGAAATTTTGATTTGCATCACATTTGTTGTTCATTTACAGAGACGCATAAAAGATTTTGGACCTGTGTCCAGATCTCAGATATTGTATCCAAAGTATGGTCTATTAGAAAAGATTGCTGAAGAGCTTTTTCAATTATCCAATGTATTTAAGGAAAACTAATGCATCCTGATGTTCAGCTACATTTGGTGTAATAAGAGATGTTTGTAGAATTTAAATAAATCATGTATCGGACTATACAATAAACTGGATTGGTCACCTGTGCAATAGCGATTCCCGGAAATATGAATTCAATAATTTGAATCATGTTTTTTTGCTTGAATAATTTAAGCTAAATATGCGGTCGTATACATATTTGCACATAATACATATTTGCACGTGGACTGTAAAAAAGAATTCAAGTAAGTTTCTGTCTATTATTAGAAATTGCTAAATGTGAATTTTAATCTTCGTTATACTTTTTCTAACTAATCAAAATTTTAACATTGTATTTAGAATATTTACAAACACATAGATCATATATACAGCTGCAGAAAAGAATGGGCCGGCGAAGTTATGTATTATGGAAATGTTGGATATTTTTTTTATTACCTAGGTTTAACACATGATTTTTCTTTCTTTGATATGGAATTCTGAAATGCACTACAACATGATTTCTATACAATTGGGGTGCGTTACAGTTGTTCTACAGTATAAGTGGTTACAATTTCATTTTCGCGATTGTTCATATTATCTAACACATTTCCCTTTTATTTGACTGAGTTCTTTAAGTCCCCTATAAAAAAACTACTGCATAGCCTCCTATAAGTATAAGTGTCATATATATTTTAAATTATTGTTAATGAAACGTTTTGTTTAATTGAAGCGTTTATCTTTTTTTTAATGCTACGTGAACGACGTCACGGGTAACAGCTAGTCCTTATATATATTATAAAAGTGAAAGTGTGTCCGAAAATTGGAATGAACTTGGCTTCAAAACGGATGGATTAATGTCTTTGAATTTTTGTATATAGATAGATTATTGGTCTGAAATGAACATAGGCTAATTTTTATTTATTTTATTCAAATATTTTTCTTAATAATTCAACATTTCACTATTTTTCATACAGAATAAATTGAAAAATTTTCCATAATATTTAATCATCTTTCTTTTTTCGTTGCCAAAAAATAAAAAAACCGGAATAATTATTTCTCTTCTGTAATTTATTTTCAACTGAAAGATTTTCACGTGATAAAAGAAAATGAAATAAATAAATGGACTTTATTCTGCTTTTCTGTTCGAGGTTATAAACCGCGATTTTACCAATTGTGACGTCAGAGGAATACTGTTTTTCTTCTTATATCACGCAGACGATTATATAAAATTTCTTTTACACTTAGAAGACTTCACAAGAATATAACTTCACACTTTACAAGAATATGAATATTTTAGTAGTTTTTCCAGATATTAATCCATAATAAAAATGAACCTTTTTCTTTCTTTCGGTTCGAGGCTATAAAATTCAACTTTTTACCAATTGTGACGTCACAGGAATACTTTCCATTAAGAATTTTAAAAATATCAATGTAACGTCATATCTGAAACAAAGTATAAGTTTTTTAATTTTCAAAAATTCTGTTTGTTTTTTCGTTTTACGGAAACTACCCCCTTTTTGACACTTTCTAACATGGTCTAAAAGTGTTTACGACTTCAACCTGTCTGTATACTGGATGCCGAGTGCCTGGGGTCTGCCGTCTGTTTGTCCGTGTTTCAACTTGAGTAAATATAGTGGAATTCATACGAAAATAACATTCGTTATTGAGATTTGCTATAGCATGTGCGGCATTGAAAATGAACCAGGTAGCAATTATAGCTGAATCACAGGAGCACTCAAAAGGAGACTTTACATTATGATATACGGCGAAAAAATCATTTGTGGTGTATTTTGATAATGTTACATAATTTTAAATGTAATGAAATTTACATGCATTTTTAAGGTTCACAAGAACATGGTTACTATCGAATATGTTAAGTATAGTACTTATAGTGTGCGTACAGTTGTAATGACTGATGATGTGTTTTTTTGTTTTATTTATCGGCGCCCGCTCTTGGGTCACGTGACCAGCGGACGAGAGTGTGGGGAGCGGAAGGGGTTACGAACGCAGAGAGAGAGAGGTGTGTGTGCGGAGGTAAGAGGTGGACCTGCGAATGTCTGATGCAGGTAAACAGAATTAAAACATTATCCGGGAAATTGGAATATGTATGTGCTACGGGCACGACGTGGATCTATTGTTAAAGAAGGGTAGTTAAAAGTTCTTGAAAGAAATATGAAATCCGGATATTTACATATATATATTTAATTGTGTGTGTTCAAGTCTTGCTGTATTTGTCCCTGTCATTTGTGTTCCGTGTGTGTAATTAAATTTTTGTTTCATCAAAGCTTGATTCCTTGGATTCTTTTGGATTACTTAAAAATACACAGGTGTTTCGCAGGTATTCATGAAGGAATAGGAAGAGCGTATATCACAACAGTGAGCTCAAAAGTATTTCAATATATCATAGTCTGTGAAGAAAAACCATTTGCAGCATATTTTAATAATGTTATTTTATTAAGGTTATTTTAATAATATTGAAATTGATATCAGTTTCTGAAGTGCACTAAAACAGGATTTCTGTAGAAAATGGGGTGAAAAGGTTTAACATTCTTTTACAAGATAACAGAAAAATGTTCGGTAATATAATAGTCTACGGGGAAAAAATATTCCCAGCGTATTTTAATTGCGTTGCACTATTTCAAACATGATGAAATTAATATACTGAGATAATCAATACAATGATAAATACTGAAATTTACGAATATGCTTGCAGTAAAGTATAATTTGCATCACATTTGTTGTTCATTTACAGAGACGCATAAAAGATTTTGTGTCCAGATCTCAGATATTGTATCCAAAGTGTGGTCTATTAGAAAAGATTGCTGAAGAGCTTTTTCAATTATAGTATGTATTTTAAGGAAAACTAATGCATCCTGAAGTTCAGCTACATTTGGTATAATAAGAGATGTTTGTAGAATTTAAATAAATCATGTATCGGACTATACAATAAACTGGATATATGGTCACCTGTGAAATAGCGATTCCCGGAGATATGAATTCAATAATTTGAATCGGGTGTTTTGCTTGAATAATTTAAGCTAAATATGCGGTCGTATAAATATT
Source organism: Maratus speculifer (assembly GCA_964019185.1). NCBI lineage: Eukaryota > Metazoa > Arthropoda > Arachnida > Araneae > Salticidae > Maratus > Maratus speculifer. Next base: position 440,324,194 of record OZ025289.1, on the reverse strand, counting down.
TGAACGTAATATACAGGACTGTACAAAAGAATTCAAGTACGTTTCTGTCTATTATTAGAAATTGCTCAAGGTGAATTTTAATCTTCGTTATATTTTTTATAACTAAGCAAAATTTTAACATTGTAATTAGAATATTTACAAGCACATAGATCACATACACAGATGCAGAAAAGAATGGGCCGGCGAAGTTATGTATTATGGAAATGTTGGATATTTTTTTTTATTACCTAGGTTTAACACATGATTTTTCTTTCTTTGATATGGAATTCTGAAATGCACTACAACATGATTTCTGTACTATTGGGGTGCGTTACAGGTGTTCTAGAGTATAAATGGTTGCAATTTCATTTTCGCGATCGTTAATATTATCTAACATATTTTCCATTTATTTGACTGAGTTCTTTAAGTCCCCTAAAAAAAAAAAAAAAAAAAAAAAAAAAAAAAAAAACTACTGCATAGCCTGGTATAAGATATGTGTTATATATATTTTAAATTATTGTTAATGAATTGTTTTGTTTAATTAAAGCGTTTATCCTTTTTTTATGCTACGTGAACGACGTCACGGGTAACAGCTAGTATATTATAAATGTGAAAGTGTGTCCGAAAATTGGAATGAACTTGGCTTCAAAACGGATGGATGAATGTCTTTGATTTTTTGTATATAGATAGATTATTGGTCTGAAATGAACATAGGCTAATTTTTATTTATTTTATTCAAATATTTTTCTTAATAATTCAACATTTCACTATTTTTCATATAGAATAAATTGAAATTTTTTCCATAATATTTAAACATTTTCTTTTTTCGTTGCCAAAAAATAAAAAAAAAACAGAATAATTATTTCTCTTCTGTAATTAATTTTCAACTGAAAGATTTTAACGTGATAAAATAAAATGAAATAAATAAATGGACCCTATTCTGTTTTTCGGTTCGAGGTTAAAAACTGCGATTTTACCAATTGTGACGTCAGAGGAATACTGTTTTTCTTCTTATATCATGCAGACGATTATATAAAATTTCTTTTACACTTAGAAGACTTCACAAGAATATAGCTTCACACTTTACAAGAATATTAATATTTTAGTAGTTTTTCCAGATATTAATCCGTAATAAAAATGAACCTTTTTCTTTCTTTCGGTTCGAGGCTATAAAATTCAACTTTTTACCAATTGTGACGTCACAGGAATACTAGAATTTTAAAAATATCAATGTAGCGTCATATCTGAAACCATGTATAAGTTTTCAAATTTTCATAAATTCTTTTTTTTTCGTTTTATTAAAACTACCCCTTTTTTGACACTTTCTAACATGGTCTAAAAGTGTTTACGACTTCAACCTGTCTGTTTACCGGATGCCGAGTGCCTGGGGTCTGCCGTCTGTTTGTCCGTGTTTCAACTTGAGTAAATATAGTGGGATTCATATGAAAATAACATACATTATTGAGATTTACCATATCATGTGCGGCATTGAAAATGAACAAGGTAGCAATTATAGCAATAATCACAGGAGCACTCAAAAAGAGATTTACATTGTTTTAAATTATGGTCTACTGCGAAAAAATCACTTGTGGTGTATTTTGATAATGTTACATAATTTTAAATGTAATGAAATTTACATGCATTTTTTAGATTCACAAGAACATTGTTACTATCGAATATGTTAAGTATAGTACTTATGGTGTGCGTACAGGGAGCTCAAAAGTATTTCAATATATCATGGCCTGTGAAGAAAAACCATTTGTAGCGTATTTTATAATGTTATTTTATTAAGGTTATTTTAATAATATTGAAATTGATATCAGTTTCTGAAGTTCACTAAAACAGGATTTCTGTAGAAAATGGGGTGAAAAGGTTTAACATTCATTTACAAGATCACAGAAAAATGTTCGGTAATATAATAGTCTACGGGGAAAAATATTTCCAGCGTATTTTAATTGCGTTACACTATTTCAAACATGATGAAATTAATATACTGAGATAATCAATACAATGATAAATACTGAAATTTACTACAATATGCTTGCAGTTAAGTATGATTTGCATCACATTTGTTGTTCATTTACAGAAACGCATAAAAGATTTTGGACCTGTGTCCAGATCTCAGATATTGTATCCAAAGTATGGTCCATTAGAAAAGATTGCTGAAGAGCTTTTTCAATTATCGTATGTATTTTAAGGAAAACTAATGCATCCTGAAGTTCAGCTACATTTGGTATAATAAGAGATGTTTGTAGAATTTAAATAAATCATGTATCGGACTATACAATAAACTATATATGTATATATGGTCACCTGTACAATAGCGATTCCTGGAAATATGAGTTCAATAATTTGAATCGGGTTTTTTGCTTGAATAATTTAAGCTAAATATGCGGTCGTATAAATATTTGCACGTAATATACAGGACTGTACAAAAGAATTCAAGTACGTTTCTGTCTATTATTAGACATTGCTAAAGGTGAATTTAAACCTTCGTTATACTTTTTCTAACTAATCAAAATTTTAACATTGTATTTAGAATATTTACAAACACATAGATCATATATACAGCTGCAGAAAAGAATGGGCCGGCGAAGTTATGTATTATGGAAATGTTGGATATTTTTTTTATTACCTAGGTTTAACACATGATTTTTCTTTCTTTGATATGGAATTCTGAAATGCACTACAACATGATTTCTATACAATTGGGGTGCGTTACAGTTGTTCTACAGTATAAGTGGTTACAATTTCATTTTCGCGATTGTTCATATTATCTAACACATTTCCCTTTTATTTGACTGAGTTCTTTAAGTCCCCTATAAAAAAACTACTGCATAGCCTCCTATAAGTATAAGTGTCATATATATTTTAAATTATTGTTAATGAAACGTTTTGTTTAATTGAAGCGTTTATCTTTTTTTTAATGCTACGTGAACGACGTCACGGGTAACAGCTAGTCCTTATATATATTATAAAAGTGAAAGTGTGTCCGAAAATTGGAATGAACTTGGCTTCAAAACGGATGGATTAATGTCTTTGAATTTTTGTATATAGATAGATTATTGGTCTGAAATGAACATAGGCTAATTTTTATTTATTTTATTCAAATATTTTTCTTAATAATTCAACATTTCACTATTTTTCATACAGAATAAATTGAAAAATTTTCCATAATATTTAATCATCTTTCTTTTTTCGTTGCCAAAAAATAAAAAAACCGGAATAATTATTTCTCTTCTGTAATTTATTTTCAACTGAAAGATTTTCACGTGATAAAAGAAAATGAAATAAATAAATGGACTTTATTCTGCTTTTCTGTTCGAGGTTATAAACCGCGATTTTACCAATTGTGACGTCAGAGGAATACTGTTTTTCTTCTTATATCACGCAGACGATTATATAAAATTTCTTTTACACTTAGAAGACTTCACAAGAATATAACTTCACACTTTACAAGAATATGAATATTTTAGTAGTTTTTCCAGATATTAATCCATAATAAAAATGAACCTTTTTCTTTCTTTCGGTTCGAGGCTATAAAATTCAACTTTTTACCAATTGTGACGTCACAGGAATACTTTCCATTAAGAATTTTAAAAATATCAATGTAACGTCATATCTGAAACAAAGTATAAGTTTTTTAATTTTCAAAAATTCTGTTTGTTTTTTCGTTTTACGGAAACTACCCCCTTTTTGACACTTTCTAACATGGTCTAAAAGTGTTTACGACTTCAACCTGTCTGTATACTGGATGCCGAGTGCCTGGGGTCTGCCGTCTGTTTGTCCGTGTTTCAACTTGAGTAAATATAGTGGAATTCATACGAAAATAACATTCGTTATTGAGATTTGCTATAGCATGTGCGGCATTGAAAATGAACCAGGTAGCAATTATAGCTGAATCACAGGAGCACTCAAAAGGAGACTTTACATTATGATATACGGCGAAAAAATCATTTGTGGTGTATTTTGATAATGTTACATAATTTTAAATGTAATGAAATTTACATGCATTTTTAAGGTTCACAAGAACATGGTTACTATCGAATATGTTAAGTATAGTACTTATAGTGTGCGTACAGTTGTAATGACTGATGATGTGTTTTTTTGTTTTATTTATCGGCGCCCGCTCTTGGGTCACGTGACCAGCGGACGAGAGTGTGGGGAGCGGAAGGGGTTACGAACGCAGAGAGAGAGAGGTGTGTGTGCGGAGGTAAGAGGTGGACCTGCGAATGTCTGATGCAGGTAAACAGAATTAAAACATTATCCGGGAAATTGGAATATGTATGTGCTACGGGCACGACGTGGATCTATTGTTAAAGAAGGGTAGTTAAAAGTTCTTGAAAGAAATATGAAATCCGGATATTTACATATATATATTTAATTGTGTGTGTTCAAGTCTTGCTGTATTTGTCCCTGTCATTTGTGTTCCGTGTGTGTAATTAAATTTTTGTTTCATCAAAGCTTGATTCCTTGGATTCTTTTGGATTACTTAAAAATACACAGGTGTTTCGCAGGTATTCATGAAGGAATAGGAAGAGCGTATATCACAACAGTGAGCTCAAAAGTATTTCAATATATCATAGTCTGTGAAGAAAAACCATTTGCAGCATATTTTAATAATGTTATTTTATTAAGGTTATTTTAATAATATTGAAATTGATATCAGTTTCTGAAGTGCACTAAAACAGGATTTCTGTAGAAAATGGGGTGAAAAGGTTTAACATTCTTTTACAAGATAACAGAAAAATGTTCGGTAATATAATAGTCTACGGGGAAAAAATATTCCCAGCGTATTTTAATTGCGTTGCACTATTTCAAACATGATGAAATTAATATACTGAGATAATCAATACAATGATAAATACTGAAATTTACGAATATGCTTGCAGTAAAGTATAATTTGCATCACATTTGTTGTTCATTTACAGAGACGCATAAAAGATTTTGTGTCCAGATCTCAGATATTGTATCCAAAGTGTGGTCTATTAGAAAAGATTGCTGAAGAGCTTTTTCAATTATAGTATGTATTTTAAGGAAAACTAATGCATCCTGAAGTTCAGCTACATTTGGTATAATAAGAGATGTTTGTAGAATTTAAATAAATCATGTATCGGACTATACAATAAACTGGATATATGGTCACCTGTGAAATAGCGATTCCCGGAGATATGAATTCAATAATTTGAATCGGGTGTTTTGCTTGAATAATTTAAGCTAAATATGCGGTCGTATAAATATTTGCACGTAATATACAGGACTGTACAAAAGAATTCAAGTACGTTTCTGTCTATTATTAGAAATTGCTCAAGGTGAATTTTAATCTTCGTTATATTTTTTATAACTAAGCAAAATTTTAACATTGTAATTAGAATATTTACAAGCACATAGATCACATACACAGATGCAGAAAAGAATGGGCCGGCGAAGTTATGTATTATGGAAATGTTGGATATTTTTTTTTATTACCTAGGTTTAACACATGATTTTTCTTTCTTTGATATGGAATTCTGAAATGCACTACAACATGATTTCTGTACTATTGGGGTGCGTTACAGGTGTTCTAGAGTATAAATGGTTGCAATTTCATTTTCGCGATCGTTAATATTATCTAACATATTTTCCATTTATTTGACTGAGTTCTTTAAGTCCCCTAAAAAAAAAAAAAAAAAAAAAAAAAAAAAAAACTACTGCATAGCTTGGTATAAGATATGTGTTATATATATTTTAAATTATTGTTAATGAATTGTTTTGTTTAATTAAAGCGTTTATCCTTTTTTTATGCTACGTGAACGACGTCACGGGTAACAGCTAGTATATTATAAATGTGAAAGTGTGTCCGAAAATTGGAATGAACTTGGCTTCAAAACGGATGGATGAATGTCTTTGATTTTTTGTATATAGATAGATTATTGGTCTGAAATGAACATAGGCTAATTTTTATTTATTTTATTCAAATATTTTTCTTAATAATTCAACATTTCACTATTTTTCATATAGAATAAATTGAAATTTTTTCCATAATATTTAAACATTTTCTTTTTTCGTTGCCAAAAAATAAAAAAAAAACAGAATAATTATTTCTCTTCTGTAATTAATTTTCAACTGAAAGATTTTAACGTGATAAAATAAAATGAAATAAATAAATGGACCCTATTCTGTTTTTCGGTTCGAGGTTAAAAACTGCGATTTTACCAATTGTGACGTCAGAGGAATACTGTTTTTCTTCTTATATCATGCAGACGATTATATAAAATTTCTTTTACACTTAGAAGACTTCACAAGAATATAGCTTCACACTTTACAAGAATATTAATATTTTAGTAGTTTTTCCAGATATTAATCCGTAATAAAAATGAACCTTTTTCTTTCTTTCGGTTCGAGGCTATAAAATTCAACTTTTTACCAATTGTGACGTCACAGGAATACTAGAATTTTAAAAATATCAATGTAGCGTCATATCTGAAACCATGTATAAGTTTTCAAATTTTCATAAATTCTTTTTTTTTCGTTTTATTAAAACTACCCCTTTTTTGACACTTTCTAACATGGTCTAAAAGTGTTTACGACTTCAACCTGTCTGTTTACCGGATGCCGAGTGCCTGGGGTCTGCCGTCTGTTTGTCCGTGTTTCAACTTGAGTAAATATAGTGGGATTCATATGAAAATAACATACATTATTGAGATTTACCATATCATGTGCGGCATTGAAAATGAACAAGGTAGCAATTATAGCAATAATCACAGGAGCACTCAAAAAGAGATTTACATTGTTTTAAATTATGGTCTACTGCGAAAAAATCACTTGTGGTGTATTTTGATAATGTTACATAATTTTAAATGTAATGAAATTTACATGCATTTTTTAGATTCACAAGAACATTGTTACTATCGAATATGTTAAGTATAGTACTTATGGTGTGCGTACAGGGAGCTCAAAAGTATTTCAATATATCATGGCCTGTGAAGAAAAACCATTTGTAGCGTATTTTATAATGTTATTTTATTAAGGTTATTTTAATAATATTGAAATTGATATCAGTTTCTGAAGTTCACTAAAACAGGATTTCTGTAGAAAATGGGGTGAAAAGGTTTAACATTCATTTACAAGATCACAGAAAAATGTTCGGTAATATAATAGTCTACGGGGAAAAATATTTCCAGCGTATTTTAATTGCGTTACACTATTTCAAACATGATGAAATTAATATACTGAGATAATCAATACAATGATAAATACTGAAATTTACTACAATATGCTTGCAGTTAAGTATGATTTGCATCACATTTGTTGTTCATTTACAGAAACGCATAAAAGATTTTGGACCTGTGTCCAGATCTCAGATATTGTATCCAAAGTATGGTCCATTAGAAAAGATTGCTGAAGAGCTTTTTCAATTATCGTATGTATTTTAAGGAAAACTAATGCATCCTGAAGTTCAGCTACATTTGGTATAATAAGAGATGTTTGTAGAATTTAAATAAATCATGTATCGGACTATACAATAAACTATATATGTATATATGGTCACCTGTACAATAGCGATTCCTGGAAATATGAGTTCAATAATTTGAATCGGGTTTTTTGCTTGAATAATTTAAGCTAAATATGCGGTCGTATAAATATTTGCACGTAATATACAGGACTGTACAAAAGAATTCAAGTACGTTTCTGTCTATTATTAGACATTGCTAAAGGTGAATTTTAACCTTCGTTATACTTTTTCTAACTAAGCAAAATTTTAACATTGTATTTAGAATATTTACAAACACATAGATCATATATACAGCTACAGAAAAAATGGGCCGGCGAAGTTATGTATTATGGAAATGTTGGATATTTTTTTTTATTATCTAGGTTTAACACATGATTTTTCTTTCTTTGATATGGAATTCTGATATGTACTACAACATGATTTCTGTACAATTGGGGTGCTGTACCGTTGTGTAACAGTATAAATGGTTGCAATTTCATTTTCGCGATTATTCATATTATCTAACACATTTTCCATTTATTTGACTGAGTTCTTTAAGTCCCCTATAAAAAAACTATTGCATAGCCTGGTATAAGATATGTGTTATATGTATTTTAAATTATTTTTAATGAAATGTTTTGTTTAATTAAAGCATTTATCTTTTTTTAATGCTACGTGAACGACGTCACGGGTAACAGCTAGTAGTTTAATACTATTAAAATGCATACCAAACAATGTCTCAATATATAAGTATGTATTGGAATACTTTTGTGTGGCCCTGTAAATCCATAAGAGGTGATATTTGCACCACAGAGTGTACAGAATGTATATTATAGTATATATTTCATAGATGCGTATCAACTTATAATGTATGAAAGAATATAAGACCATTAAAATGCATTTGAAACTTTTTTCCCCATTGAGGGTAATGTATCGAAAACCTTTTTATTGTCCCTGTAATTGAACTATGCATCGGATTTTCATAAAATTTGAAATGACGCGACAAAATTATCTAATAAAGATATATTTTAAGTTTCAAACGATTCGGTTGGGTAGTTTTTGAGCTGTTAAATGCGGACAGATGGATGGGCAACTCGGGATGCCGGGATTTTTCCCTTCAATTCAAAAGAAACGCAACATTTCTCCAATTCTTGAATCGGAGGAGATAGCGTCACATACATACATACATACGGTCGGATTTTAATAGTGTAGATAATTTTTCAACAAAACCTCTTGCAGAGATATCTTAACATTTATATCATTTTGTGATATTTATATATTTATATGATATTATATTCTTCAACAGCTATAACACTTGAAAACACCAGGGAATTTTTTATTTATGTTCCGGAAGATCTCGCTGAAATAGTGATTAAAAATCATTTTGATTCCTTGTCGGACTATATTAAGGAGAAATATTGCCCTGAAGCGTAAGTAAGTATTAAGTATTTTTTAAGGTTTTTTTTTAAATTAAATTTTAGTAAAATGGATTGTTTTACAAAACTTTAAAGAAAATGTATTTAATTTTTTGCGCTAAGAATTGTTCCACCACATACATTACAGTGTCATTCAAAACCGAAAAAAAAATTTCAAAGCTATCGTGTTCCTAAGGAGACGGTGGACGTTAATTTTTTTTTTTCTTTATTTTCATCATAGCAGCATTTTGCGCATATATACATTTCACCAAAAGCATATAGAACACCTTCAAAAGAATTTCCAATCTTATTAAATTTTTAAAATTATTTTAAAATGATCCTCGTGTTTTAAGTTTTGAGATATTTTCTTGCTTTTGTATTTTAATCACTTAATATTCTATTATAAACAAATATGTGTAAGTTTTTTAAATCTCTTGAATAGTTAATATTTTACAGATTTTTTTTCTTCTAAATTCCATATCGGTTTCCATCAAAATTTTGCATTTTAATAAGTAAAAAAATCAAATTTAACTATCTTAACGAAGACGAAGTTTAAAATAAAGAGAAAAGACGAATTTCACAATTTCTTTATAAACAATATCAGGATACTTCCTAATAATTTCATAAATATTGATCAAAAATTACTTCGCAAGGAGCATTTAAAAAATCTAAAAACTTTGAAAAATTAGTTTTGAGAAAAACAGATTTAAAGTATATAAATACACTTATCTTTATTATTTTCTTCTTAAAACCTTCATAAATGATATTTTAATGAGAGAAAACTGTTTTGGTACTATAATACCACAGAAATAGATCTTTTTTTGCGACGATTTTGCTAAAATAAAGGTGTACTGTCCCTTTAGTCACTTTCTATACACAGTTTGTTTTTGTACTCTTTTATACCTTTTTTTTTTTAACAGTAAAGTAGAAATAGAATGTCCCCACAAGTATATCGTGTTGAACCCATTCAAGGATCTCAACGCTGATTCAGATGCTTCTGAATTCATATAATAGGAAAGTAAGGATTTTCTTTAGAAATACTATTTACTTTTGAAAATGTTATATTTTTTAAACAGATAAAATAAATGTGTTTATGAGACAAAGCTATATTTTCTGTGACCCACCAAGGCATCTCCCGTGGTCCAATAGTGAATCGCAACCCACTGGTTGGGAACCGCTGCGCTATACCATTATGTAATGGAATACTTTTGTGTGACCATGTACATCTGTAACAGATATTCTTTGCATTTCACATTGTACATAATGCATGTATTAGTTTATACTTAATATATGCATATTAATTTTTTTTTATTTTCACTCCATTAAAATGCTATTTTTTCCCATTGGCCGTTGTGTAACGGAATATTTTTGATTGTACCTGCAATTAAACTATACATCCGATTTTTATGAAATTTGAAATGATTCGACAAAATTATCCAATAAATACATATTTCAGATTTCAAACGATTCGGTTGGGTAGTTTTTGCGTAAAGGTATGTAGACAGCCGGACTGAACGACGACTATATGTATTTATATAATTATGAACGCACCTAAAAATTTCTTTAAACAGTATATATTTAATTAAAAGAAGCCTTAATAAAATCAATTTTTGCTTGTTACCACTTTTGAATTTTATTATGAGGATATTCTCCTTTTCGGAACTGGTTTCGATAGTTAAAATATCAGTTTAAAAATCTGTAAATATAATTAAAAAAATTAAAAGGTCTTTCTATTCACTGAAAAAACTTTTAAAAATATGGAAATACAAACGAGGTATTAAAAAAATTGTCTTTTGGGAATAACATTACCGAGCAGAGCCTTTTGCATGCGTGATGTCGCTAAATAAAAGAAGAGAGAGGAATTTTCTATTAATTGGGTTTCCCCATTAAATATTACTGTTCAGAAATGAAAGCTTAATATGTTTAAAGTCCAAAATTTAAATCGGCAATCATTAAAACGACAGATTAGTTAGTTTGAACATATTCCGTTTTAAAAATATATAATCACAAAATTTCGAGGATGTACGTCGCCAAAATCAGTAGAGCTCCAACTCTACGTTCGTTGAGGCGGCTTTTCAATTAAGTATATTAAGTCATTCAACACTGATAATTATGCATATTTATGCTATTACCACGGACTCAAATAACGCCGGAAAGTAAGCTAGTTAAAAAATAATATTAACTTTGAAAGAACGTATAATAAGATATCCTGATGTAATAACGCCATTTTAAGGTTCTATTATTTTTCACGGTTTAGTTTTAATTTTTTTTTCAAACAAATACTGTACTTGATACATCACATTATTGACTATGCATAAGAAAGAATATTTTAGCAGATATGTATTCATAAAATGTAGTGATGTAATTTCTTGACCAGTGCTATATTGCGTTATTACCCATCTAAGTGGGTATTAAAACAAACTATAAAACAAGATGGAATAATGGCATGTAAATTGTCCGATTCTAAAGGGGCAACTTCTAAAGTTCCAGAAATTGAGACAATTTTCTTACTTTAGGCTCCACACTAGGCACAGAAAAAGACCCGGATGATAATGTTAAGTCTATGGAAGCGTTCTTTTCAAATATCTCACTTAAATTTTAATATTTTTACATGACTTTTTTTACATAGAATAGGTAAGGACGACCTACAACCGGCCTAATTTTTACTTTTTCGGTTTTGCTTATTATTTTTTTATATTACGATAGTTTCAGTTTCAGAAGCGGTTTAAACCGGTTTTGAAAAATAAAGTAATTTTTAAAGAAAAATCTGAAACCAAAACTGAAAAAGTAAAAACTAGGCCGATTGTGGATTGTCCTCAGCTATCCTATGTAAAAAAATAAATCATGTAAAAATATTAAAATTTGTGCGAGATATTTGAAAAGAACGCTTCCATAGACTTTACATTGTCATCCGGGTCTTTTTCTGTGCCTAGTGTTACGCCTTAACATTAATTGTGATATCAGGATGCAATAATAATCGTTTGACATTTTATACATTAAAACAACCAGAAGCACTTAGGACATGAAAATTCTCTTTATACTTCTTGGATTTTAACAATGACAATAACGCTCTCTCGTGCATAAAATAAAAAATAAATTCTCTTGAAATTTAATTCCAATACTGTAAAGAATCAACTGCAATAATAAGTGCAGTATATGGCGTTATTATCCGGGTATGATACAAATTACCTCGAGAATGCATAAAAAATACTACCATTTTTTGAAAGTACATAAAATACACTACAATTTTATGTAATAAATAAAGTATTTCCTTATAAATATATAGTCTTCATATAACTTTCCTTGAAAATTTTAGATCGGGCGTTGACCTTTACAGACTTTTTCCAGCGATATGATCTACAAATGAAAGAAAAATAACCTTTAGTGGTTGTTTGCGACTCAGATGCTCAGAGCCCATCTGCTCAGAAATCATAGGTGCCATCTATCGAATTCCATCATAACTGCACTTAAAATTAGTACTTAGCGTTATTACCCCAGGCCACCTTATTTAAAATAATGCACATTTTTATAAAAGTTTTCTTTAATGAATTTATTCTGCAATTTTTTAATGCATATATTTCTCTTTTAAAATCAAATTCACATTATATTGACGGAAATGAATTAGAATTTATTATCTAAATCTGAATGCAATTATATTTCGCATAATAAAAAGTATTTCTCTTTAAATCAGTCGCTTATAGTTTGGCAATTCAAGTGACGAGAACAACTGAAATTTCTATAGAGGATTATTCAAATAATATGAATAAATAATGCAGCCACATTTAATTAGTTTTACTAACTCTGTTTTACAGAGAATAAAATAGTTGTTGAATCTTGGATTCGATAGTGTAATGAATTGTTCTGAACTAAAGTGCCTTTACATTTGGAGATTATGTCACAAACAAGCTATATATTATGTCATATTTCGAAAATGTACATGGACAATATTTGTTGGCGTTCAAATTAAATTTTAAGTTATACTATTAGTAGTTTAATTGATTTACGGTGTAACTGGGATTTTCATATGATAAATAATAAATTATTTTAGTTTTCTTGTGTTTTCGCAAATATTAAAACCTGCCAATCAAATATGCAACGAGATTGCGACAATCTATAATAATAAAGAGACAAGTATGTGAGAGTGTCAGCGCTGTACTGAAGAGACCACTGCAGGTAGAGTTGCAAATTTTGGAGGAAAGGTACCTCTGCATATGAAGTTTTGCATCTCGAAGCCTTATTTTCGACTTTTGGATTACATTTTTTTATTTAACTTTTAGTCAAATTTTATCATTCTTTTTATATTTCGAGGCAATTTTTCCAGATTAGTGAAAGGTATATGGTTTCATTCTTTTAACCGAACATAGTAAATTTAGTTCTCTTTTTATTAAAGCTTATTAAGAATTCGTGCAGCGATTTCAGAATTTTTAACTAATTTTTTACCGCCATTTTTTTAGAATATTTTTGCAGTTTGCAGCTATTTTTTACCATTGATAAAAAGAAAATTGTTTCAAACTTTTAGCCTAATCTACTAAATTTTGTCTGCTCCAATTTTTGAATTTCATCGATTTTAATGCGATTTTCAGTGAGATTTTCGAAGTCATTTTTAACGATTTTCGAGTTTTTGTGCCTTTAGAATTAATATTTTTTCATTTTAATATTATAGGTTAGTCCTATACTATCCTAACATCATGGTTATCACGTATATAGTTTATGATAAAGGAGAAACACGATCTGACAAATAAGCTGAATAGCTCAGTATGAGTTTTTAAAAATATCTTTAATGAAACTCGGAAAAATTAAAAAGAATTAAAGTGAATGATGTGTAACATGTAATGATTTTATGATAATTTATTAGAAAGAAGAAATACGTGCATGCGTACACATATAAATAAAACAAATACAATTTTTAAATGGATAGTTATATCAGTAATGATACAAATATGCAACACATATATGCACTATTTTCTAAAAAGAAATCAATAAAATGTGCTCTTTCTTGAGAATACTCTAAGAAGCCACATTAATTACAAAAACTTGCAAAACGCTGTTTTAACCGTTTACACGCCAAATTAATATCGCAATGCAAACAGAATTTTGTTTTTCCTATATTACAGCTTTAAATGTTTTAATTTATGCATACAAATTTAGAAATTAACAACAAAAAATATTTCTGCAGTTTTCTTTGGCTGTTTTCATTTCAATGTTCGCATTTTGGAACATTATTATTGATAGAGGACCTATGCAAATATAAAAAATCATTTTCCGCTATATGCTATTGTATATTGTTGTTGAGTATTTTCTAGAATTCTAAAAAAAATTAGATTCCGAGAGGTCAATTGTAACAAACATAGAGGAAACAATAAAGCATATACTATATTTTTATGCAAATTAATGGATTTACATTTTCCTTATACCTGTGATAATTGCTTAAACATAAATATGTTTTTCTTCAAAAGTTCAAATCAACCTTATATTTTAAAGGAACAATAAGGACATTGTTATTATGTTGGAAAATATATGTTTTGTATTACAAATAATGCAATGTTCCCATTTGAGAACATTGGCGTTTAAACGGTTTAAAAAAATTTCTTACAAAGCTGATAAATAAGCTGAGTAACTGATTAGATTATAAATAGCTATAAAGTGTCTAAAAATTGCTAGTGATAAGTGGTAAAAATCTAGAATGAAATTCCAAAAATTATTTATTTATTCAAGAAGAATAAATATTTAAATTGTCCGCTTTCATCTTTTAAATACACTCTTTCCATATTTTAAACATAATATTATTCAAAGCACTTTTAAAGTAATGAAATTAATACAAAATATGAAGTTCAGTTCAAGATGATTTTTGAAGAACAGGATGCATTGCATCAATCTTTCATTTCATTTCCTTCTTATTTTTATCTCTCATTTATTCTTTATCTTCCATCAACGCTAGACTTGTTCACCGCCCAGAAGAGCATGTTTCATTGTATATAGCCACGAAATTTAGTACAAGAGAAGTCTCTAACTGTCATACGAATTGGATTTTTCCCCCTGATAAAAAAAAAAAAATGACCAATCAAGGACACGAACCCAGGTCCTTGGTTTCCGTTGCCAATGCTCTACAGTTTAAGTTACCTAGTCGGGCAACCGAAGAACATATTTCGCTCATTTAAATTTATTGATAAATAACATTTCGTTTGCTATGTAGGCAGCTCAATATAATAATCAGCAGGTAAAGGAACTCCCTATAAACGATGGATACGTAGATATACTGTTATCTTTAAATCAAATAAACTGATCGGTAAAGTTATGATACGAAACGAATTTTTTCCATCTGAGCGAAAACATGCTTAGCTGGCTTAACAGTAGATCTTTGGCAATGTAAGCCAAGGATCTGGGTTGAGTCCCGACTTAGACATGTTTTTGCTCAATTGGAAAAATTCAATTCGTATAAGTAAATCCTATTAATTTTTTTTCTGCTACGAAGTCCACTCGATGCTTCAAAAGTGTCAATTTACAAGATCTGTGGTATGAAATTCCAAAATGATAAATAGGTATTTACCGTACATTGTAAAATTACTTTTGTATTATTTTTGAAAAGGAACGATGTTTTGTTTTATCTATTTTCTAATATCATAATTTGATATAAAATATTGATATCTTTATAAAAAATATTTCTTTAAGAATAAATAAATTACGAAAGGAGTATACACTATTTTGTTTTATTTTATTCCGTGTTTTATACGTGAAAATATTCCATTGTTATGATATTTGAATAGAAAATGATAAAAATTAGTGTAATAAGGGATAAAAAACGTTTCTTTTCTTTTCCTTTTTTTATATTTTTTTACTGAATTAAATTAGGCTTATATTGTTTCAAACAGTTTTTGTTGCTAATGTATCTAGAAAACCATCGTTTTGCTTTTTTAAAAAATTTAATAAATAGTATTATGTAAATACATAAAAGAAAATGTATGACGTAGATATAGTTTTTTCACGAATGAAAAACAAAATCTAAATGTGAACTGTTTTCTAAACTTAGAAAAACTGCCATTTTAAATTAAAAAATTTTCCGGTAATTTTTAAAACATACTAAACACTTTTTAAAAATATTGGACAAGTATCTTTTATATTAAATGTAGATAAAAATTTATTTCAACAATTAATTCATCGCTGTTTTCAGTAGAAATTGTGTGAAGACAGAATTTAATATCTATAATAACTTAAAAAAATAAGTTTAAAGGAAAAGATATCAGACTATTATGTGAAAACCATTTGAGGCAAAATTTTATTTTATGCAAGGAAATCTCTATAAACATGTGGAACTTAGTTATTGACGCCTAATAATAAAACTCTATTTTTTAGATCCGCATAATAAATTTTACAATATTTTAATTTTCAAAAGTACAAAATCTATTTATTAAACACAAACTACAAATGCCTTTTTTTAAAAATTAAAAACTGGTTTAAAACGTAAAAAGGAATTAAACGTTCTTGGACCATTCTTGTTCAATCCATATTTTTTTAAATTGATCTTTGAAAAAGGTTACATCTATAGCATGAACATAAAAGTTTTCTAATTTTTTGTATGTAGAATAAAAATGTGTTACATTTTAAAAAAAGTTTTTCGATATTTCAAAAAAAAAAAAAAAAAAAAAAAAAAAAAAAAGTAAAAATGAACAAGAGATTTTTTTTTATTGATTTTTCTTTTTATGCATAAATTGCTTTTCCCTCATACAATTGGCGTGAAACAGGATAAATCAAGAAATATTTTTCTTATTCAGTTTGGATGATTTTTTTATGTGAAATCATTCAAAAAATTTCCTTGTATATGATGATTTTATCCTTGATTATCTACTAAACGTAATTAATCATGAAATATACAGCTTTATAACGTTTTCGTTTTAAGTAGATAAAAAAAGATGTTTTTGATTTTTGTACATTCATTAAACAAAATAAGTATGTAAGGTAAACTTTCATTTTTTATTTTTAATATATAGATTATAAATTAATAAAGAAAAAAAAAACGAAAAAATAGGTAATTAAAATCTAGGATTATGTTATTTGTCCCTCTATACTTTCCATCTACACTGTTAAAAATCTTGTCCTAGTTTGAACCAAATTTTGGTGCTAAATAGCTGTAACTTTAAGAAGGTGAAATCTTGAACCAATATTTGGAGCTCCTGCTGAAGCATAGCTCCAATACTTGGAACGGAGTTGAAATAGGAAGCTCCAAATGTTGGTACGAAATTTCACCATCTGATGGTGGCAGCTACTAAGCACCAGAATTTGGCTCAAAATAGAGCAAAATTTTTACAGTGTACGTTTTATGATACATAATATGAAATTTTGAATTAAGAATAGTTTAGAAATGTTAAAAAAATGCAATCATAAAAAATTCACCAGTTATGAAAACTGTGATATTATTAATGCCCATGTTGCATAAGTTATTTTAACAGGGATTTGATATAAATAATGTGTTAAAAAAGACTGATTATTTAGTTAAACTCTAGAAATACTAAACAACAACAAAAAAAACAAGGATATATAAGAAATTTTTTTCTGCATAGGACTATACAAAATATACTACAAACATACACCTCCCAAAACTATTTTTAAAAATGCTTGAAAGTCAGGACTAAAATCAAAATCTGGAAATGATGTTCTGTAAAGAAATTAATAGACTGTAAAAAAGACTAATGTTTCATATTCTAATAAAAGAAAATCGTAAAATAATGTAACCACTAACGAAGATGTAATAAAATCTCTTACAAGTTTATTTATGTCATTTGATTTTAGTGACTAACAGCAACTGCTAAGACAAGTAAACCAAGCCTGTAAAGCAAAGTGTCATTCAATAGAGTTTTACTTTAACATGTTTTCATTTATTAGTTTACAAAGCATAAAAAGTCCTAATAAATAAGATTTTTCTTAAACTCAAGACACAATTTACTTATTATTATATTTTATATAAATTAATATAATTTTCTTAAATGTCAACTAATGTAATCAATGCTGTAATACAAACTTGATTTAACTGTTTAATAAATGTAACCAAATAGAATTAATGCGAAGTGAACACTTCCAACTGAGCAAAAAATTGCCCAGTACGGGAATCGAACCCAGATACTTAGCTTAGAGAGCCAATTCTTTACCTGTTAAGCTAACTGATCGATAGCCGGCTGAATTTTTTCGCTCAGATAACCTAGCATTACCTACAGTTTATTCTGCAGAGCTGTATAAATGACAGACCAGATGTTATGGCCAATTAGATTATTTGAGCGAAAAATCCCAACCGGTTATCGCCCAGTTAGCTTAACAGGTAAAGCATTGGCCTTGTAAGCCAAGTATCTGGGTTCGATTTCCGGACTGGGTAATTTTTCGCTCAGTTGAAAGAGTTCAATTCGTATGATAAATTTGCCAATCGGTTTGATTGTGTTAAAATAAGTAGAATTAATGCTTTTATAGATTTAGGAGCATCTTTGAAAACAAATGATACAGTTTGAAGCATTTTTGTTAATAAGGGTGTTTCACTACCAGACCAATAAGGTATCAGGAGATGTAGCGGGCATACAGGCGACTCAGAATCATTTAATAATGCATAGTCGAAAATGACGTTGTGGCGAGCTGTGGTTAAAAGAAGCAGAGAAAAAAAAACGCAATACATTGATGGGACAGAAAACATTTTACTGAAAGGTTGTACTGCAGAAGGAATTTATTGCAAAAACATGGAATAAAAGTCATCGTCTTAGCCGACGATATTCTTTTAATAATTCACGGAAAAACAAGGAGAGAGTTAGAAAGCAACGGACGCGCAACATTGGAATCAATATCAAACTGGTCAAGATTGCACTGTTAAAAATAAATCTGTGAACTCACGGTGTAACTACTGAAAGCAAAGTAGCCGAACTTTTACCGTTCCGTTAGTAGATTTCCCGTTTTGGAAAATAAAAGAAGGGAAAACTTCGTTTGAAGAAGGTAACTTTTTGTTACAAGATTTGATTTTTAATGATAATAATTTAATATAATGTTTAAAATTAATGAATAGATTAATTGTCAAAGAATTAAACATTTCCGAGTTTTTGTAAGTTGCTATATTATTCTACTTAATTATTTTTTTGTATAATTTACTTTAAGCCGTCCTGAGGATCAAACGTGGGACCTTTTAATAGCAGAACAAACCTTTACTGACTGATCCAAAGTTGTTGATGCTGGCTTGTACAAAGTATGTCTTTTACGAGTTAGTGGGGAAATATGCTGTGCTTTTTAAAGATTTTCTTTCAAATGTATTCGTTAGAATATTTGTAAACAGTTTATTTTATTTTATTTTAGACTGATGCATAATACTTATTATTTTTTAAAATCAATTTTAATTTTTTAACCAGTTTAAATAAAAAAAAAATCACTGTTTAAAATCCCTGTTTTTTTGTTTTTTTCCCTTTTTTTTCTTTTGAATGAATGAATAAAAAAAGTTTTTCACTTTTTAAAAATAATGTTACAAACAATGTTTTGAAATTCTCGTACACTATTTATCTATTTATTTTTGGCCAATTAGTTAAAAAATTCTTTAATAAGAAATAAGAGAAAAACAAACAGAAAAAAATGTAACTTAAAAGGGATTTTTTTATGTTTCATTATTTCATGGCGCCAATGGGATTCGAACCCACAATCTGCGCTCGCAGGCGACAAGTGGTGTGATTCCTTGATCACTCGACCCCGGAGCCCCCCACATAATGCAGTGTCTCCGTTTTTTGTTTCTATTTTCATCCGTTTCGTTATTTTGAGAAATATGGTGGAGTTTTCTGATTTTTAACGGAAAATGCCCTTTTGGTGTGAATAGGGACTTTTTCAGTAAATTTCAGGAAAAAACTATTCGTGAATTTTAGAATTTTTGCAAACAGTGTACATAGAATGATAATATCTTACGAAAAGCGCAAGAAGTAAGAGAAAACATTACCATATTTATGTGCCATTCTAGACAATACTTTGTCTTTTCTCCCACATGTGAGACAAAAGAAAGAAGAAAATACGAAATTATTTCAGAATCTTTTGAAATTTTCTTTAGCATACGAAGGATTGTGGAAATCGATCTTAAAATCATGGTACATTTGTATACTAGAGAAAAAGCTAACGTATGCACGTTAGCTAATGTTTCGGCTTGGTATGACAAGCTTTCATGGGAATATATTACTATACTCTGTTCAATACCAGTGTCTGCTGTTTGTTAGAAGGGAATATAAAAAGGACATCGGCAATGGCCTATGTACATTAACTGGAATAATGCCTCTTTCGATGCAACTTATAAAAAAATAGCGGACATAGGAAAAGTGCTTCGCCTTGGGAAGCCAGTTAAAAAATTCTATCCTCATATATTTTTACTACAATCAACATGAGATAACATAATTCCTTACAAGCCATATTTTAAGGAAGAGAAAGATCAAAATTTAACAACAGAAATAAAAATATATACTGATGGCTCAAAGATAGACGATGAAGCAGGGTATGCATATTGTGCTTCCAAAAAGCATGAAGTGATAGCAACACAACAAGTGCATTTGAGTCAACACAACTCAATATATCAAGCGGAATTTTTGGCAATTAAGGATGCAATTTCTATTTATCGCAAGACTGAAAGCGCCGATGTCAAACCTTCCTGGTGACTTCTGAAGTTAATTTTAAACAACTTGTGTAGTACAACCTTTCAATACAATGTTTTCTGTCCCTTTAATGTGCTGTTTTTTCTGTTCTTTTTCTTTGCTTCTGGAAACGATGGCATTTTAGACCTTGCATTGTTAAAGGATTCCGAATTGTCTGTCTGTCCCCTATACCTCCAGCAAATTTGTCGGTATAGTGGTGAAACAGCCTGAAACTCAAGGTATTCATATTTAGATCAGTATCGAGACAGTTTATAACACCTGAGATTCATAAATGAAATTGTTAGAATTGAAATTTTTAAAGATATGCAATATTAAAAATTATAAATTATAATAGAGTACGGTCTTTTTACGTACTTCAATGAAGTGTCTGCTGCATTCAATTGTACGATTATATTGTACACGGCTCAAAACAGTTAAAGGATATTTGAAGTTTTGTATAAAATAAAGATATAAACGAATTTTTTTTGCTGAAAATAGAAGAAGAGAATCACAAATGCAAATTTTTCTGGTTTTCAAACTGTGGAGTATGCAAATTTTGAGTTCGACGTCAAAAACGTCGCTTCAGCGGCAGCGAATGAAATTTGACTTTCAACTGGATAAAAGAGAATGAAGGCAAGGAGGATCGGCATTCAGTGATTGCTTTGTTTCGATGAGTACGATGTCTCAGCGAAGTCATTTGACAGATTCAGAAGCTTGGAGAATTGTTGATAGGTTAGAAGGGGGCCAAACTCAAGCCGAAGTAGCGCAAACCATTGGAGTGTCACACAGTGTCATTTCCAGGATCTGGAACCGTTTTTTGGAGAGTGGATGTGCAGGCCGAAGACCAGGGCAAGGTCGTAGACGGGCAACAACGCCCAATGAAGACCGGTGTTTAGCGTTAACAGCTCGGAGACACCGAAACATGAACGCTACTCTTCTCCAACAACACCTTCGCTCGGCTACAGGCACCACGATTTCAACTCAGACTGTCCAAAACCAGCTCCATGCTGTAGGTCTGTATGCTCGCCGACCGATGGTATGCATTATATTAACATCAAGGCACTGTCGCGACCGCAGGGAGTGGGCAACCGAGCATGTCAACTGGAGGAGAAATGAATGGAGCAATATTCTGTTTTCTGACGAGTCCCGTTTTTCTATGCATCCGGATAATAGGCGTATTTTCATCTGGAGGGACCGTGGCAGTAGGAATAATCCTGCGTTCGTGCACGAAAGTGTCAGATTTGGCGGTGGAGGAGTGTTGGTGTATGGTGGCATCTCCATTGACGGGCGCGCTGACCTCTACATCATTCGAGATGGAGCTTTGACTGGTCACCGATATAGGGATGAGATCCTCAGAACTATTGTAGTCCCTTACGCTGCAGCAATCGGAGATAACTTCATTTTAATGGACGATAACTGCAGGGCACATCGTGCAAACCTGGTGGAGGATTTCCTTTTCGATGAAGGAATCGTTCGAATGGAATGGCCAGCGTGTTTTCCAGACATGAATCCAATCGAGCACATTTGGGACGCTCTAGGAAGACAAGTTTCTGGCCGCCAACAACCCCAACAAACTCTCCAAGAACTGGAAAGAGCTCTTCTGGAAGAGTGGGGCAGAATACCCCAACTCGTCATTAATAGCCTCATTGAGTCCATGCACCAAAGGTGTTCAACGTTGCTGGCCGCCCGTGGAAACCATACCACCTACTGAAAATGATTTTCTTTGAAGAAAACACCTTTTCTTATTCTTTTTTCTCATATGCACAAATTGTGTTTTTTCCTTTTGTACACAAATGCGCAATAAAATGCATTTTTTTCTGACAAACATGTGTAATTTATTCTCATATAACCTACTATGTCTGTCGACCAGCTAAAAAATTTCCCAGATACAAAATCCACCTAAAACTGCAATATCCTTTAATTGTTTTGAGCAGTGTCTATTACTATAGGGGAATCTCAGTACGTATTTCATCGATTAATAAAACGCTTAAAAATAATATGATTTCTTTAATATCAATTTTAGGTTATTGGCAGAAAAGATCAATAATCTAAGATAACAATGTTTAATGATTAAATTGGGATTCTAAAAAGCTTAAAATACTATTTTTTATAGTCATCACTTTATAGGAATAAATGATTTTTTAAGTTAATTTTTCGTCATCTTCTTAAATTAGTTCACCTTTACAACTTAATATTCAAATAAAAATTAAACTCGAATATTCATTTTCGTGGAAACTTTAATATATTTTTTTATAATTACTTTAAGCATTATTCTTTCACATTTATACTACTATATTTGTCAAAGGCTAATGTAAATTTCTAGAAGGTTCAGTGATATAAAAGTAATTTAAAGTACTCGTTAATCCACTGTATACATTATCTGCTCAAATGGTATGGATTACTTTAAAGCACTTAATAATAGCCTGCAGACTAACAATTTGGTATAGTTTGAAATACTCTCGTTTCACAGTTCAAAGTATTCCGATTCTGTTCATGTATATAAAGTTGTTCTAAAACTTGTGATTGATATGTTGAGTTGACACATCAACATTCTGTATATGCACAAATAAATGTAACATTAGCTATTCTAAATTTTAGAATGGCTTGGTGGTCTACTGAAATGTGTGTTACATACAGTTGAATATGACTGGATAAGGTTAATTGCAAATTACGATATACATTTCATTGATTTGACAAGACTCAAATTCTAAAATGGTAGACTACTCATTTGATAGCTATAAAAGTATTATTTTAGCCGATATTTATTCATAAGTATGTAGACTAAAGTTTGTTCTGTGATATATTAAGAAATTTGAAATACGGTAATTTTAATTAATATTAAAAATTACATATGTAAGTAAGGTTAGAATAATTTATAAATTTAATAAAAACGTTTTTATTTTAGCGCAAAAAAAAAATGATCGCAATAAATAATGATGTATATATACAAAATGCTTATAAATTAAGTATCTGTATTTAGATCTCTAGGAGGAATAACTCGAATGAGAGGAAAATTGGAGCACTTACTATTGGAGAAAAGAAAAATAACAGTAGAACAAGAAAAAAAAGTAAAAACAAGTTACGTAAAATTTAAAAGTGGATGGCGCGTAGAGTATGCCACACGTATCTTTATGTATGTAAAAACGGTCTGTGTCTTTAAGAATGAATATATCGGCTATTACCAACATTTTCATTTGAAAAATCATTATCAACATTTTTTTATACTTCTGCTACTTCAGAAATCAACAGCGCTCCCTCACTTTCTGCACAAGTCAAAATTTGTGCTTAACGGAAAAGAATGCGACTTTCCCTTAAGTTATATGACCTAAGGCATGGGTTTTCAATCTTTTAGATCGACGTACCACAAAATAAAAATTCATTATTTAACGTACCAGCAAAAATCAGGGTCAAAGGTAATGCAAAAAAAAACTTGTGTAAATGGAATATGTCTAATGCAAAAGTTTTTTCCAGTCTTTTCCGCTTCCGTCTGAGCAGATTTTGCTATCTTTAAAGGTACATTCATAAGTTGGTGCTTATATTCACTGCTTTGTATTAACATTAAAATAAAATGTAGTTTCGTCATTGTCTTTTAATTATAGTGCTTTGATAGGAAAAAAAGCTATAAAACCAATAGAAGATAACAATATTTTTTTTATATAAGTACCAATAAATTCACTTACCTTCTGAAAAAACACTGCTTATCGAAACTGAAAAATCGAAGCTCGCGTGAATAATATAAACACATAAAATATATTAAATGAAGAATTTTTTTTTTAAGGGAAGACGAGAGGTCAACTCAGCATCTATTGAAGCATTAGTTCCATTTTCATTTCACGTACGAATATCGGGCTTCCGAGTACCAGTAAACAGATCTTCACCTACCAGTACTGGTACGCGTACCATACTTTGAGAGCCCTCGGCCTAGGATAATAATCGCTGTTGTTTTCCTTCTAGGTTTATGTTAATTTCTATTACACTTATTATTATTATTTTTACATAATTTTAGTTTCCATTGATATAGAAATAGAGGGGGGAAATGTATTTTTGATTATATTTTCTACGGTATCTCAGAAAATTTTCTGCCTAAAATAACAAGAAATGTAATTTGAGCTCGGCGTTTAGAAAGGTGTACAAAGCCATGGAGAATATATGAAACTATAAATTTACAGTAAAGGCTGTTGTATGCATCCGTCCTTATAAAAAGCGGTCTGGGTGTCAACGGATTTATGTAAAATAGTGCTAAAATATCATTTAAATTAAATTATACTGCATTAAACATTTTTGAAAAAGTACAAAAATTACGGAAACCTGAAAGATGAAATTGCGAAAATAAATTGAAGTTTGATTATCGATTAGGAAACTTTTCATTCTACGTTGTATGTGACTGGAAACGAACTAAAAAAATTAGAAATGTGAAATCTTCACCAAATAAAAGGAAATTTTTGCAAGTTTCATGCCTGTTTAGTGTTGTTCGATGTGAACTCCATTCGTTATCTTACCCACTATTTAACTATACTCAAGCTCTTCGCATACAGAGTTCAAGACTTTTAGTGTAATGTTAATAAGTTTGTGAACCTCCGTTTCATGTGGAGACCACATAGAAGTTAAAAGTTATGAAACTTAAAGAGTATTTTTTTTCTTTTCGGGAATATTTCCCGTTTCTAACTTGTATCAGTAATTTCCCGTGACTGGTCAAATGTGCAACATGATATTATGGACCCGTTTGATAAATGAATAATTTAAAAACTATAATTAAAAAAAACTTTAAACTCCCTAAAAGTAGTTATTTTTTTATTTTTTGCTAACACTTGAATTTTTTTCCGTGTTTTTTTTTTTTTAAAGAAGAGGTCTACAGCAAAACTAGTTACAATAAAATGTATAATACGTTAAAAGTCCTTCTTTTGCTTTATTAAACTTCAACATGAGATCGTTTGATCGTTTCGTAGCACAAAGAATATAAAGATGATATTCTAAATCTATCCACGAACATTTTAGCTTGCTATCATACACAATATTCACAGCTGCTTGGATCTTTTGTTTCAGTTGCTTGCATTGACTCCGTGTTTGAGTGCTCCTCGAAAATGCTTCATGTGTTCTTTCCACACATTCTTTACCAGTGTTGAGCAACCGTACTTTTTTATGATTCCCATTTTGTCTTGAATTGTTGTCTTGAATTTGTAATACGATTCACGAATACTTCAATGAGAATGTAGTGTTCCCCTGCACTTCGTTGGACAATTTCTTTGTATTTGAGCATTGTATTTTCATTTTTCGATAAATCACTCGACACACTGACCTTACTACATGGGATGAGCCAAATAAATGAACACTTTAACAATCGTTTCCGCGTTGTGTAGCGCTATCTATGACCAAATACATTCTGCAGTAAAAAAAAATCTTTTGAGTTGTTTTGTTTGTGAATGTAACTAGTATTATAGAAGGTCTACTCTTTTTTAAAATAAATTTTTGAAATTGCACGAATCTTTTTGAAATATCATGTATATGTTGAGAAAAGATGTAAGGTATAAGCGTATAAAGCAAAGAACCATAAATAATTACACAGGCCTGCAAATTGAGAGTCATAACTTCCTCTCTAGAATTTGACAGCTGATTCTAGGGTATTTTGGTGCGCTGATTACGAATATGTACTTAGTTTTTTTCCATCACCTTCAGATTTTTCAAAAAAGATACAGATAGAAAATAGAAAAAAAACACAAGTTTTCACATAAAAAATATATATTAAAAAAAGTACATTACTTTTAACATAAAAAACAACTAAAATATAATAATAACTTAATACTAATCTAAATTACATGTAAATTTTATTTGTGGAACCTGATCCTTTTTTCCTGGAAGCTTCGGTTGTACGATTTTCGCTTAAATTTCCGGTTTGGATCGTCGCGCTTCAACAACCAGCAGTAGTCCGCCATCATGCTAGTATTCCATCTTCTTTGATACCGGACTTCTAGCTCTTTCAAATTTTGGTGAAATCTTTCGCCTTGTTCTTTGCTAACGGCTCCTAGATTTTCTGGGAAGTAATGATCTTCACTCATTAGGATCGTATTCAATGTCGTACATTTTCGTCAAGCCTGGAATATCTTTACAGTACACTAAATCTTGATCTTCAGCGAAGAATGGAAGAAAATATTTTTCTCTGTGACGGTACCATGAAAATGAAGTACCAGGTGCAAGCATATTTTTTTCTTTTAATCGTGATCCGAGAAGTTTCGCTGCATCTTTGGGGAGATTCAAATCTCTTGTCAAGTCGTTTAAATGTGACTGGGAAAAGAGCTGACACTCGTTAGAATCTACTTGAAATTCAGGATCAGATTGGTATATATCCTGTTCATCTGTATCACAGTCAGAATCTTCAATTTGTATAGTCGGAAACGGGGGCTGCACCATTTTTGAATCGCCGAAAATTGCAGACGTAACTGATGAGACGTTTGGATAGTTTATGTCCCTTTTATTTTTAGAATTGTATCCAGTTATGTCACAAAAACAAAAGTAGCAATCTTTAACATAGTCTTTAGGCTCTCTCCTTAGCATAGGCGAAACGATTTTGAAGCTATTTTTCTGTCCTTTTGACCACTTGCGAAGTTCTAATAAACAAGTCGTACAAATTTTATGAGGTGTTCAAGTTTTGTCTTGGCTACTTAAAACGTATCCAAAATAACTTTTGTAAGTATTTTTTACAAAGTCCGTAATGCTGTTTAGTTGTTTTTTCACCATAAATTTCCCGCAAATATAACAAAAACAATTCGGAGAATTTAAACAGCTTCGCAATGACATTTTAAAAGTTATGTTGCAAAATGCGCACTTCAACTGTTAATTTTCTAAATCAGTGCGGGTACTTATGCAAAAACCCTTTGGTTTATCTTTATGACACCCTTTTCGACTAATATTTACAACAATTAGGTTATATTACCTAATCATTATGTAATAATGAGCTCATTACTAAATTAATCCAAAATGACCTGTTTTCAACATGGCTAATGTGAATTACTTATACTTATTATGTACTAATTAACAAATTACTGTTTTGAAGTAATTTCTATGTCACCTTACACTAATTAAATGCAATAAAAATTAAGCTGAAGTAATTTAATGACGTTTTATAATTTTTAAAATGTAGACGCCCAGACATTTTTCAGCAAAATCTTAAATATTAAATATAAAAAAATCCTGACGTGATGGAATTTTTTTATTATTTTTCTCTTAATCAGCACATCAGAAACTATAGAAAACGTTACTCAGATTTCAAAGAGGAAAACCATTGCAGACCTGTGTTATCAACCGACTGACTATGACTATCAACGTTGTAATGCGACACCATTCTTCATATGACCTTTGCTTGGAATGCGCTTACAACGGGAAAATATACTTTTCAATACGAAAATATTTGTAATACATGAAATTATTGTTATAGTAATAAAGTTAAATAACTGCAAAAACAAGCAAAATAAATATGTAATACAAAAAATATATACGTATAAAATTTTCTCATTTTTAAATTCATTTAAGGTATCTGCCTACGTTCGGAGCACTTTTTTTTTTTTTTTTTTTTTTTTTTTTTTTTTTTTTTTTTTAAGGACATTTTTGAAAAAATAATAATTTTATGTTCTATTGTATTGCAGAATGATAAGAAAACATAAGCTCCTAGCAATATATTTTTACTATTTTAAAACATTGGGGTTTTTTGCTGTTTTTTGGACAAATTTTATTGCTTACGCCAGACAGCGTACACGCAATTCAAATAAACATATTTCAATTTCCTTTATGCTGAACACTTCTATTACACGTATCTGTGCACTGAACTAGGAGTTTTATAATATCTTCAAAGATAACCGAAAAATTTCAAAATATGTAAAATAGTACAATTATTTTAGTAAAAATTACCATTTTTTCATATTCGAGTGCCTATAAAATATTTAAATTATAGCATATAGCTTAGATCCTAGTTCAGAGCATAGTGAGTGGTATGGAAAACACTCCTACTAAATTTCACTGAAATATCTTTAAAACTTTTTATGTAAGGAAGTTTATCGCACATGGAAATAACGAAAAAATTGATTTTTCAGAAATCGCATTTAAAGATTTCTTTTCAGGTAAAAAATTACAATATTTAATTGTTACGCTTAAAATGCACCACATTTATATTCTAACCCTTCCTTAACTTTATTTTTAACCATTTTTAACTTTTTAGTACCTTTTTTTGTTTCCTGGTAAGTTTTGCTCTGCATAGCGAGTGACGATTTGAACTTTTTATTCCTAGCAAAATATCATGCTTACGCCAGGCAGCGTATACTCAATTCAAATAAATATATTTCAATTTCCTTTATGCTGCACACTTTTATTACACTTATCTGTGCACTGAATTAGAATTTTTACAATATCTTGAAAAATAACTGAAAATGTTTGAAATATGTATAAAATACTTTTTTAAAAGTAAAAATTACCTATTTTTCATATTTGAATGCCTATAAAATAATTAAATTTTCGCAAATAGCTTAGATCCTACTACAGAGCATAGTGAGTGATATTTAAATCATACTTATCATATTTCACTGAAATATATTTAGAACTTTTTATGTAATGAAATTTATTGAACATAGAAATAACGAAAAAAATAATTTTAAAGAAATCGCATGCATTTATTTTTTTGTACAAATCTAATATATTCAATTTACACACTTAAAATTCGCCACATTTATATTCTAACCCATATTTAACTTCATATTTAACCATTTTTAACTTCTTAGTGGCTCTTTTCTTTTTCCTAGTAAGTTTTGCAAAGGATAGCGAGTGTCGTTTTGAGTTTTTTATTCGCTCATCGTCAATTTTAAAATAGTTTGTGATCAATATTTTCTTCAACCGTTATTTCTAATTATTCGAATACAGGTAAAATTCCTAAATATCTTGAATTATAAATAAAAACTGCTCTTCTAATAAGTACAGGAATAAAATTAAAAGAGATTTGGAATCGTAAAAGATTGTTCTTTCATATAAGACATCGAAATTTTTCACAAAAATGGCCATTTTTATGTTTATTAAAATTGCTATAATTCCTCTTCTAATAACAGTAAGAATAAAATTAAAACAGATTTGGAATTGTAAAAGATTGCTTTTTTATATAAACTAATAAAAAAATTTCGAACAATTTCACTAAAACAGCCAATTTAATGTAGGCAGATACTATTTACAGGCATCCTAAAAATTAATTAATACGCAATTTTCATCGTTTGTTTTGGTGAGGAAAAACGCTGCTAGACAAATCGAGTGATGATTTTGCCTTTTTGCGCCAAATATTCGAAAGTGCTTTATATTTTTACACACTTTCTGCTGTAATTTCACCGCTAAATTTGACTGATCCTTTATTACATACATAAGTAGTTTACTCAGCACTTTTTTCAAAATATTCTGAGTATGCCCAGTAAATATAAACTTCCTTGTAAGTATAGATTATGTAAATGCTTGTAAAACGTTTTAAAATTGAAATGAATCTAATGTCTGGATTTCCAACGATTTTATATTGTTTTGCTTAAGGAAGCATAGTACTTTTGAAATCAGCGATTCAATTTAAAAAAATACTGCAATATATGTGGTGGCACAATACTTAGTACTAAAAATTAAATAAAAAATTAAAAAAAAACCTTCTAAAACAGCCAATTTTTCTAAAATTTGTATCAAAAAATGAATTTTTTAAAAATTCCAAACTATTTTCATAAGTTTGAATATTTTTGCTTCGATTTTCTTTTCCTCATTCTTCAGAATATACTGCTTAAAACTGCACATGCATTTTTAGATGTATGGAATTTTACATTAAATATGATATTTCTCTCTCGTATATATGAAAAAAAGGGATAAAAGTTGAACAAACCCTCAATTTAAATACATATTTTAAAAAATAACTATAAACTAGAATGTTAAATCCATGCACAAAAATATTAAATACACCATGGAGATCAAGTAAAAATATTTCAAACCTCTATATAAATTAGCAATAAAGTCATAGTATTTATCCAAAAAGCAAGTTATAAAAACATGAAGAGAGTAAAAATGAGTTTAAAGCTTTCATTTGTTTGAGTAATTCTTCTGGATCTATTAAAATTTTTTTCAAGATGTCGCGATATAGTTATCTTATAGACTAAAATGTTGTGTCAAAATATTCACAATTAACGAAACTTTCAGCTAATATTAAAAAAAGAAAATCTGTAACATGCGCCTGGCCGTTCAAAAGAAAAAAAAAAAACCCCTGTCTTGCGTCACGTGACCTGAGTTCCGCTGAATTAAATATGCAGCTGTAGTATTTTTTGTTTAAAAAACTCTTGCAGCACTAGTTCTATTAAAAACGTTCTATTCGAAGTTGTTCGAAAATTCAAATTTGGCTGTGAGCAGTGAATTCGTGTCTTGTTTTGGTGATGTATGCAACTAGTATTATGTAAAAAGCACTAAGTTGTAAACATTTTATGTTTGTGTACTGCTTTACGTGTTAAGTGCCGTCTATGGAGTAATAAAAAAGTATTACAAAAAATTGTCTCCTCTAGAATTTATATTTACATAAGTGAAGCTTCTTCCTTTCTTGTAAATAAGTAATACTAGTTCTTAGAAATCGATATTTTGACCAATTCCAAGGTACTGTGTCTACTTAACTACGGAATATGTTAATTTCCGTTCAAAATCTAAATTCCATTCGTGTTTTAAAAATTACAATAACTGCAATACAAATTCATTTTGAATTTAATCGGTTATATTAATAACAGTATGTATAATATTTCCCAAATGTGAAATTTACGGCATAATCGAGAATGCTTTCATTTCCATAATAATCTCATAAGCTTGTGAAACAACGATTCACGAAATATCCCATTGTCAATAAAACCGTTTCATAGAAGATTATGGAATATTTCTACGCTATTTACTTATAATATTATGAATATTTGCATGTAGAAATTTCCATAATTCGCTGTTATATCTAATATTCAATAATGTTTATAAATGACCATTTACTATAATAGCTAAAGATATACCTACGTAGAAATAATTACTTTATGTTATTTCACGATAAAAAAAAAGGCTTGTCGGATGGACCAATCCCAAAACTTTCTTCTTTCTTATACATATTAATACTTAAA
This sequence comes from Maratus speculifer, assembly GCA_964019185.1. Taxonomy (NCBI): domain Eukaryota; kingdom Metazoa; phylum Arthropoda; class Arachnida; order Araneae; family Salticidae; genus Maratus; species Maratus speculifer. Next base: position 440,292,570 of record OZ025289.1, on the reverse strand, counting down.
AAAGTTGTTACACTCTTTAATGCTTTAAAACTACATCAACATTAAATTTTTTCTAAAGCCGTCACTACACATTTTTTTAAATGAGAAACAAAATATTTGAAATCTAATATGGTCTAATAATGGAAAACATAGTAAAAAAATTAAATTTTCAAATATTCAACTAAAATTTGATATTTTATGGTGTGTATCCGATATATACAATTATACTTTTTAAATAGTGTATTGCTAAATTTTGCAATTAAATGAGCTTAAATTAATTAATTTTATCTATTTAATTAATTTTATCTGTTAATTTTATCTGTTTTTAATTTTATCTGTCTTTTCTTATGTTGTTATTTTTAAGTCTTCATTAAATACAAGTAAATTTTGCGTTAATAGCTTATTCGAAAATTTTTTGTATCCGAAGAATAAATTCTATTTTTTTTTATGTGTGTGTAGCTATCTGACTTGGATAAAATTAGTGTTATAAAATTCTGTGCACTGTTCTTGATGAGTTACAGCGGTCATATTGGCCAGATTCATTGCACATCATGAAAATTATACACTGTAAAAGATTTGTATAACGTTACTCCATAAAACTGGTGGCAGCCTTGCTGCCTCCAATTTGGTGGAGTATTTTAACCGATATAATCGGTGTAACATTGCAATGTTACACCAGTAATGCATGTTTTTATTACACCATTATGTAAGTGAAAAATTACTCAATGAAGTATAAATCGTAGCTGCCACCAATTTTATGGAGTAACGTTACCACAAATGCTTTACAGTGTAGTGTTTTAGATATATGCTAGATGTAGCAAGCGGCGCAGTAAAGGTTTCAGTTTCTGCTTCATTCTATCCCCAAATTGAACTCAGACCTACTGCCCATAATCAAAAACTTTATAATCTTAAGATTGGTACTATTATGTGTTCGTATTTACGAAGTAGTTCGAATTTATGTTGCAATTTATAAGCAATTGCGGGAACTAACGAACCGATTATAAAAATAATGATGTCAGAATGACGGTGACAATCATTGTTCCAACATAGGCTATATTTTACGTCGGTGTCACAACCCCAAACCTGGTGTAGCAGCATAAAACGTTCTAAATGTGCGAGCATTGTGTTACTAAAACGCCTAGAAACATAAAATTTATCATGTTACGTACTTATAAGATATAAATTATCTTTAAGATCATTTCCTGAAAAATACGAAATTTAAAAGGTGTGAAAATGTGCACAAAGAATTGTAAAAAACGTTCTAAATGACGATTTTTACGCAACCTCAGGAAGTACTAAACCAATTTGAAAAATAACTTTGTCAAAATAATGGTGACAGCCTTTGCTCTTATACAGGCTCTATTTTATATCGATATCATTATATCACCCAGAGGTTGCAAAAGCAAAAAAAGTTCTAAATTGCAGTTTCTTTGTGTTTCGGAAGGATTTAGAGTCATGAAATGTGACACGGTAGTTACTTATAAGATATGAATTATCTCTAAGAAAATTCACTTAAGAAATTCAAATTTCAAAGGGGGGATGAGGGAAAAGCTTTCTAAAAAATATTCGAAATTGTGATTTATACGCAATTTCAGGAAATATCGAACCGATTAAAAAAATGTTGTCAAAATGATGGTGACCGCCTTTGCCTCAAGATACATTGTATGTTGGTTCCCACTACTCGAAAGGGGGTGTATGAGTAAAAGACGTTCTAAAAATGCAATTTTTGTGTTATTGATGGGAGCTGATTTATGAAGTTAGAATGGTTCTTACGCATTAGATATAAATGATACCTAATGATATTCCTTTAAAAAAATCAAAATTTAAAAGGGGTGAAAATGGGCGAAAAGGGTTCTAAAAACGTTCTAAATTGCGATCTGCGCAATCTCCTGAAATATCAAACCGATTTAAAAAACAACTAGATGGAACCCGTCAAAACTTGACGGCACCAAAGACAGAAAAAGGTATTTTCCAGCTATTAAAGGATTTTTTTACGACTTATCTTCAGCAAAAATTTCAATAAATAAAAGAAAAACCTGCATTTTACATCCAGGCAAATGACCCGCAATTGGCAGAGTTCAAACATGCTGTCATAGAATTAGAATCTCTTTCATTTGATGATTTTCCATTTACAAATACAACACCAATAAATTGTACATGACATGAATAAATCATAAATTACTGTCATTAATTATTTCATAAAAAATATACATACTTCACTTACTTCGCAGCAAAATAAGACTGAATTTTTAGTTTGCCATTTAGTAACAACTATAACAATGATCCTCTCAGTGGTTAATTTGTTGTTACATTACCCACCCCATTCAACAAACAAACATTTGCATTTTCAACTAACTTTTTTATTACCTTTTCATAAATCAAAAATACATGTAAATTTCACATATTAAAAAAATTAATGATATTTATTCTGGCTAGGTGAAATCCGTCAAAACTTGACGGCAACAATATGAAAGAACCAAAGAAAAAAAGTATTTTGCCAAAAAAAATAAAAAATAAATTTTTTTTAAAGATTAATATTTATTAAAAATTTCAATATGCTTTTCCATTTACCCACGTAAACCCAACATGACATGATCCTCCGCGAAGATTCGGTGCAACGCTGCGACACACGTCGCAGACTCTTGAAAATGTTTGAAGATTATTTTTCAACTGTTAAAGTTTTTTTTTCAAAAATACTAGAAATCATTTGCTATGTACAAAAATTTGTCTAGGTACCATAAAAAACACAATTTTTGGCAAATAATTGCAAAAAATAGCAAATTTCGTCTAAATCCCCCCCCCCCCCCCAAAATAAACATCACCCGGAAATTTTGTAAATAGATGTGGGAAAAAAAGAACAGCAAATTTCATCAAGAGATTGCCAAAAACAACAAATTTCATCAAAAGATCTCTAAAAAAATTTGTCAAAAAACTGAAAAAAAAAAAAAAAAAAAAAAAAAAAATATTTCAATTCGAAAAATCAAAATTTGCCAAAATGTCTAAAAAATGGCAATTTTTATGAAAAAATTTCGAAAAAAAGGCAAATTTTGACAAAAAAAAATCCCTAAAAGCTGGCAAATTTGTAAACATATTGTGAAAAAAAATTCAAAATATTGTGAGAAAACAAGAAATTTTAACAAATGATTGTGAGTAAGCAACAAATTTCGTCAAAGGATTGAAAAAAAGCAAATTTCATCAAATAATCACAAAAAAGATAAATTTCGCAAAAATCAAAAAATTTTGCAAAAAGATCGTAAACAAAACGGCAAATTACATTGAAAGAAATCGAGAAAAACGATAAACTTTACCGAAAGACCTCAAAATGACGAATTTTGTCCAGGTATCATAAAAGGATCAAGTTTTGTCCAGAGATCTCAAAAAGCACATGTCTACGTTATCTCAAAAAAAGGTAAATTTAGCTAAAAATAACGAAAAAATGAAAAATTTCTCAAAAAATAACAAAAAATAACAAAAGAAACAATAAATTTCGCAGAAAAAATCACGAAAAAAGGAAAAATTCGATAAAACAGCAAATTACATCGAAAAATTGCGAGAAGAAATGACAAATTTTATCGAAAATCCCCGAGAAAACAAATAATTTTTTCCTGGTATCATAAAAGACATGAATCTCATCAACAGATCGCAAAAATACATAAAATTTTTCTAGGTACTTCAAAAAACGCAGATATTGGTAAACAGATTGTGAGAAAAAAACACATTTTGTCAAAAGATGAAAAAAAAGAGGCACATTTCATCAAAAGATCACAAAAAAGGCAAATTTTGCAAAAAAAAGCGAATATACGGCAAATTTCTAAAAATAATGAAAAAAAAAACAACAAATTTCGCAAAAAAATCACGAAAAAAGGATAAATTTGATAAAACGGCAAATTACATCGAAAGATTTCGAGAAAAAGTGACGAATTTCACCAAAAATCCCCGAGAAAACAAATAATTTTTTCCTGGTATCATAAAAGACATGAATTTCATCAACAGATCGTGAAAATACATAAAATTTGTCTAGGTACTTGAAAAAACGCAAATACTGGTAAACAGATTGTAAGAAAACAACACATTTTGCCAAAAGATGAAAAAAAGAGGAACATTTCATCAAAAGATCACAAAAAAGGTAAATTTTGCAAAAGAAAAGTGAAAAACAAATGACAAATTTCTGAAAATAACAAAAAAACGAAAAATTTCACAAAAAAAGTCACGAAAAAGGATAAATTCAATAAAACGGCAAATTACATCGAAAGACAGCGAGAAAAAACGACAAATTTCACAGAAAAACTTTAAATTTGTCTAGGTACTTCAAAAAATGCAAATATTGGTAAACAGATTGTGAGAAGACAACACATTTTGTCAAAAGACGAAAAATAGAGGCACATTTCATCAAAAGATCACAAAAAAGGTAAATTTTGCAGAAAAAAAGCGAATGTATGACAAATTTCTAAAAATAACGAAGAAGAAACAAATTTTACAAAAAAATCACGAAAAAAGGATAAATTCGATAAAACGCAAATTACATTGAAAGACAGCGAGAAAAAACGACAAATTTTACCGAAAATACCTGAGAAAACAAATAATTTTGTCCTAGTATCATAAAAGACGTGCATTTTGTCAAAAGATCACGAAAATACATAAAATTTTTCTAGGTACTTCAAAAAACGCAAGTATTGATAAACAGATTGTGAGAAAACAACACATTTTGTCAAAAGATGAAAAAAAAAGGCACATTTCATCTAAAGATCACAAAAAAGGTAAATTTTGCAAAAAAAAAGTGAAAAAATGACAAATCTCTGAAAATAACAAAAAAGCGACAAATTTCACAAACAAAATCACGAAAAAAGGATAAATTCGATAATACGGCAAATCACATCGAAAGACAGCGAGAAAAAAACAACAAATTTCACAGAATATCCCTGAGAAAACAAATAATTTTTTCCTGGTATCATAAAAGACATGAATTTCGTCAAAAGATCGTGAAAATACTTTAAATTTGTCTAGGTACTTCAAAAAATGCAAATATTTGTAAACAGATTGCGAGAAAACAAAACATTTTGTCAAAAGATGAAAAAAGAGGCACATTTCATCAAAAGATCACAAAAAAGGTAAATTTTGCAAAAGAAAAGTGAAAAAAATAACAAATTTCTGAAAATAACAAAAAAACCCCGAAAAATTTCACAAAAAAAGTCACGAAAAAGGATAAATTCAATAAAACGGCAAATTACATCGAAAGACAGCGAGAAAAAACGACAAATTTCACAGAAAATCCCCGAGAAAACAAATAGCTTTTTCCTGGTATCATAAAAGACATGAATTTCGTCAAAAGATCGTGAAAATACTTTAAATTTGTCTAGGTACTTCAAAAAATGCAAATACAGTAAAACCTCTCAATAACGGACACCTCGGGAACGCAGAAATTGTTCGCTATTCGGAGGTGTCCGCTATTGGGAAAACCTCAAAGAATCAATAATCGCTAAGAAATACTTAATGTTTTATTAATTGTCTTTTATATGTCCTAAAACTTCTATTACATGATTAATCAGAAATTAATTTTTTTTTTAAAGCAATAAAACTCAAATAAAATTGTGTACAGCTTTATCCACTGTCTAGTACACTCTTGTGAAAAAAACTGTTACAAAAGTTTACTTTTGCTTGCGATTACATGTAATTTGTTTTTTAATCCGACGTTATTGGACATTATAGAGTTTCGGGACGGAAAGAGGTGGAGGTTGCACTTTTTGAGCATTAAAAACATAAAATCGCAAAATCATCCGGGGAAACGTTTCGAATGCTCTGGGAGATGTCCCTCCCGTGCAACTTCCTAAATTCAACATTGGACGTGGGGGGGGGGGGGCACTCTCCCCAGCCCATCCTCTATATTTATCTATGATCACAAAATTTGTGATACATTTCCCCAATAAATTTAGGCGCTTTTAACTTTTTTTTTAATTTTTTTTCTCGTTAAAAAAAAAAAAAAAAAAAAAAAAAAAAAAAAAAACTTTTTTATTCTTTATTGCCGAAAATAGTGTCCGCTATTCGGAATGTCCGTTATTCAGAGGTTAAATATAGAAAAATTTAAGTTTTGGGAGTGGGGATTAGAAAATTGCCCGTTAAGTAGAGGTGTCCGCTATTCGGGAGTGTCCGTTATGGAGGTTCTACTGTATTTGTAAACAGATTGCGAGAAAACAACACATTTTGTCAAAAGATGAAAAAAAGAGGCACATTTCATCAACAGATCACAAAAAAGGTAAATTTTGCAAAAGAAAAGTGAAAAAAATAACAAATTTTTGAAAATAACAAAAAAAAAAAACCCCGAAAAACTTCACGAAAAAGAATAAATTCAATAAAACGGCAAATTACATCGAAAGACAGCGAGAAAAAACGACAAATTTCACAGAAAATCCCCGAGAAAACAAATAACTTTTTCCTGGTATCATAAAAGACATGAATTTCGTCAAAAGATCGTGAAAATACTTTAAATTTGTCTAGGTACTTCAAAAAATGTAAATATTTGTAAACAGATTGCGAGAAAACAACACATTTTGTCAAAAGATGAAAAAAAGAGGCACATTTCATCAACAGATCAGAAAAAAGGTAAATTTTGCAAAAGAAAAGTGAAAAAAATAACAAATTTTTGAAAATAACAAAAAAAAAACCCGAAAAATTTCACAAAAAAGTCACGAAAAAGAATAAATTCAATAAAACAGCAAATTACATCGAAAGACAGCGAGAAAAAACGACAAATTTCACACAAAATCCCTGAGAAAACAAATAATTTTTTCCTGGTATCATAAAAGACGTAATTTTCATCAAAAGATCGTAAAAATACTTTAAATTTGTCTAGGTACTTCAAAAAATGCAAATATTGGTAAACAGATTGTGAGAAAACTCATTTTGTCAAAAGATGAAAAAAAAGGCATATTTAATCAAAAGATCGCAAAAATAGCAAAAGAAACGACAAATTTTTCAAAAAGATAACAAGAAAAGACAAATTTCACAAAAAATGATAAACTCGATAAAACGGCAAATTAAATCGAAAGATCGATAGAAAAAAATGACAAATTTCATCAAAAGACCTCGAGAAAAAGACTGAATTTCTCCAGGTATCATAGAAAACGTGATCATCGTCAAAAGATCCCGAAAACAGACAAAATTTTCTAGGTACTACAAAAAATGCAAATTTTGCCAAATAATAATAATAATAATAAAGAGCTAGCAGTAAATATGGTACATAAGGTCTGTCACGAATGAATGTTATGCAAAAAGAGGGATCTCTTGTGATAATTTTATTTTTCTTCGTTGATTATAATGATCTTTATATTTTTGGAAAAACATTGTTGAGAGATCAAGAGATTAAAAAAAAATATATATGCATAGCAAATTTCATCAAAATATTCTCCTCTCTGTCCCCCCCCCCCAAAAAAAAAAAAAAACCTCAGCAAATTTCTTCACAGGAACACTTTTAAAAAAAGGGTAATTTTTTTAAAGGGATCTTCGAGTCAACTCAAGACAAAAAAAGTGAAACATTAAATAAATATTAATGATTTACAAATCTGTTTAAAACTGGGCTTTTTTTTCATTTCATATGCAATTCACCATTCTTCGGCGAAAATAATGAAATGTAAATACTTCCTAAACATTATGAGTTAGCTCAAAAATGAAATTTTAAGGGGGAAAAAAATCACAGATGTTATACAGATATCATATATATATATATAAAATCACAGTTTTCTTGACATGAGTATTATAAGAAAATGAAGCACAAAATAAACAGTGATTTGCGAATCTGTTTATATCCATAAAGTCTTACATCGGTCAAAAATCCCCGCTTTCTCCCTCCAAAAAACAAAACAAACAAACAAACAAACAAACAAACAAAAAAACAACGTGATATCTAAGCACACACATACTTAATACAAACTTGAACTTTTTACACATACTTAATACAAATTTGAAAATTACAATTCGGAAAATGCTTAATCGGCAATAAAATAAATAAAAACTTTAATCATTAACTATTGAATGTTTCAATTTCATAGGAAACTGTCGAAAAAAAAATCGTTTATATACATCAAGCCTAAGCTATGTTTGCTGGCTAAAAAATGGAATAGAAATGGAAATAAAATAACTTACGTAAAGTGAGCAACGGAAAAAAGTGTTTTTCCAAAAAATGAAGATTATTATATTAACCAAGAACAATAAAATTATGAAAAGAAAAAGAAATCCTTCTTTTCGCATTCATTTTCATTCAACAGTGATAATGCATTCCCATATCCCATATTTACTGCTTGCTGGAGTATGTGTTTTCAGAGAGTAAGTACTCTTCTCTGATTTGTTCTCGTTCTGAGATATCGGCGCAAGTATCGATGCGTAGAGACCAATTTAAAACTATGCTGACTTTTTTGGGCTATTCTTTTAATTTATAGATGGATTCCAATTGATAGCGTCAGTCCCTGCTTCAATGAAGGCTGTATTTTATGTTGTTGTCACTAACACCTGGGCGCGTCAAAAGTAAAACAAGTTCTAAATTGCGTGTATTGTACAACTGAGGGGGTCTATGATTTTGAAATTTGGCATGATAATTAATTAAACGATGCAACAGCTTTCTAAGAACCAAGAAAAAACAATTCCAAATTTAAAATGATGAAGTGAACGAAAAGCGTTCTAAAAACGTTCTAATTTATGATTATAATGCATATTATGAAATACCAAATCGGTTTTTAAAAAATAATGTTTGCAAATTGGTGGTTATAGAACCTGTTCAAATATGAGCTTCATACTGTGTGAGATTCGCTCCCACCAGATGATTGCAATAGAAAAAAAAAAAAAAAAAAGTTTTAAATTGCGATTTTTGTAATACTAAAGAGGCTAAATAATTTAAATATCGTATGATAGTTACATATACAATATACTTGTTCTCAAAGAACAGTCAAAAGCAAATTCGTAATTTAAAAGTTGGAAAACTATGGGAAAGAGCAAAAAGCATTCCAAAAAAATTGATAAGTTACGATTTCTATGCAATTTCAGTATATAATAATAAGCCGATCATAAAAGCCTCAATCTCTCATCTTACATAGGCTATCAGTGTTGCCTTATGTGGAGGTCATTTTATTAGAAAAACAGAATTCAAACCAGAAAATTTTTATTAAAAATTTTATTTTCTTTTATTTAACGAATATTAGTTTTCTTATAAAGCAAAAATAACTATTAAAACTTCCCAGTGATAATTCGAAAGCCTAGCCGGAAACCAGTCCATACATAAAATACAAGTCGGCGTGCACGATGTATGCTGCTCATAATCTGTACAGGGAATGATGATTTTAAGTCAGTGCGGAAGGCTTTCATCTGCTGAACTCAACAGAGTCCTCCTATCGTCACATAGTGCATTTTCGCACCCATTCCTATACGAAATCTGCGTACTTAGGTCTCAGCTAGTTGCTTTTACATTTTTGACACATATTTTTGAAACGTTCTGTATATTAAAATTTATGTCTGATTCACTCTAAATATCAATATGCTGCTACATTTTAAAAATTACATTATAATACTAAATAAATATACTAAATAAATAACATTATTCATTTAGGTTAGGGAAAAATAATTTATCGTAAAAGCGTAAACACAGTATAGCTTCAAAAAAAAAATTTGCAACGCATTCGATTTAAAGAGTAGATTTTTTCCTTAAAATGCGACAAATTCAGGTTTTAAATGATCACTTATTCAACTTCGATCATTCTGATATACGCTGCTCAAAACAATTAAAGGATATTTGAAGTTTTATATAAAATAAAGTTATAAACGAAATTCTTTTTTGCCGAAAATAGAAGAAGAGAATCACAAATGCAAATTTTTCTGGTTTTCAAACTGTGGCGTATGCAAATTTTGAGTTCGACGTCAAAAACATCGCTTCAGCGGCAGCGAATGAAATTTGACTTTCAACTGGATAAAAGAGAATGAAGACAAGGAGGATCGGCATTCAGTGATTGCTTTGTTTCGATGAGTACGATGTCTCAGCGAAGTCATTTGACAGATTCAGAAGCTTGGAGAATTGTTGATAGGTTAGAAGGGGGCCAAACTCAAGCCGAAGTAGCGCAAGCCATTGGAGTGTCACACAGTGTCATTTCCAGGATCTGGAACCGTTTTTTGGAGAGGGGATGTGCAGGCCGAAGACCAGGGCAAGGTCGTAGACGGGCAACAACGCCCAATGAAGATCGGTATTTAGCGTTAACAGCTCGGTGAAACAGAAACATGAACGCTACTTTTCTCCAACAACACCTTCGCTCGGATACAGGCACCACGATTTCAACTCAGACTATCAGAAACTGGCTCCATGCTGTAGGTCTGTATGCTCGCCGACCGATGGTATGTGTTAGATTAACATCAAGGCATCGTCGTGACCGCAGGGAGTGGGCAACCGAGCATGTCAACTGGAGGAGAAATGAATGGAACAATATTCTGTTTTCAGACGAGTCCCGTTTTTCTGTGCATCCGGATAATAGACGTATTTTCATCTGGAGGGACCGTGGCAGTAGGAATAATCCTGCGTTCGTGCACGAAAGTGTCAGATTTGGCGGTGGAGGAGTGTTGGTGTATGGTGGCATCTCTATTGACAGGCGCACTGACCTCTACATTATTCGAGATGGAGCTTTGACTCGTCGCCGATATAGGGATGAGATCCTCAGACCTATTGTAGTCCCTTACGTTGCGGCAATCGGAGATAACTTCATTTTAATGGACGATAACTGCAGGCCACATCGTGCAAACCTGGTGGAGGATTTCCTTTTCGAGGAAGAAATCGTTCGAATGGAATGGCCAGCGTGTTCTCCAGACATGAATCCAATCGAGCACGTTTGGGATGCTCTAGGAAGACGAGTTTCAGGCCGCCAACAACCCCCACAAACTCTCCAAGAACTGGAAAGAGCTCTTCTGGAAGAGTGGGGCAGAATACCCCAACTCGTCATTAATAGCCTCATTGAGTCCATGCCTCAAAGGTGTTCAACGTTGCTGGCCGCCCGTGAAAACCAAACCTTCTACTGAAAATGATTTTCTTTGAAGAAAACACCTTTTCTTATTCTTTTTTTCTCATATGCACAAATTGTGTTTTTTTTCGTTTTGTACACAAATGCGCAATGAAATGCTTTTTTTTTCTGCCAAACAAGTGTAATTTATTCTCATATAACCTGCTATGTCTATCGACCATGTATTAATCAGCTAAACAGTTTCCCAGGTACAAAATCCACCTAAAACTGCAATATCCTTTAATTGTTTAGAGCAGTGTATATCAAAAATTCTATTTTTATGGATTGTCAGAGCTTTATAATTTTATAACCATTTTATGCGATCGGCTAATCGAAGCATTCTAAAAAAGCGCTTGAAATTACGATAGTTACGCAATCTTGTAATCTCAGGGAATACCGAACCGATTTAAAAATTAATGGTGGCAGCCTTTGCTGCAAGATAGGCTATATTTTATGGCTGTTTGCACTACCCGGAAGTAGATGCAAGAGCAAAAAATATTCTAACTAATTGGATATGTCAATCCCAAAACTTTCTTCTATCTCATACGTACATTTTAATATTTAAAAAAAAAGTTACTCATTTTAATGCTTTCATAATTTTAATTCAATACCATACCAACTTTGATTTTCATCTTAAATTTCTGCTTCAGTCAATTAATTGGAGTAAAAACGAATTTCCGTCTCTGCACGAGCCGATGGACAGTAGACCGAGACAGCAAGAGATGTAGAAATCGATTAGGCCGTCTATCTGAATTATTGGCGGGTTATCGGTAATCGTCCACTGACATTTTTATGATGTCAATAGATCATACTCTTTTAAAGTAGTCCAATGCTTGTATCGGCAGGAAATCACAATGACGTATCAATTTGACTTGGTGATTTTTACTCCTAAAATTTACATCGGCCAACTTTATAAGCCGACTAATTCCTGACAATTTTTATCCCCTTCAGCTATAAGTGTGACATACCGATGAATTTATCACAGTAAGCTGATCCATAAATAATGCAGCATAAAGTTGTTTGATCGGGAGCCAGAATAACTACTAAGATTATATACCTTATTACATTTAATAAAACCAAAATGGAGTCACATATAAAAATTGATTACAGGGAAAAATGAGCAGTTAGCGTGCATCAAACCAGCACGAGCTCGTGAAGCGAAGTAAATACGAATGAGTTCAGTTCAGTTCAGGCAATGCCGTGGCGGTTGCCGTTAGAGTTAAAATAGCAGTTCGCAAGTGTTTGTTTCTGCACCATGGAGTTAGCAGTATTGGTGCGTTTAGTAGAGGACACTGCAGTACCCCCTTCCTAGTGAAACGTTACCTAAAACGTGCTGGAAAATGGACTTGCCGTCCAGAGCGAGTGCACTTAACCTTTGGAGGTTCTGGTACTTCCTCGATTTCCGGCTATTGGACTTTTGGAGTGGGCTCTAGAGTTCTGGTGGCAGGTACCGATGTCGAGTCTGGGCAGTTGAGGATGAATGCAGGCTTAAGACGGTCAATGGACACAAACTTGGCTTTATTACCAATCTGGAATTTGTAAACTTTAACGGACCGCTGGAGAACAACAAAAGGTCCATCGTATGGTGGTTTCAGAGGTGGCTGAACTGCATCATGTCTTACGAAAACTTGGCTGCAGCTCCTGAGATCTTTCGATACAAAGGAGCGGTTCTTGGTGTCGTGGTTGTTAGTGGGAGCTGGGGACACCTGCTACATGACTTGTTTTAGGCGTGTGACGAATCTGGCTGCGTTGACGTCTGCAGGAGTTGGTGCAAAAAATTCCCCGGGCAAGCTCAAGGCTGTACCATACACCAGTTCGGCTGTGGTGGCTTTAATGGTGTCTCTGAATGCGGAACGCATTTCAAGCAATACTGTGGGTAAGACTTCTGTCCAACGATCAGTTAAATGAACTTTTAAAGCAGCTTTCATTGTGCGATGCCAATTTTCTATTAAGCCATTAGACATTGGGTGATATGCTGTGGTGTGTATGTGTTTAATCCCTAATAATTTCATTAATGTTGTAAGTAAAAGAGACTCAAATTGCCTGCCCTGGTCTGATGTGACCAGCCTAGGAACACCGAAGCGAACTATCCAATTTTCATAAAACGCTCTAGCTACAGTTTCAGCAGATATATCTGAAATTGGACAAGCTTCAACCCAACGTGTGAAACGGTCAATCATAGTTAAGCAATATGCATATCCCTGGGAAAGGAGGAGGGGCCCAACGTCATTGAGTGGAGCCTGAATATGGGCAGCATGCGGTACATTTCTTCGGTAATAATTTAGTAAACCAAGGATACGTTGGAGTTCTTTTACAGTTTTTGGTAACTCATACTTTAAAATTGGCTCAACGCGTTCAGGCTGAGGCTTAATACCGTTTTTGTTAACCAAATAACCTAAAAAAGATAATTCGGGAACACCAAAGAGGCATTTCTTTAAATTAATTCTAATACCATAAGCAGAAAGTCTTTTAAAAACACATTCGAGGTGTGCTTGGTGTTCTTCCTCAGAACTGCTTGCAATTAAAATATTGTCAAGATAATCAAAAACAAAATCAAAACCGTGCAACACTTCATTTATAAATCTTTGAAAAGTTTGGGCTGCGTTGGACAATCCGAAAGGCATATATAAAAACTCAAATAAACCGAATGGTGTAGTAATGGTGTAGTAGTAAAATGGTGTAGTAGTAGTGTTGCGGTATTTGGGATATCATCTGGATGAAGTGGGATTTGGTGATATGCCCTAACTAAGTCCACTTTAGAAAGAATAACTTTCCCATGTAATTGGCTTGAAAAATCCTGTAAGTGTGGAATAGGGTAGCGGTCTGGTATTGTTATTCTATTTAGACCTCTGTAGTTACCAGTAGGGCGAAAATCTTTACCAAAGTCTTTCGGGACAAGGTGCAATGGGCTAGACCAGTTAGATGTGCTTGGTCTGCATATCCCTTGCTCTAACATATATTCAAATTCGCGCTTAGCTGTAGCTAATTTCGCTGGGTGAAGTCTACGCGGGCGTGCAAAGACAGGTTGCCCTTTGGTTATAATTCTGTGCACCGTATTATGTTTTACCTCTTTCAATTTTGGGTATGGGCGTACAAAATCACTGTATTTTTCTAAGATATTTTTATATGTCAAATTGTTTGCGATTAATGTAACCTGTGGAATATTGTCTGTTGATTTTGTCCCGCTGCTTTTCAATTTAGTGAGGGGATCTCTGAGACACCCCTGTTTAAGATCAATTAACAGGCTATAGAGGTGTAAAAAATCAGCGCCTATTATAGGCTTGCTAATGTCTGCTAGGACAAACGGCCACTGAAATTTACGACGTAAATTTAAACTTAAATTTATTACTTTAATGCCATATGTTTTGATGGTAGATCCATTTGCTGAGTATAAATTGATGCCATTATCTGATTTGGGAATTGGTTTGTGGTATGGTAACACACAAACATCGCTACCACTATCTACTAGATATGAAAGTTTCGATAATGGGTCATAAACAAAAAGGCGACTTTTGTTATTCGGCTGGAAATCGCATTGCGCCACATGCGATTTCTGCTCTAGTTTTTTTCCTGAAGTTTGAATTTGCATGGGGATTTGCAACGCCTGGCGGATTCCCCGAATTTAAAGTGATACCAGCAGTGGTCATGCGGGCCTGTGTTTTTTGGTGTTTTTGAGCGTGATCGCCTGGACGCAGATCTATTACGAAAATTATTTTGCCGCTCACGGCTTCGTGAAAGATGCTCAACCTGTTTAGTGAGTTCTGCAATTTGAGCACGTAACTCACTGAAATCCGAAAGTGGAGTTTTCGAGCAATGCACCTCATCGATGCTTGCACTAGCAGTATCATGGATTTTATCAGCCATTAAGGCTAATTTATCCAGGCTATCTTCCGATACGGAAAGGATAGCTTGCGCCTGAGTGGGCAGACGCTGTAGCCAGAGCGTTTTTAAAAAATCCTCGCCCAAAGTTTTCCCTGCAAGTTGTTTTATTTTGCGCAACAAATGTGAAGGCTTGTCATCACCTAAAACTAATTCAGAAAGGACTGCTTTAATTTGTCTCTGTTGAGAGTCAGAAAAATCAGCAATAAGCCGTTTTTTTAGGGATTCATATTTATCATTCTCGGGAGGTGATAACACTATATCGCTAACATAATTTAAAATGTCGGAAGTTAGAGCGGAAATTACACAGTAATACTTAGTTGCATCTTGAGTGATGCCTGAAACAAAAAATTGTGCTTCTATATTAGCGAACCACAATATGGGGTGTTTATCCCAAAAAGGTGGCAGCTTTAGGCTTACTTTATGAACCTGAAGTTCGGACTGAACCGCGTCGTCTGGCATGGCAAAATGATAAAAAATATATATCAAATTTTTAAGAAAAGCTCAAATAACCGATGTAAACAGAAATAATATGAGGTCTTACCTTGAAAACTACAGGATCGTCGGTTATCGCATCCTTTCAGTAGCACATTTCGTAGGCAGGCTTAGCGCGACGAAAACAATCCGCGACGATCGCGAATATCACCATAAAAAGAAAATACGATGCTGCGTGTCCTTGCATCATAGATTTCCACAGTCTACGATATTTTGTTGATCGTCACTTAAAAATCTCGGAAGGATTGCACCAGATTGCATCGCTGCAATGGAAAGTTTGCACGAGGGTCACCACTTCAGCTATAAGTGTGACATACCGATGAATTTATCACAGTAAGCTGATCCATAAATAATGCAGCATAAAGTTGTTTGATCGGGAGCCAGAATAACTACTAAGATTATATTCCTTATTACATTTAATAAAACAAAAATGGAGTCACATATTAAAATTGATTACAGGGGAAAATGAGCAGTTAGCGTGCGTCAAACCAGCACGAGCTCGTGAAGCGAAGTAAATACGAATGAGTTCAGTTCAGTTCAGGCAATGCCGTGGCGGTTGCCGTTAGAGTTAAAATAGCAGTTCGCAAGTGTTCGTTCCTGCACCAAGCTATAAGTGTGACATACCGATGAATTTATCACAGTAAGCTGATCCATAAATAATGCAGCATAAAGCTGTTTGATCGGGAGCCAGAATAACTACTAAGATTATATACTTTATTACATTTAATAAAACAAAAATGGAGTCACATATTAAAATTGATTACAGGGGAAAATGAGCAGTTAGCGTGCGTCAAACCAGCACGAGCTCGTGAAGCGAAGTAAATACGAATGAGTTTAGTTCAATTCAGACAATGCCGTGGCGGTTGCCGTTAGAGTTAAAATAGCAGTTCGCATATGTTCGTTCCTGCACCATGGAGTTAGCAGTATTGGTGCGTTTAGTAGAGGACACTGCACCCCCACTAACATTCCCCTACAGTTTCTATCAATTTATGTGAATCACGTGACTTCCCCCGCTCTTTCAAGGTCTTTTATCTCCCACTTTTACCAAACCCTCAAAGGTATGTAGCATGCAAGGTCATTTTTAACCAGTCGGAAAGGGGACACTAAAATGCGAAGAAGTAACGTGAAGTGAATGAGTATAAGTTTTTTTCGAATTTTATTCAAAATTAGTAAGTTTTCATCTTTTAAAAATAAACGATCGTTTGATATGAATGAAATTTATATCTGTTACAGGCCAAACCCGATTTTAGGCCAAACTAGATTGGCCTAGGACAAACCGGTCTATCCTAACGCCCATCGGATAAACTAGTTTTTCCTAGGCTAAACCGGTCTATCCTAACGCCCATCGGATAAACTAGTTTTTCCTAGGCCAAACTGGTCTATCCTAATGCCCACAGGACAAACTAGTTTTTCCTAGGTCAAACTAGTTTGGCCTAACTTTTCTAGGATAGACTAGTTTAGCCTGCTGTTTATTGGTCTGAACTAGTTTGTCCTAGGCCGATCTAGTCTATCCTAGGCCAATTCGATTTGGCGTGATTTTATTGAATTCCAAGACCGCCTCAGCGCCAACATTCTAGTTTGTACTAGGCTGATCTAGTTTATCCTAGGCCAATGTAATTTTACGTGTTTTTAGCCCACAGGCGTCAAAGTCTGAGAAATAATGGGCTCGCTGTTTCTTATGCATGTATGTATGCATGTATGTACGTATGTACGTAAAGTATAATTCTTGATTGAAATATCCTTTTAAGGTACTTTTCTGATTAGTTTTGGGAATTCATTGGATAATAATAGAAGGGGAGTGAACGGGAGGCTAATCCCCCACCGTTAATTTAGAAAAAATGTTTTTTTAATGTAGAATTATCAGTTTTCATTTAAAATTTTAGATATAGGATCATTCTGACAAGGTGCCTCCGTGATTAGTTGTGGATGTTCAATGTTTAAGTATAATTGGGGGAAATGGGAAAAAGTAATCCCCCTTACTGTATTTTTCGAGGGTGTTATTCTTTAAAAAAAATAAGGCTTGTAATGCACAATAAGTGTGAACAGACTGTGAAGGCAAAGCCATCAGTTTAACAGGGCAATATTATTTTTAATATTGATCCCGTCTACTGCTCCATTGCGAACCTTGTGCAAAGTGGTTTTGCCATCACCCTTGTATAATGTATTTTATTCGAAGGTTTGTAGAACTGTTAGAGGTTTGCACGGGTCAATATTTCGACGACCGGGCCTCACCCTTCCCGAAGGAAAGTTATTTTGCCTTGAACCGGTGTAAAAATTAAAAGTTCACTCCGAGCCCTGCCTATAGTAGAGCCATGCCTATCAGTGAAAAGAGACTTAATCCGGCTCGATCTGGCCCTACTCAATTTCTGCAAAAAAAAATCAGATTTTACTTCATATATTAAGATTCCTTTTACAAAATACTGCATACATATTTATTGGATAAATTTACAATGTATTTTTAAATAACGATGTATTCGCAGAATGGAAAATACACAATGTATTATTGATTATTTAGATTCTTAGACCTTTCAATATTCAAATAGGGATTTATTGAAATAATCAATGTAGTTTAGGACAAAAGAAAAAAGGAGAGTTATAAACATCATAACTTTTGAATCTTTAGAAAAAAGTAGATTTGTAAATATATATCTCTGTCATTCCTTAAGGATTTTCTCAAATCAATAAGAGCTACATCCTAACACATTTATGAACTAATTCCTTTTCGCAAATGCATAAGATTAACAGGCATTCTCACTCAGAAAATATGCAATGGGATGGCGTTAATCAATTTTTCATAAAAGCTTTTTTTTTTTTTTTTTGGAAAGTACTATTAAAGCTACGTTTTGAATCGAATTTCCTGTACGACTTCACGGAAAAGAAAAACATGATGCCGTGACAAGAATAGCTTATATGTCGACAAGAAATTAATTTCTAAAAAATGGAAAACGCTGTTCGATCCCAAATTATGTTCAGCTCCGATCTGGATCGAATATCCAAAAATAAAAAAAATAAAAAATAAATAAATTAGTTAAATAATAATAATAATAATAATAATAATAATAATAAATGCAAGTCTGATCTCAGCACGGTACGAGTCTGCAGAAAAAAAAATAAGCAAACACCATGTCCAATGCATCATGTCTCCACGATGGACATGTTAAATTTATGCAGTGATGATACAAGCAATCACTTATAACGGATAATTACCGGAGGGGGGATTAGTCTCCCGTTCGCCCCCCTTTTTTCTTATCCAATGAATTCCCAACACTAATAAGAAAAGTACCTAATGAAAATGAACTTACATCCAAAATTTGAAGCAAATCGGATATTTCTATCAAGAATTATCGCGTTACGTACATACGTACATACATGCGTACGTATATGTTTACATACATACATACAGAAGTGCGAGCCCATTATTTATCAGGCTATGACGCCTGTGAGCTAAAAACACGTAAAATTACATTGGCCTATGATAAACTAGATCAGTCTAGGACAAACTAGAATGTTGGCGCTGAGGCGGTCATTGAATTCAATAAAATCACGCCAAATCGAAATGGCCTAAGATAGACTAGATCGGCCTAGGATAAACTAGTTCAGACCAATAAACAGCAAGCTAAACTGGTCTATCCTATAAGAGTTAGGCCAAACTAGTTTGGCCTAGGAAAAACTAGTTTGTCCTATGGGCATTAGGATAGACCAGTTTGGCCTAGGAAAAACTAGTTTATCCGATGGGCGTTAGGATAAACCGGTTTGGCCTAGGAAAAACTAGTTTATCCGAAGGGCGTTAGAATAGACCGGTTTGGCCTAGGAAAAACTAGTTTATCGGATGGGCGTTAGGATAGACCGGTTTGTCCTAGGCCAATCTAGTTTGGCCTAAAATCGGGTTTGGCCTGTAACATATCTAAGAATCAGAAAATATGATACACTATTTTTATGGAATTACAAAGAGTCATTCTTACTTAAAATGTAAAAAACAGTAATAAATAGAGAGAAATATATATATATATATTTCAAAATATTACATTTTTTGCGTTTTAAATGAATGAATTAAAAATAAGGAATATTAGATAATAAAAGTAAAACATTAAAGACCAATTTTTCTTTTTTTCCACATTTCTTTACTTTAGAATATGGTAAAACATATTTAAAAGAAATTGTGAATATGTCTTTAAGAATCTCCTTGAATGAGCAAACATGATACAAATACAGAATAGGTTTTGTCTCGCAAAATTATAATAAAGAGGGGCAGGGGGCTAGGGAAAATAAGAAAAATCTTAAAAATAGATATATTTTTTTCTTTTCTTTTTATTTCATTTATGGAAGCCCTACTAATTATAAACAAATTTCGGTGCATTTTAGGACATAAAATAAAGTTTACTTTTTTTTATGGATTTATTGCATGGTAGAAAATGTGAAATACCTTAGTTTATTATCTGCTTAGATCTGACTAAAATCTTTTATGATATAAATTTTGATAATTAGAAAAAAAAACAAACCTTTTGACAGATTTTTTAAAAGTGCGATGTTAATTCTATCATTTCGATGCATCAAGGGTTTAATTTTTCTTTGAAAACAAACTCCATTAATATTCAAAATGTTAGCTGTTATGTAACATATTTTATGTTCAATTTGTTCAATAAATCCCTTAATACTATTTAGACTTTATACCCAATTATTTAAGTTGAGAATACAACAATGTATTTCATTATGCTCTTATTTATCAAAATATTTTAAAAGTATGAATGAATTTTCATCATTCCTGAAATTCAGCACGTAAAATTTCTTTTAATATCAAAAGATCTTTTGCCAAATTTGTCGGGTTCTCAATTATTATTATTATTATTATTATTTTAGATGAAAACTTACTAGTTTTGTAGAAAATTTGCTAAGAAATTTATATTCGCCAATCACTTTTACGTGTACACTTTATTAAAAAAAATTCATAGAATAGAATACATTTATGCATTACAATTCATACATTAGAATTCATTGAAAAGCCAATACATATGGCATCGCGGGGTAATCGGTGAAACGTCATATAATGTTGGAAAATACTCGGCAAGTTATCGGTGGATAACCAAATGGTTGAAAACTGCTACGCACAGGATTAAATAGGTAGCCGGGATACGATGCTCGATGGACCGTTGCCCAAGCGGACAAAAAGCCTATACTGCCGACCCCTATAAGGGAGATCGTTTGGACGAAAAGTAATCGGACGAAGTGCGTTCGGCAGAAACTTGGCCGGGGATTTTTTGCTGCTTGGGGAATGATAGGCAGATTTTTTTCCAAATTCAGGGAGGACCTACTTGCGTTACGAAAAAATAATCATGTACAAAAAATTTAATTCAATTCTAGAACTAACTTCATACACTTTTATGCGGTGCAATATTGAAAATGGCATAAAATTCGCTATTGCAGCGCCTCAGTCCGGCGGATTTTTTTCAGTTCCAGGGAGGACCAACTAGCCATAGTCATACACATACACAAAAAATTTGGTTCAATTCGATGCATAACTTCATATACTTTTGGTCGGTACAATATTGAAAATGGCACAAATATCGCGATTGAGGGGCCCCTTCCGGCGGAATATTTCAAAACTGTAGGAGGACCTGCTTGCCACAGCCAAAAATATTCACAAAAAATTTGGTTCAATTCTATGCATAACTTCATACACTTTTTGATGGTAGAAGAGCGACATACACACAGACAGACACACAGACACACGGACAGACAGACATTTTGTAAAACATGTTTTTTGGAATATCTGACCCCTAAAACGTGTAAATCCGTCGAAAACCGGAAGTCGAAAAAAAAATTTCGATTACAATATATTCTTTGAAGATAGAAGAAAGTAAAAATGCAATTTTTGTGTTATTGGAGTAAAAAGATTCATGAAATTTGGCAAAGTAGTTAATTATTAGATATAAATGATATCTAATAACATTTCTTTAAAAGAATCGAAATTTATAAATGATGCTCGAAGCGTTCTAAAAACGTTTTAAATGCCGCTTTGTGAGCAATCTCGGAAAGTAACTTAAAAGTTGACATAGTTATTACTCATAAGAAGTAAGTGTTCTCGAAGTACGTTTCGAAAGAAATTCAAAATTCAAAAGGTCAGAAAATGCGTAAAAAGTGTTCTAAAACTGTTCTAAAAATGCTATAAATTGCGATTTCTACACCCAGAAAATATCAAACTGATTTCAAAAGTAATAGTTGCAAAATGATGGTGACTTTATAGGTGACAATATAGGATACATTTTATGTTGCTCTTACTACGACCGATAGGATGCAAGAATAAAAAGTTGGAAATTGCACGTGAAGCGTAGCAAATGAGGTGCGTTCGTAAGATAACGAAGTATTCCAATATTCAGATCTTGCTGATATAGTAGAGCGTACTTTGGATACAGTATAGTGGTCGAAATCTTTGTGTTCCTGTAAATATGCAGGGAGTAATTTTTATTATACTTCATTAACGTATATCTTATTCATAAAATGTGAAGTAGTTTAATATAATTAAAACACGCCCCAAACAATGTTTCCCCGTATAACATTATTTAGTGGAATACATTTGTGTGGCCCTGTAATTTAGTAATAAATATTCTTTGCATCACAGATTGTGCAAAATGTATTTTTAATACATATTTCATAGATTCATGTCAATTCTATTATGTTCAAATGAGTGTAACACCATTAAAATGCATTTGAAACTTAATTTCCCATTGACCGAAATGTAACAGAATCCTTTTGATTGTCCCTGTAATTGATCTATCCATCCGATTTTCATAAAATTTGAAATGACTCGACAAAATTATGTAAAAAATATTCCTTTTTAATTTCAAACAATTAAAATGCATTTGAAATTTTTTTCCCCATTGATCGATTTGTAACGGAATACTTTTGATTGTCCCTGTAATTGATCTATGCATCCAATTTTCATAACATTTGAAATGACTCGACATTTTTATGTAATAAATATAGGTTTTAAATTTCAAACGATTAAAATGCATTTGAAACTTTTCCCCCATTGACCGTAATGTTACGGAATCCTTTTGATTGTCCCTGTAATTGATCTATTCATCCGATTTTCATAAAATTTGAAATGACTCGACAAAATTATGTAACAATTATGTATTTTAAATTTCAAACGATTCGGTTGGGTAGTTTTTGCGTTGTTATATGCGGACGGACAGACAGACGGACAGACCAACAGACAGACAGACGGACAGACAAACAGACAGACTGACGGACAGACGGACAGACTGAGCGACAACAATAGGTGCTACGTATTTACATAATTACGAACGCACCTAAAAACGTTCTAATTTGCGTTTTTTGCACAACTGTTGTACCTAACAATTTGAAATTTGGCATGATAATTACTCAAGATGCAAATGCTTTTTAAGAACCGCCGACAGAATATTCCAAATTTGAAGGGATCAGTGAACGAAAAGCGTTCTAAAAATGTTATAAATTATGATTTTTTTGCATGTTATGAAACACCAAACCGATTAAAAAAGTTAATGGTTGCAAATTGGTGAAGATAGAATCATAAGATTCTATCATAAGATTCAATCATAAGATTTATTTTATGTGAATCCACTGCCACCAGAGTATTGCAGAAACAAAAAATATTCTAAATTACTACTGCTGTAATATTAAAGAAACTAGAAAATTTTAATATGGCATAATAGTTACTTAATACGATTTCTATGCAATCTCAGGATATAATAAGCCGATTATAAAAGTTATGGTTGCGAATCAATGGTGGCAATCTCTGATCCAACACAGCCTATTTTAAGCCAATGCTACTTCTAGATCGGGATGGCAGAAACAACAAACTTTCTAAAAAAGCCTTTGACTTTTTTTAATTACATTTCTATGGAACAATAGCAAATACCTAACGGATTTCATAATTAATGTTGGCAAATTAATGGGGGTACTTTCTGCTTCAACAAAGCAATTTTATGCAGGAACCATCAGCCCTAGAGAGATGGTAGAAGTTAGAAAAGAAATCTGGAATTCGCAAGATGTAAATGTGTGCTAAGAATTTGGTTTCCAAGAAATTGAAAACTTGAAATGAATACGGATATAAACGTATGGGTTTAGCATAAAAGTTTCAAAATATTTTCTGAATTATTATTTATTTAGACATAATTTTAGTTCTTCTCACTTATTTAATCTCTTTTTTGTCTAATGCAGTGCAATGATGTAGTAACTGTGGCTTAAATGTTAAATTTGAAATATTTTCAAAGTAGAAATACTTATAATAAAACTTAGACATACAAATAATCACTTGGCATATTTCAAAGATAACGCGAGCAAAGTTGCGGGGATTGCTATTATATTATATTTTTAAATACATGCACATTAAAAAACGAATGTTTTTTCTGCAAACAGTAATGCAATTTTTATTTATATTTCACTTTTTTTTTAAATAGAAAGAGTGTTTTATTTGCCTAAAATCTCATTTTATTCTATTTTTTTGTATTCTACATAGACTTGCATTAAAAAACATGACATATATTTAATTAGTTTCAAAGTTTTTCAGAAAATGTTCACTAAAAAAGAACTAGCTGGGGAATGTCATTAATCTGAGTGTCCTAAAAATCTAATGAATTTCACATTTTACTGGAAAACTACATATTCAAGTACAATTGCCTTTCAAAACGAACTTTTAAGAATCACAGGTGTTAACTAATTAAGCAAAAGGATTAAAATTAAAGCTATTTAAACTTAAAAATAATGACATGACTACTTTGAAGTACTCATGAAATACATGCTTTAGGATTTTTCTCTGTTATTTTAATTAAAGTTGGGATATATTGAAATTTCCTTTTCTTTTATGCAGTGTATTTAATCTCTATTCCAAGAAAGTATTTTTCAAACAATAGTTTTTAATTGTAGAATTTTTTTAAAAAGCATTCTTAAACCAGATATTTATTTCTTAATTAGTACTTCTT
Source organism: Maratus speculifer (assembly GCA_964019185.1). NCBI lineage: Eukaryota > Metazoa > Arthropoda > Arachnida > Araneae > Salticidae > Maratus > Maratus speculifer. The sequence goes on along the minus strand of OZ025289.1, from coordinate 440,268,233 downwards.
TTATCATAATTTAAATTGAAGATAAATAAAGCTATATTTTAAATCAGAAATAAAGCAGTCAATTTAATATCATTTAATTTATTTTATACAATTTCCTCTTTTTTCTGCAAAAGAAGATATTTTTTTCTTAGAACTAACAGAATTTAAAAGTTCTATAGTAATTCGTTTATTCCTATGAAAACAATACATTTTTTATTCGGCACTTAAAACGTACATCCCGAAATATGAATAATATTCAGAAAATTTATTAGAAATTAAGTTTGCATGATTTATATATTATATTTTTAAATACATGCATATTAAGAAAACGAAATTCATCTTTTAGAAGTTTTCTATGTTTTTTCTGCAAACAGTAATAATTTTTTATAGAACTTTTGAAAAAATTAAAAGAGTGTTACATATGCCTAAATCATATTGTATTCTTTTTTTTTGTATTTAGTCCGGGTGCTACGCATCAGAAAACTGCAAATCGTGATAAGAATATACCGCTTGGTGAGTATATACTTTATGATAATACAATGAATATTAGAGGGGGAGGCATCTCGTAAAGTCGTCGGAATTCAAGATGGCGGCCGTTATTCAAAATGGCGTCATTTTCTGAATTTTCTTAATATGCGTATTATAAATGTGCATTTCACGTCGATTTCGATGTTTTTAAAGTCAAATTTTCGTTTTGGACACCTTTCAACATCATTTAAAAGTGTATGAATTCGGTTTATCTGTCTGTTTGTCTGTCTGTCCGCCTGTCCTTCCATGCTCTAGCTCGCTTAAATATACTCAGATTGCCATGTAAATTTTATATATTAAATGAAGTTTATAATAACATGTTCAGAGTAAAAAACAAAGCGTATAGCTTTTATGGTCCATTTACAGGGCACTCAAAGTATTTATGAATTGTCTAGCAGTCAGTCTGGCCCTAATCTTTTTTGCTTAAATTTACTCGGATTTCCGTGTAATTTTTAAATGTGCTATCTCTAAATGTAATTTAAAGCAGTGGTAAACTGCAAAATGTTCTATATCGAAAATACAGGGTGTCCCAAAAGGTCATGTCCAAACGGCACACATGGTTGTGTCAGGTCATTAGGAAACAGAATTACATAGGAAAGGGGGGTCGGAAACGCGATTGTAATCCGCTAGAGGGCGATAAGCGATGTCAGACGAAAGCGCGGGCAGTCGCGGACATCGGCGCCTGCGGCGCCGATGTGAAGCATGCATCGCAGCTAATGGGGCCAATTTTGAGCACTTACTATGAGTTGTAGCATTTTTCTTTTTTATTTGGTACTGTTTTGTTGTAAAATAAAGATATTTTACACCGTTTGTTATCTTTTCTTTGCGTGACGGTTACGATGCAATTTCACTGTTTAGATCGCGTTTCCGACCCCCCTTTCCTATGTAATTCTGTTTCCTCATGACCTGACACAACCATGTGTTCCGTTTGGACATGACCTTTTGGGACACCCTGTATAGAGTGTAGAATTCATATTTCGTTTACAGGCACACTCAAAATAATTCTCTTAGATTTTGATCTATTGGCGAAAATACTTTTTAGAGTGTTTTAATGATGTTAAACTGTTTGAAACATATTGAAATTAAAAGATATCACTGAAGTGCAGTACAAGATACTTGCTGTACAGTATGGTGAGCGTAGAATTTATAGTTAATTTACAAGCTTTCAAAAAAGAATGCGCTTACAGTGCTGTCTATAACCATAATGTTGTGTATGTGCTTTTCAATTTATAATATGCTTTGTTAAAATTTGCCAAATAGGAACGAATTGCAAAATGTCATATGATTATTTTTTGTTTGAAATGCAGCTTATAATGCACATTGTAATTGCGATGATTAATCACCAATCAAAATAAGATGAATCAAAAGTGATCCAAAATTTCAATTTGAATTTATTTTCCTTTCTTTTTGTTTCGATTCCTAACTCTTTTCGCAGACTCATTTCTTTCTGATCACCCTAATTATGTACGTTAATTACCAATCCATCTAAAAGATCTGTTTGATGCAGATATTAATTTACCGGACGTACATCGTGCATTTTTATCGGGACATTTTGTGATAAGAAAATCAATCAAACTCTTCTCAGCTATGGGCATATATCAAGCGCAAGAACAAAAAAACGCTGTTCTCAGAGGAGAAAGAGGTGCCGTATTGCAGGATACATCGACATTTATACGTTGGATGGTATCTGGACCAGAAATCTGTAATTTCATACAAGAGTTTGAGTCTAACATTCAAGCAAATCCCAAGACAGAAATCGATACCATCATGAACAATATCACTTATTTCAAATGAAATTTTTCTATAGAGTGCTAAGGTTCAAGCACTCTATAGCGTACTAAAGGAATTAGGGAACCCATTTTTAGAAGATGGTGAAGACTTGCTTGTAATCGAAAGCAGAGTTATTGTTCATAAGGATATTAATGAATCAATTTATTCAGCTGAATCAACTGGTATTGACCAATTCCACAGGTTCATTAAGGGACGCCTAGTAAAACAATTCTCATCAATATTTCAACCTTAAAAAAAAAACAAAATTCCAGTGTTTAGTGCTCCGGCGAAAAACATAAACAATAAAAATACAGTCTTGAAGGTTTTAAAAACAGACGTCCAATTGTTTTCGAGGCTTTTAATAGTTATACAGAATCGTCAGTTAGATTTGCAAGTTTTTTTCAAATATGAAAATCAACCATTTCTATTTGCATTTTCTAGCAATAGGGAATTTAGACCTAGCCATAAGTGTGACTTACCACATATTTTAGAGGAAACTGTTGGGAAAAATGGCAAAGTTTTTCCAGGAATATGTGATGCTTTAATATATTTGAGCCAGGTCTTACTAACATTTTAAAGCCTCAACAAACTTCAAACACATTTAATGATTACTACATTAACACATTTTATCCTCACTTACGTAACGACATTGAGAGTTTTATATGTCAAAGAATAGATTTGGGATAGATATGTTACACCAAGTTTTAAATGAGAAACAAGACAGAAGAGGGGTGCAGGGACCAGATGACAAGTGCAACCACATGTTAGATTTCTTAAAAGTTTGCAAATAACAAAGAAGAGCTTTTTAATCAACTTGGGACGCCAGGAATAAATACCATAAAAATACACAAGCTTTAATGTAACCACTTCAGGAGAAGAAGTTAAATCGGGAAGAAGTTAAATTTACTGCTGTAAATTCCTTAATTGGAATGACTTGCCCTGGTCACGAAGAAGTTGATTGAAGAATAATACTGCATTTCAAAGACATGGTTGAAAAAGGACTGAAAAATATTGTTATATGCTCTATATAAACTGATGTATTAGTTTTAGCGATTGCATATTTTTTTATCATTTCAGATAAATTCCTAGAAAATATTTGAGTTGCATTCGTAACATGGAAAAAATACAAATTTATTCCTGCTCATACTATAGCTGCAGCAGTTGGACGAGAAAAGGCTTTAAAAGAATTGCATTCTTTCATGGAATGCGACAGCAATCCGGGTTTCACAGGAAAGACCAAAAAGTCAAATAGGAAAACATGGATTCCATTTAAAGAAACTACTGCTGCATTTTCATACCTATCAAAACCACAAACTTCCATTCCTGAAAATCTTTTAAATCTTTTAGAAAATTTCGTAGCATTGTTGTACTGATCAACAAGCAATAGCATAAGTGTCGATAATGCAAGATAAGAATAGTTTATGGCAAAAAATCGTTCTTTTGAACATCATCCGCAAACCAAGGGTGCACTTCAACAACATATTTTACGCAGTGCTTTCCAACTTGGATACATTTGGGGACAAGCAGATCAGCGTGAAATAAGTCCACCCTCTCCAAACAAATCGGAATGGTGGTTGGATAATTTATCATTGAAAAAATACTGGTTGGAATTGCCAGAGATTTCAGACTCTTATGAAGAATTAATAAAATGTAAATGTAAAATATGTAAAAATGAATGTGTCTGTAGAAAAGTTGGACTTTCTTGCACATTATTGTGCAATTCCAAAAACGAATGTGAAAAATATGATTATACCAAGTGAAGTTTCTATATTCTACAGCTTTATATGTAACATTAATTTTTTAATATATTGAATAAGTAATGTGTTGATAAAATAGTATTTGTATTATTTATATATTCCTTTAATTTTTCTACTGTAAATGACAAAAAAATATTTTAATAATTGTCCTATTTTCATTTTAGGTACATTTATAGTATTATAAAGAGAATTTTTGAGTTTTAAAAAGTGGAAATTAAACATAAGAAATAGGCTTGTAAGATGCCGAGGAATATAACTGCAAAACATGTTAGATAATAGTCGTCATTTTGAATTTCTATAAATTTATACGATGCCTCAAATTCTTATATGTGTTTTATTAATATACGATAGATATTCACCATTCGGGATATCCTTATCACAAAATGAAGTTTTGTCCCTCCTAGCACCTCCACTAATAATACTTGAATTAGATCGGGATCTTTATAAAATTTATATACAAATTATAAACGCATATTTTCTTGTTTTAGTGTGTCACTTTTAATAAACGATAAATTTGCACATCTAGTAGCACACCATTTAGTAAGTATTTGGTAGTTCATTGCAGTATTAACATTGATGAAGATCAATTTGAATGAGTTTTAAAGAGTATAACGTCATTAAAACACATTGCAAACGATTTCGCCGCATACACAATATTGTAATGCCATCTTTTTAGCACCCTGTAAATGGATGCTTTAGCTTAAGCTTTAGATAAAAGCTAAAGCTTTAGCTTTTATCTAAAGCTTAAGCTTTATCTTTTATCTTATCTTTAGCTTAAGCTTTAAATAAAAGCTATACACTTTATATTTTACTCCGAACATGTTATTACAAACTTCATACAACATATAAAATTTGCCTGGCAATCTGATTACATTTAAGCGAGCTAGAGCATGGAAGGACAGGCGGACAAACGGACAGATAAATCAAATTTTTACACTCTTTTATATAATGTTGGAAAGAGTTAAAAACGAAAATTTGACTTTAAAAATATCGAAATCGACGTGAAATGCACATTTATATTACGCATATTAACATAATTCAGAAAAAGACGCCATTTTGAATAACGGCCCCCATCTTGAATTCCGACGACTTTACGAGATGCCTCCCCCTCTAATATCCATTGTATTATCATAAAGTACATACTCACCAAGTGGTATATTCTTATCACGATTTGCAGTTTTCACCTTATTTTTGTCGCGTAGCACTCGGACTAATTCTACTTAGACTTGCTTTAAAAAAAATATGACATTTTTAATTAGTTTCAAAATTTTTTTCTCTAAAAATGTTCATTAAAAGAGAACAAGCTGGGAAATGTCATTAAGCTGAGTGTCCTAAAAACTTAATGAATCACAGTTTTAACTCAAGACGTACATATACAATTACAACTGCCTTTCAAAACGAATATTTAAGAATCACAGGTGTTAACGCATTACACAAAAGGATTAAAATTAAACCTATTTAAACGTAAAAATTATGACATGACTACTTCAAAACTCTCGCAGTTATTGTAAAGTAATCTGCAAGTATTTATGAAGTATATGCTGTGGGATTTTCTCTATTATTTTAATTAAAATTGGGATACATTGAAATTTCCTTTTCTTTTATACATTGTGATTAATTTCTATTCTGAGAAAGTATTTTTGAAATAATAGTTTTTAATTGTAGAATTTTTAAAAAAAAAGCACTCTTAATTCAAATATTTATTTCATAATTAGTGATTATATTATCATAGTTTTACTTAATTGATAGATAAAGCTATATTTTAAATCAGAAATAAAGCAGTCAATTTAATCTCATTTAATTTATTTTATACAATTTCCACATTTTTTTTGTATTTTTTGTGAAAGAAGGTATTTTTTCTTAGAACTAACAGAATTAATAATTTTCCATTGTAATTCATTTGTTCTACGTGAACAATGTATTTTCTATTCGGCACTTAAAAAATATATTCTCAAATTTGAATAATATTCAGTAAAATATTTATCCTTAATACTTGAATTTGCATTATTTATCTATTATATTTTTAAATACATGCATATTAAGAAAACGAAATTTATCCTTTAAAAGTTTTCTATGTTTTTTCTCCAAACAGTAATAATCTTTTATGCCACTTTTGAAAAAATAAAAAGAGTGTTACATATGCCTAAATCTTATTTTATTCTATTTTTTGTATTCTATTTAGACTTGCATAAAAAATGACCTTTTTAATTAGTTTCAAAATTTTTTTCTCTGAAAATTTTCACTAAAAAGAAAAAGCTTTGAAATGTCATTAAGCTGAGTGTCCAAAAAACGTAATGAATTTCACAGTTTCAACTCGCAAATACATATACAATTACAATTGCCTTTCAAAACTAATTTTTAAAAATCACAGGTGTTAACCCATTACACAAAATGATTAAAATTAAAGCTATTTAATCTTAAAATTAATGACATGACTACTTTGAAACTCTCGCAGTTTTTGTAAAGTAATACGTAAGTATTCATGAAGTACATGCTTCAGGATTTTTCTCTGTTATTTTAATTAAAGTTGGGTATATTGAAATTTCCCTTTCTTTTGTACAGTATTTTTAATTTACATACTGAGGAAATATTTAGCAAGTATTAAATTTTAATTGTAGATTTTTATTAAAAAAGCATTCTTAATTTAGATATTTATTTCATAATTAGTGATTCTATTATCATCATTTCACTTGAATGATAAACAAAGCGATATTTTAAATCAGAAATAAAACAATCAATTTTATCTTATTTAATTTATTTTAAACAATTTTATCATTTATTTTGTTAATTTGCTCTAAAAGAAGGTATTTTTCTTAAAACTACCAGAATGTAAGATTGATAGCAATTTTTTTTATTCCTATGTAAATAATGTATTTTTTATTCGGAATTTAAAAAATATATTCTCAAATCTGAATAACATTAAGAAAAATATTTATACTTAATACTTGAATTCGCATGATTTATGTATTATATATTTAAATATATGCATATTAAGGAAACTAACTTTATATTTTAGAAGTTTTCTATGTTTTTTCTGTAAACAGTAATACACTTTTTATTTTATTTATTTCGCTTAAAAAACGTGTTTTATCTGCCTAAAATCTTATTTTATTCTACTTTTTTTTATTCTACATAGACTTGCACTAAACAAAGTATAGCATTTTTAATTAGTTTCCAAATTTTTCTTTTTGAAAATGTTCACTAAAAAGAACAAGCTGGAGAATGTCATTAAGCTGAGTGTCCTAAAAACTTAATGAATTTCACAGTTTCAACTCAAGTAGTACATATAAAATTACAACTGTCTTTCAAAAACGAATTTTTAAGAATCACAAATGTTAACTCATTACGGAAAAGGATAAAATTAAAGCTATTTAAACTTAAAAATAATGACATGACTACTTTGAAACTCTCACAGTTTTTGTAAAGTAATCTGTAAGTAATCTTGAAGTACATGCTTCAGAATTTTTTCTATTATTGAACTATTGGATATATTGAACTTTTAAATTCTTTTGTTTAGTGTTTTTAATTTTTATACCGATAAAATCTTTTGCAAACAATATCTTTTAATTGTAGATTCTTTTTTTTGGAAAATGTTCTAAATTCAGATATTTATTTCATAATTAATATTTGATTAATTGCAAAAATTTAATAAGTGTTTTGTTGGGATTATAATCGTACATTTCATAAATATGAGTTTTGTCAATTTGTCCGGATGGATATATGTAGGTTAGATATGCATATCATTCTATATCACAAGTTTTTTAAATGTCCCAAACTGCTAAAATAATTTATTTTTTGTCAAGATATTTGTTATGATTTATATATTATATTTTTAAATACATGCATATTAAGAAAACGAAATTTATCCTTTAGAAGTTTTCTAAGGTTTTTCTCCAAACAGTAATAATTTTTTTATACCACTTTTGAAAAAATAAAAAGAGTGTTACATATGCCTAAATCTTACTTTAATCTTTTTTTTTTCTACTTAGACTTGCATAAAAAAATATGACATCTTTAATTAGTTTCAAAATTTTTTTCTCTGAAAATTTTCACTAAAAACGAAAAAACTTTGAAATGTCATTAAGCTGAGTGGCCTAAAAACTTAATGAATTTCACAGTTTCGACTCAAGAAGTACATATACAATTGCAATTGCCATTCAAAACGAATTTTCAAGAATCACAAGTGTTAACTAATGACGCAAAAGCATCGAAATTAAAGCTATTTAAACTTAAAAATAATGACATGACTACTTTGAAACTCTCGCAGTTTTTGTAAAGTAATCTGTTAATATTCATGTAGTACATGCTTCAGGATTTTTCTCTATTATTTTAATTAAAGTTATGTATATTGAAATTTTCGTTTTTTTTTGTACAGTATTTTAATTTATATATTGAGAAAATATTTTGCAAGCATTAACTTTTAATTGTAGAATTTTTTTAAGAAGTATTCTTAATTCAGATATTTATTTCATATTTAGTGCTTCTATTATCGTAATTTCACTTGAATGATAAACAAAGCTGTATTTAAAATCAGAAATAAAACATCAATTTAATCTCATTTAATTTATTTTAAAATTTTTCTCATTTATTTTGTTAATTCGCTCTAAAAGTAGGTAGTTTTTCTTAAAACTAACAGAATTTAAGATTTCTATAGTAATTCTTTAATTCCTATGAGAACAATGCATTTTTTGCTCGGGATTAAAAATACATATTCTCAAATCTGAATAATATTTAAAACAAACGTTTATCCTTAATACGTGAAATTGCATGATTTATGTTTCATATTTTTTAATACATGCATATTAACAAAACGAAATTTATCCTTTTGAAGTTTTCGATGTTTTTTCTCCAAACAGTAATAATTTTTTATTTTTATTTCCCTTTTGAAAAAATAAAAAGAGTGTTGTATTAGCCTAAATCTTTTTTTAATTCTACATAGACTTGCATAAAAAAATATGACCATTTTTAATTAGTTTCCAAATTTTTCTCTCTGAAAATGTTCGGAAAAAAAAAAAAAAAAAAAAAAAAACAAGTTAGGGAATGTTTTTAAGTTGAGGGTTCTAAAAACTTAATGAATTTCACAGGTTCAACTCGAGAAGTACATATACGATTACAACTGCCTTTCAAAACGAATTTTTAAGAATCACATGTGTCAACTCATTACGTAAAAGGATTAAAGTTAAAGCTATCTAAACTTTAAAATAATAACATGACTTCTTTGAAACTCTCGCAGTTTTTGTAAAGTAATACGTAAGTATTCATGAAGTACATGCTTCAGGATTTTTCTCTGTTATTTTAATTAAAGTTGGGTACATTGAAATTTCCCTTTCTTTTGTACAATGTTTTCGGTTTCTATTCTCAGAAAATACTTTGCAAATTAATAGTTTTTAATTGTGGAATATGATAAAAAACCATTTTAAATTCAGATATAATTTGTTCTTTATTAATTGCAGAAATGTTTTGTTGGAAATGTAATTGCAAAATTCAAAAATATTAATTTTGTTAATTTTATAAATAATATATAGTCATAAATATAAGTTTCGACAATTTTTATATATAATATGTATTCATAAATATGAGTTTTGTCTGGATAGACATACACATGTTTATTATTATACTATTTGATTTGTACCTGAAGACTGTTCATAGCAAAGGACGCAAAGGAAAATCATTGTTGCTCTTTTATTTGCATTGCATTCTTAAAAGTTTTCAGCTAATCGTTACTCATTCAGCCATTTAATTGGCAATAATTATACAGATGTAATTTAACCCTTTTCTAAACGTAACATGAACAATATTATGGACAGAATTTTGTTAAGTTTTGGTTATTTAACTGTTTTCCATAAAAGGGGTCGAATGACTGAACAGTTTTACAGTATATAATCATGTCTAGGATGTTTATGTCACAATTGATCAAAGTTTGTAAACAGGATACAAATAAAATGCAAACATAAATTTTTGTACCCTTGTTTACGTAACATGTAATTCTGTTGACTCAAAAGCAGGTTTATGAATATCTCAGTATACAAATATTATGATACAATACTACTATAATATATTAGTTAATAAAATTGTTTTCATATCCTAATTTACATAATATGTAATTCTATCACTAAGGTTTTATATATCTCATGTAAATAACAGCTTGGCGGCATTTTCAAAAACATGCCAATCTCTAAATTAAATAATCACAATAGGCATTACGTTATGACGCAAAAACAGTTTCATGAGTAGCTCAGGATACAAATATATGTTAATCAAATTTTTTTATATTTTAATTTACGTAGTGTGTAAATCTGTTATTAAGGTTTTAAATATTTTACGTAAGTTGCAGCTTTGCGGCATTAAAAAAACTTGCCAATCTCTTTATTAAATAATCACACTCGGCAAATATTATATTATGACTCAAAAACAGGTTCATGAGTAGTTCAAGATACAAATATAATGCAAATACAATTTTTTTATATCCTAATTTACGTAATATGTATTACTGTTATTAAGGTTTTAATATCTCATGTGAGAGACAGCATGTCAGCATTTTCAAAAATCTTGCCAATCTCTAAAACAAACAATCACAATCGGCACGAATTATATTATGACGAAAGAGAAGTTCCTGAGTAACGCTGACGTAATATTGACGCTAGAAATTTGACGCTGGCTTTTAAAAATCATACAATTTAAAATATACACCATCGAAAAAGGAAAAAATGCTTTTCCTATCCCAAATTTCTTAACAACTGTATCTTAATTTACTGGGTTTGTATGGTTTTTAAAATAACTTTTAGCATATATATTTTTTAAACATCTGTTTCTATTGCGTTGACCAATTATAAAAGATTTTTTAGACGAACAATTAAACTATATGCCCAAAGGTGACAGGCCACTTGCATTTTAAACATTTTGTTAAACATCTAGAAAAAAGCAAGAGGAATTATCCCAAATTTCTAAGAGTGTAAACATAACACTACATGTCATTCATTTCCGTGAAGATTTTTGCTCGAAACTCCATAGGGGATCGTATTTTTTACCGAAAACACTGCGACAGACTGTGAGATATGCTATCTTACGATTCAAGTTGGAAGCTAAAATGAAGGTACCTGACATGTTGCATATGACACTAAATGTGCAACATGTTTGGTTGAAATGAAAATTGTAAACTATCGTAAATGTGTATTTCATAATTACATTCTCTAGCGGAGAAATTTTGAACTAATTCTATTGTCAATCAAACAAATTCCCATACCCTTATTATGTCCTTTACAAGACTTTCCAATCTTTTGAATAATAGTTACATTTGTAGAGAAATTTAAAAAAATGGCTATTTAATTGTGGACAACCAGAACTTTTAAAAATTGCTTAAAAATATTCTATAATAAAAACTTAAGAAACAAGAAGAAAAATTTATTATGCTTACAAATTTCAGCTTCATCGAAGATAATTTTCAAAACAAACAGCAATATTCCAAAATTATTTACTTTATAATGGATTTCGATGGAGCCGAAACATATAACCAGTCTAATAAAATATTTTTTTACAGTTCACAAAGGTTTATTTTATACCCATATGTACTTCAAAGAAGTACATTATTGTGAAATGAAGCAACATTTACACAAGAATTGTATCTTCGTATTTCAAAAATTAAACTCTTTAAATTTTTATAATATCCCAATCCCAATAGACAAAATTGATCAATTAAATATTTTCTTTTCGCTGCAACAAAATTATTACAAAAGGAAAAAAACCCACCGCATAATTGTGTTTTTATTTTTTTAAAATAATATCTTTAAAATTAACGATTTTCTTTAAGTTCTTTAAAATTAACCATTGTGGTATGACAAGTTTAAATGTAAATAAAAAATAAAAGTGCTTTCTGTACTGTCTTTTTATATTTTAAAAGTTTTTTTTAACACGAAGACTTACTTGTTTTGCCTCAATTCAAAAACTATAAATCTTTCTGATAAAAAGAAATTGAAATTTTTAATATTTATTTTGAAACTAGAAAATTTTAGGATAATAAATATTTGACATTCTGTGTATATACATCTTTTGATAAACAGTTTAAATATTCTTTGAAAAAACAACGTAATGTTCTTTATCGAAGTATAAACTGAGCCATCTAAAATTGCTTCATGCTCAGTTCATATTATAGAAGTTTTTCAGAAAATCTAACATAATCAACTAATATTATACCAAATAAGTATGTATTCTTTTCAAAGTTAATCATTATATTTTCTTAAATTTCGAACAGAGACATTTTATGTGTAAACATGTTATTTAAGTATGACTACAGTAAACTGACATTTAAGTTAGACTAAAAATAATTGATAAATTAATAAATGCTAAACGTTTAAACAGAATTATTTTTTTAACAGTTTTGAAAGAAATGTTTAATGTCAAAATAATTTATTAAAAAAAACAAGATTATATTTTGCAAACGACTTTTATTTTAATTATTTTATCTTTAAACAGCTTTTAAAATTTATACAGAATTTAAAATCTAAGAAATCTAAATACTCAAAATAATTTTCATTTTTTTTTTATAAAAATATGTAAAAAAAAGAAAACTAAACTTATGCAAGAACACTTGCTCTCTAATGTTGATCCTATTGGAGAAGACTTTTAAATTACCTCACTATGGAAAATTTTGTATTTTTAAATGATTTTTTTAATTAGACATGAAATGCCGATATTTACAAAAACCGTTTTTAAATTTTTAGCTTTAGTTTGTAGTTTTTGTTTGAAATAAAGTTGCTTTTATGCTACTTCGGAACCGATACCGAAAGTGAAAGTGTCGTCATAAAGAAATACAGTCGAGTCTCTATATAACGTAATCCATCGTTCCAGTAAAAAATTCGTTATATAGAGAAATTCGATGTATAGAAAATAATGTTTAAAATCGTATTTAATGTGTAAATTTTGAACAAATATTATTTTTGATGTTTTTAATTAAGAATTTGGAATGTTTAAAAGTAAATATTAATCTAACATTCTATTTTTTAATTATTTAAGCAGTTTCAAAAAAAATAGAACAGACATTTATTTGAAAGCTTAATGAAAATCAAATAAGGAAGACTTGCATTAATTTCAGACGAAAAAATCTGTAATTTTTTCTTGTTTTGATTTTAAAATTGTTACGCTCTCAAAAAACGCTTAAATTTTTGCAAGGAATGAAAAATTGAAGTTAACATTTTCCTCCATTTGAAGGCCTCTCTTATGTGCCTCTCATTGATTCCTTTCTTATATGTGTAACAATCTCTGTTTTGAGAAGGATGTTGAAAGGTGTGTGGGAGGTGGGATGAATTCGTTGGATTTAAAGAACAAGGAGATAAGTAATATAAAAAAAACTCAGCACTGAACGATAAATCAAAAATAAGTGATGGAAAATTGATTCCATATGATTTCGAATCTTTTTTAAAAATAATAAATTAAGACCAATTTATGAAAAATTCGTTATATGGAGATAGATATTTCGCTATATAGAGACTGTTTTTAATGTAATTATGCGAAAAGGGCACCGTTCCTACAAAAAATTCGTTATATAGAGAAATTCGATGTATGGAGTTTCGTTATAGGGCGACTCGACTGTACTTGCAGCCAAAATCGAAAAAGTAAAAAAATGGTGTTTATAAACCTCGACATCAGGCATTGTAGTAAAAAGAAATCATTTAAAAATATTAAAATGTGAACGATATATTTTAAAAGAACTCTCCAACACTTCATTATTCCGAAGAAAATATGTCTGAATTCAACACAACTTTTAGACGTGTACGGTGAATCAGGAATGATATATTTATGCATTTAGTTTGTACAATTGTTTTTATAATTAAAAAAAAGGTTTTTCTTAAAAATATGTTAATAATATATTCGTAAAAAAAATACAAGGGGTTTAAATCGGGGTCTCAGTGTATATTTGTTTGAAAAATTCTGTAAATTGTCACTACGCAATTGTATGACTGTTGAATTGTATGACGAACTGATTACCCGTCTTTTCGATTACAAATGTAGTTTTTTTTTTACTGTTACCCTGAAACATCAACCTACTTTTGGAGAAATTATTTCTCTAATAGTGAAATTTTGGAGAATTCGTACATTATATAATATACAGGGTGATTATAATTTAAGTCCGAGTTTCAAAACGCTCTAAAAAGCGAACCACTAGTTAGAATGGCATCAAAATTTAACAGCGTATTATTGAAGAAGGGGGAAAGAACATGAACTAAAAACAATTTCCAAATTTTAGCGACAGATGGCGCTGTAAGCGTCAGAATTTCGACTACAAAGGACAAATCGTAAAACAACGGCTAAGGCGTAAGTTACACAATATAAACCAACTGTATTGTTCAGTGTGCATGACTGTACGCGTGTGATACTGTTAGTTACATAAGCGAGTCCACCACGGCAAGGTCGTACCACATCGGATGGGAAAAATCGGTTTTTAATTGTCCTGAGGCGAAAAACCGCATAAAAAGCATCTCTCCAACCGGTTTTTAATTGTCCTGAGGCCAAAAACAGCATAAAAAGCATCCATCCAAACGGTTTTTAAGTTTGGCAAGACTGGCGCAAAACATGTTCAATATGCTGTCCGCCGTTGTGGGCAACAAGATTAAATCCGGAAACAGCATCTTCCACAACCGATCGAAGTGTATCCGGGGTCAAGTTCAGAATGTGTTGCTTAATGCGTGTCTTTAATTCAGCTACGTTGGCAATCGGAGTACTGAACACAATATCTTTCAGATAACCCCACAGCCAGAAATCACACGGATTAAGATCAGGTGATCGGGCCGGCCAGGCTGTAGGGAAATGACGACTGATAATTCTAGCATTTCCGAATTGCCGCCTCAACAACTGCTTCACTCGATTTGCAATGCGCGGGGGAGTGCCATCTTGCTTAAAAATGATACTATGCAGACATTCACGCTGTTGCAGAGCTGGAATGACGTCATTACGCAAAAGAGACTCATAGCGCTGACCATTGACGGTAACGGTAACAGGACCTAAAGCACCCGCCTCCTCGAAAAAATATGGCCCTATGATAAATGATGCCGTAAATTCGCACCACAAAGTGACCTTTGCAGGATGAAGTGGTACTGGGTTCGTTGCGAGTGGATTTTCTGTTGCTCATATTCGGCAATTCTGTGTATTGACATATCCCGTCAAGTGGAAATGGGCTTCGTTCTGTCCACAGAATTTTCCACGGCCAAGCATTATCCACTTCCATGCGAGCGAGAAATTCCAAAGCAAAACGCTCTCTTGCTGGCAGGTCAGAAGCGAACAACTCCTGCACATGGCAAATTTTATACGGATAGCATTGCAGGATGTATCGTAGAATGTTATGTACCGTGCTCACAGGCCTGTTCAATGTTCGGGCAATTCTCCGTGCACTGCATGGTTGCTCACCACCGCTAGACTATTCCTGAACTGATGTGGCCACTTCTTCAACTACCGCCGAATGACATCTTTTCCTTCCTCTACCAGACTGCACATCAAAGAACCTACATTTTTGAATTTTTGCATCATTTTCCCCAGACCTCTGACAGTCATCGGTCCAGTGCCTTTTTTCATACCCTTGAGAGTTCTGAACTTCTGCAGAGCCACTGGTGCAGAATCACCGTTCTTGTAATAAAGCTTTACAAGCGGAGCACGATCCCTCATTGAGACACTCATGGTCAACGTCTGAGAAGCGAAATGAGGAAACGCCGTTTACCCAACGCTTTTATAACACCTGAAATTGTCGTGCGCATGCCAGGTATTTTAATTTACATATACTGACGCTTACAGCGCCATCTGTAACTCAAATTTCGAACTTTTTTCAATAATACGCTGTTAAATTTTGACGTCATTCTAACGAGTGGTTCCCTTTTTAGAGCGTTTTGAAATTCGGAGTTTAATTATAATAACCCTGTACATTTAAAAGCCTGAATAAAAAATTTAAAATCATATTTAAGAAGTAAAACTCGTGTCATTGTTCGCCTAATAATCGAAATACGCCAAGTGGTATTTTTATGCCTATTTTTTAAGGAGAAATTATATGGTAGGGATACTTAAAAAGTCAGTAATTAAGTCATATTTTGACTCAACTTCCTTATTAAACATCATTAGACAAAAATGATCCTTAAATTAATGAAAAGTATTAAAATTAATTTTAGACAAATTATAATTTTGAATATATTTAGATGTTTTAACTTTAATTTATTATTCCTTTTGAAGTGTCGACTTTTTTCACTAAAAGTTCGTAGTCAGAGCAGTCTTTATTTACATCTTAAAACCAAACATCATAACCATATTTCAAAATTGACCCCCCTCCCCCCTGATGATAGTGCCACTAAAATGTAAAGCCTATATTAGAACAGAGACTGTCATTATTAATTTGAAATCATTAATTTTGAAGTCGGTTTGGTTGTTTATGATATTCCATAGAAACCCTATTATAGAACGTTTTTCAGGAATTTAAATTAGAGCTATATCATAAATTGTTCTTAGAGACCATTTATATCTGATAAATATATGCAATACGAAATTTAACTATTTTCTCTTTAATAAATCCTTAGAAATCGTAATTAAGAGACTTTTTAGACTTTTATTGCTCATCCATTTTTAAGTTTCGATTTTAAAGGCAATTTACATCTTTTAAGCAAGTATCATACCGAATTTCAAGTTTTTAGCTCCTCCAGTATCTGAAAAATCGCATGTTAAGAAATTTTTTTTACGCCTGCAACCATTTGGTTATATAGACACCGAAATAAAATATAACTTGTGATTCAGGAAGGACAGTTTAGAATGGCCGTTATAAATTTGCAATCATTACTTTTGAAATTGGTTCGGCATTCCTTCAGCTTTCATACAAATCGTAATATCGAAAATTTTAAAAAAGCTTTATGCTCATTTCACCCTTTTAAATTTCGACTTTTTAAGAAACTACATTTTGTAGCATTTGCATTTTATAAATATATTTAATGTGGAATTTCAAGTTTTTGAGTTTAACATTTATATCTAAATTTTAATATAAATGTTTTAGAAAAGACCATAAACTTCATAGTTCAGCTCTTAATAGTTCATTAACAACTCATCTCTTCTTTATATCCATTCCATAGGTTTTGGATGATGCTGCTGTTTCCTCTTTTACGTATATTTTTTCAGCTTGTGTAGAAAACAAGCGTTGTACTGTAATACAATGGGGATGTTATTATCGTAGATATGTAAGTATTTCATCTTTGACTATGACGTCATATACTCCACCTCTTCCATTTATTATGTAGTAAGAAGCTGGATATTTAGTGTGATGACGATCGTCAGAGAGGATTGCAATCAGAATTTGCTCTCCGTGTACAAAGCAACCATTGTTCTAAATAACGTTTTTAGTATTTGTTTTATATCGTTGTCTATGCTGCTTACTAGTTGAGTAAATTCTCATACGTTTTTAGATCCATTGTTTAGATGTGTATTAAATTTGGTATAAACCATTCTGGGGTATAAACTTAGGTTTCATATTTTGTAAGCGAACCTACAAATTTTGGGGAATCGGTGTTTATATAAGGGTGGAAAATTTTATTCACAACTGTGCGCTATCTTTTCTAGGAAACATTTTCTGGATTTCTGTTCGCTAGTTCTTCTGATAAATGACTTTCGTGATAGAATAGTTTTGAAATGTCCAGCAGGTATTTCTGATATGAGCTTTTTCACAATTTGAGGAAATAACTTTTTAGTTTTTTACCCTCTATTGGTTAAAGAATTCCAATAGGAAGTGAATGGCTGGTGAACAAAGATTTTCCAATTGGTCCATTGAATCCACGTGGATACAATTTTTCGTTGAAATGACGTTGAGGAATTTCACTACAGTGGAAATAGCATGGGACCCATTATTGTAGTTCATTCTAAACTTGTCACTCACAAAATATCCTACAACGGCAAATGGAATTCTCCGCCTTTTAACTGAGCACTCATTGCCCATTAATATCTGTACATCCACTCATAATGTACTATGTATTCCAAGTTTTCCCAGTATGGTTTACCACCCAGTATGGTAATCCACTTCTAAAGCAGCGATCTAAAAGTTAGTGGAAAATTAGTTTAGTTACTAAACAACACAGAAAGCAGCATAAAACAGATACCATAAAAGGTATAAAAGGTCAAAGAATTTTAAGACCGCTTTACGTCTGAAGAGAAACGTTTGTTTTCTGAAAAGAAATTTCAGGTGTCATTTTATTCCGTTTTGAATACGCAACATTTCAAAAACGATCGGAAACCTTTCTGCTACTATCTGTATTTTCTGCTATTATCGTTGTTAAATTAAAAAGTTTCATTCTCAAAATGAATTTTTTCGTTTCAGAAAAGGCAACTAGTTGCCGTTTCCGAAATAGAATGTATCAGATTTTTTTACTGTGCAGCATTAATAAAGACAATATTTTTCGCAAATTGATGGAAAATAATGCAAAGATTTCTAACCTAATTCAAAATCTGAGATTAAAGTCATTTAAAGAATTGATTTCGAACCTTAATATTATTTACAGTAAAAATGACTGTTCATTAAACGTAATGATTTAGTCCCTTTTTTCCGAAAAATGAAGAAAACTGTATAAGTTGAAATCCTAATTGAGAGAGTTATTCTTAATTGCACAATTAAATGACCTATCATTGTTTTTAATTACAAGCTATATCTTTCAATCGAATATCTAAATATTTTCCATGTAACATATTATAAATTAAAGATAAAATTAAACAGTTTAGTAGTTCAAGTATATGCAATTACTGACAAAAACTGATGCTTTTAAACTTCAAACATTTGGTATTTTATCAAATCAAACTTTAAAAGTCAAATTTGATTTTATCAAATCAAACTCTAACACAATTTTTTATAATATACTAGCAAAAGCCATGCTTTGTTTGGATTCGCGAAGCATTATTTCATTAGATAATTATTTGAAAGTAATATGTTTCTTATGTTATTTGTTACTACTTGATTATCCCGTCGATTAAAAAGGTACAGCCAAGCTAAAAGAATAAATGCCAATGCTGATAAAAAATGTCACATTCATATAACATTCAATTCGTATCAAATGTTCATTACGCCATGAAGTAATTTTTAATATGAAGTTTTACTTGTATTCTTATTAGTTTTATTAATTTTTTTGCCCTTTCGTTATTAAAAAAAAATAAAATAAAAAATACGCCAATTTGTTTAATTAGGCCAATAGTTTGGCGATTTGTATAATTTGGTGAAACTGGTTAACGAGATAACCAAATAGTACCTATTATTTTTGCATCTTACTTACGTAAAAATGCTATTTTATGCTTTGGCGCATTTTAATTTTAGAAATGTAAATTTAGCTAAATAACTAAAAATTTCCTTGGAATTTATTTTATTTAGACATTAAACTTGTATAAATATATATATTTTCAAAGCAAAAATTGACATATTTTTTCTTAAATTTTCAACTAAAAAGATCTTTTCTAAAGATTTTTTGGTACTACTCTGTTATCCTGTTTACCAATATACTATCGCCAAATTATAAGATTAAAGCCAATAATGGATGATCGTGAATGTCAATTCAATGACATTAAATAAGATACACGTGTTTAAAACGTCATTAAGTGATTTTCATTTCGACCTTTTTATTTGTATTTTTATTAATATTCACCTAATTATTTGTTTTTTTATTATTTAAAATAAAATTACGTCAATATGTATAATTTGGCTATTAGTTTGACGATTTGTATAATTTGGCTAAATCGGTCGACGGGATAACAGAGTAGTACCGATTTTTTACATTTTCCATCTTGTCTTCTAACAAAAATGAGTACTACTTGGTTATCCCGTCGACTAATTTTGTCAGATAATACAAATCGCCAAACTATTAGCCAAATTCTACAAATTGAAGGAATTTCTTTAAAAAACGGAAAGGCAAATAAATTAGTGAAACATTAATAGAAATACAAATAAAAAGTCGAATTAAAAACCATTTGATGACATAACAATCACATTATTTGTATTTAATATCAAGTAATATGACATTTACAATAATCCATTATTGGCATTTATTCCTGAAATTTGGCATTAGATATTTGGTCGACCTGATAATTAAGTAGTACCCAAAAATGTACTTTTATATAGTATCTATGGAATCAGGTAATGAAGCACAAAATTTTGTAATATATAGATGAAAATTAATAATTTGCCCACTGTATTCAAGCTGACTACCTGTAATGCGATAAACAGTAATTCTGGGTGAACTTGGGCAGTTAATTTCTCAAGTTAAGCTCTTCAATATTTAGGAATGTGGACCAGGATCCATATTATTATCTACAGAAAAAATATTAAATTCATTATTTACAAAGCATTTTTGACACGTCTTACAAGATCCGTCAAATTGAATATACATGCCAAATCAACGACGATGACAAATTTTACAAAAATATAATTTTTAATTTTTTGTGCTTCTTCGAAATTTAAAGCATTTTTCCGAGCATATACATTTTCTGTCAGAAGAGATTTGCCATGTCATAGTTTTGGCACAGATGTCACATACGCACCACATTGGAGTGAATTTTATTTCAGATGCCAATCTCATACGCACCGGGGTACTTAACTGGCGACAAAGTGTCATTATTTTGCTTGACATGGTAACCCTGATTTTTTTTATTATCTTTTTTGAAATTACATACATTGGTTTTTTTCTTTTTTCTATCGAAATTAATTAAACTACTGGCACAGATGTAAGTGATATACGCACCACATTTGTGATATTTTTTTTTCTAACGCTATTTTGGCAAAAATTTTGTTTTCAAATATAGTCGTTGAGCCAGGGACTTGTGTGGTTTCATCTCTGGGGACTTGATGAACTATGTATTTTTGGATTCACCACAACACCACCACTTCATTTATCCATGATACTTTCAAAATGAGGGTAGCTTTTGGTCGCCATATTGGAAAATGGCCGCCGTCATTGAGTTAAGCAGTCATATGATTTTATGTCAGCAGACTTGGTAAACAATACATTTTTGGATTCACCACAACATCAGCATCTCATTTGTCCAAGATACATTCAATACTAGGGTAGTTTATGGGCGCCATATTGGAAAATGGCTACCGTCGTTGAGGCAGGGACTCTTGTGGTTTCATGAAAGTGGACTTGTTAAACCATACTATTTTGGACTCAAGACGACATCATAGTGACATTTATCCATGATATTTTCAAAATCAGAGTAGCTAATGGATGCCATATTGAAAAATTGCAGCCGCCGTTGCGCCATGGGCTCATGTGGTTTCATGTCATAGGACTTGTAAAATTATACGCATGTATTTTTGGATCACCACAACATCAGAATGACACTTATTCATATTTTTAAAAGCATGATAGCTTATGGGCGCCATTCTGGAAAATGGCCGTCGTCGTTGATTCAGGAGATCGTGTATTTTCATGTTAGTGGATTTGTTAAAACATGCATTTTGGATTCACCACAACATCAGCCACAACATGACATTTACCCAAGATATTTTCAAAAATAGAATAAGTAATGAACACCATATTAGAAAATTCTGCCGATAAGCAAGGTGATAGGAAAGATTTTCTTGGTTTTAATGTTGCTAAATTAATAGGGCGATTAAATAGACAATAATAGACAAAGACACGCAGGGGTCAAAAGCTACAACAAAATTCCTTCAAAGACCTGCCGCAGTTAAGAGATATTTTTGACACTAGGGCAGAATTTTTTCATATGATTCGTGAAAGAAGCAAAATCAGTTCTTCAGAAAAACCTGTTCTACATCCAGATCATCTTTGAGCAAGATCCAGAAAGACGATCGTGCTGTCTCATATTCACAGAACATGGTTATCAATGAATAGATAAATAAAGACAGGCTAATAGTGTCAGTTAGAGTAATTACAAATCCAGAAATTGTCGAAGAATGGTCAAAGCTCATGACATGGGTGAAGAAACTTACCAAACTTTCAAGAAAGAATATCTGAAGATTCAAAGGCAGAAGGATTTTTCTAACCTCTGAAGATAAAAAAACCTAAACACATTTTCTGACTTGAAGAAGAAAGACAATTTAAAGTTAAATGAATCAGAATTTGTTGCCAAGACAAAAGGAAATATATTTGCTCAGATGAAGATCATTGCGGAGCGAAGGAATTTGATATGAGAACTGTCTTTTCCTACTATTTAGGACTTCTTCTGTGATCCTTAGCAGCACTTGATGGTTCAATACGAAAAACTGAAAAATCAAACCTGCGGATGGTGAGACAAAATTGCGACTGCTGAAAGAATGCAATGTCGTTGTTAATATAAATGACGTAATGTGCTTTGTTTAAAGCTACTATAGGAGCTACAATCATTTGAGTAACTTTCAAAGATTTTGTCTTCTAAAATAATACATGATTATACATCCTATCAAAGGATAGATGTTTTATTTGATACATACAAGCAGTTGTCAAAAAAGTAAATTAATAAAAAATATGAACTGTCGGTGATGTTATAAAAGTTATATACTCCTGGACAAGCAGTACGAAAATGGAACCAAGTTTTATTTGATGAGAAGAACAATACATAACTTATGCATTTCAATTCTCAAGAATCACAGAATGAACATTATCTGAAATAGTTGAATACACGAATGCTGTATGTTATCTACAAAATTTTTTTTTATAAAATCACGAAATAACTAGTTGAAGAATCTACTAAATTGACTTTCTTCCAAGAAGAGGTGATACACAACTTATATTTCACCCATATCATGTTTTAGCATGTGGATTTAGAAATATCATTATCTCTGCATTGTTTTCTTTAGAAAACAATTTGGAAAACTGGGAAGGATCAATATTTGAGAAATTTGGATCCAATGACAGAATAATGAAAAGTATTATAATTTGAGTGAAATGCATGGACTTCTAGGTAAAGAGATATGTAATGTATCACTTGAAATGCATTCAACGTCAGGAGCAATACAGTAAGTACTTATGTAGGCAAAGGAAAATGAAGAATCAGAACACAAAATTTCGAGATACACTTAAGACGTATGATACTGAAGCTGATTTATCAGAGGAAATGAAGAAACAACTTGAAATGACTCGTAAGTTTGCCATCTTTATTATGGAAAGCAAAAATAATCAGACATCAAGGAATTGGGTAAAATTCTATGTATTTTTTCTGTAAAAAAAGGAAACTAGGGAGTCGCATTGCTTTCAGACATGTAATAATACACTCTACCTATAGGTAATGCGAGCCAATTACCACGGTCTTATTCAGAAGAAGTGCCTATATACTAATTCTAATCTTCCATCTCCAGATAAATATTGTCGGATTTTAAAACAAATAATGAGGGAAAAGGCTATCTAGAGATCCAGTGGAATGACAGTCCTTTTGCTTCTGAAGCTGCTTTGGAACTGGTGTCATATTCTTGATCAAGAACATGTGACACACTATAATGTACATGCATATATAATAACCCCATGTACAAGCATATAGAACATAGAAATAACTGTTCTATGAAGAGTGAAGTTATTTGGATACAGAAATATGAACCAATCATGATAGAAGTGCAGAAGACTAAGTTTCCTCTAATTTATTATACTTTTCTTTATTACCAGCATTTTTTTTACAAGAATTTTATTCAATTGGCATCAATTTTTATCAAACAATTAAATTTAGTTATCTTAAAGACAGTATCTTAATTAAATAAGAAAAAATTACTTTTTAATGGTATTAAAAACAAGCAATAAAAGCACGTTTTGAAGTTGCATATATGCACCCGTGGTTCCGAAAGGGTTAATTCTTAACAGATTAAGTACTATAATTTCACCAGTACTACTTTTTCCTTGAATTGCTGTGGCTTATTCTCATTAAAATAATATGCTATAAATGCAAAACAAGATTTCGAGTTTCTTTCATTGCAAATGTTTGTTCATCGGTTTATCCAATTGAAAATATTAATAATCATATTAAAATGAAATCCTATACATATAGTGTAATTTGTTTAACGTTAAATATTCAATAATATTTGTTCTCTGCATTTTTTCATTAATAATTAATTATGTGGTAATGGTAAAAAAATCTGTATATATGTACGCTAGATGGCGCTCATTTTTTCAATATGGCGTCTATAAGCTACCACAAATTTAATAGTATCATCATAAAATGAACTCCTTGGACCATTGTGAATCAAAAAATGTATATATCACCAAGTCCCCAGAGATGAAACCAAAAACCCTAATTTTGGCTTCTGGCTCAACGACTAATACCAGTTACACGTGTATTTTTTAAATATTTTCTGTTATTTAAAAAAAGAAATATTAATAAATAAAAAAAGTTTAGCTAGTAATTATAGAGCAAAACAATTTATATCATTTAAAAAAATATATTAAAACTAAATAAACAGTTTATTTTAATAACGGGTTAACAGCTAGGTTAACACGCGAGGCATAAATTGACACTTTTTTGCAATCGGGCCAATATGGTGCGTATATGACATCTGTGTCAATTTTTTTTAATTTATTGTTATTCCCGTTTAAAAAATATATATGGTAACATATATTCGAAAACGAGGTTTTTGCCAAATTGACGTCTGAAAAAATCGCACCAATTTGGTGTGTGTATGACATCTGTGCCGTCGTTTTTTACACTGATATCTAGCTTCTTGCCTTAAAGCTCTATAATCGCGTTCTTTTCAACCAGTAGGTATGTGTTTTCTTGACATTTTTTATAATAGAAGTAATACATTCTGTAAATTGTTTTTAAACGACAAACTATTTAAAAATAATACTTCATATATCAAGATAATAATATACAGGGGTTGGACAAAAATATGGAAACACCTTTTGAAATGCATGTTTGAAAAGAAAGATTGATTATAATGAAGTATGTTGATGACACTGGAGTTTTTGGCCTACTGACACCACCTATACAACTTCGTAAAACCGCTGTACCGTTCAGTCGTTGTTGGAGCACTGTTATATAAGATTATCATTGCATTATGTCAGAGTTAACAGACTTCGAACGTGGACAAATTGTTGGCGCGCATTTGGTGGGTGCTTCCGTAAGCAAGGTAGCCGAGGTTTTTAGTGTTTCAAGAGGTACTGTGTCGAAGATTTATTCCGCATATTTGAAATGCGTAAAAATCATCATCCGCTAAATCACAGCGCGGACGAAAGTGTGTGCTGAGTGATCGTGACAGACGATCATTAGGGAGGATTATTGCGAAAAATAAGCAGTCCACAGCTGCAAAAGTTACTGCTGAAATGAATGTCGTGTTACCAAATCCTGTGAGTACCAAAACAATATTAGAAGGGAGCTGCATAAATAGGGAATTGCTGGCCTTGTTGCAATTGAAAAGCCATCAATCAGTAATGCTAATGCCTGTAACAGGAAAAAGTGATGTTTAAGTCATAAAGCCTGGACTATAGAGCAGTGGAAGAGCGTAATATGGTCTGATGAGTCTTCTTTCACATTGTTCCCCACTTCTGGCCGAGTTTACGTCTGGAGAACGCCATCTCAAGCCTATAATACAGACTGCTTGTTGCCAAGAGTGAAACATAGCGGGGGTTCGGTGATGGTTTGGGCAGCCATATCGTGGTTCTCTTCTGGCCCCATGATAACTCTGTAAAGGCGGATTACTGCTCAGACTTATGCGAACATTTTGGCCGATCAAGTCCATCGAATGGTACAAGCTTTGTTCCCCAATGATGATGGTATCTTCCAAGACAACAACGTCCCCGTTCAACAGCTCATATTGTCCAGGACTGATTTTCTGAGCACGAGGAGGAATTTTCGCATCTCCCCAGGCCACCAAAGTCATCAGACTTGAATATTATCGAACCTTTGTGGTCTACATTGGAGCGGAAAGTGCGTTCTCGCTATCCACCGCCAACATCATTATCTGAACTTGCCACCGTTTTGCAGGAATAATGGTACAATATTTCCTTGGCAAACATACAGAAACTGTATTTATCCATTCCGAGAAGACTGCAAGCTGTTTTGAATAACAACGGGTACCGTACACAATACTAGGCAAGGAAACGTGTTTTTTTTAAGGTGTTTCCATATTTTTGTCCAACCCCTGTATATCTTTCATTTTGTTTAATTTTCAACCTTCGAATTCAAATAACTCTTTATGTAATGAATGTAACAATTAACTTTATTCGTTTACAAATTTTTTGTTGCTACTTTACGAAAAAAATAAAATAAAATAAAATATAATTTTTTGAATATGCGTAAGTGTCATCAGCGTAAATGGATTTGTCGGAATAAAGAAAATACACTTTATTTATTTAACTAGCAGGCTATGCCCGCTGCGCTGGTCAATATTTCAAAATCAAACGTGGATGAAACGAACTGGTGAATTTAAATTTGCATTTTAAATAATTTGGACCTCCAGCAGCACCTTGCTCATTGCTGAAAACGATTTAGACACCATTGTGATATTAAATTATCTTAAACGTTGGACAAAAACCAGATATTTGGAAGTAACTATTTTAGTTTATTACTAACGGTGCACATTTGGAAGCGAAATGAGACCATTAGGGCAACAGGATTTAAAATTTTCCCTTATCTGAAGAAATATTAATTATTACAGTTGTTACCACGGTACAACTTCTGAAAAATTTCTTCACAACTTTTCATTATGTGAAGCCAGGAACCCAAAGCTACTCCCACCTAAAAACTTTATGCATATTAAATTTTGTTCGCGCGATAAAAGGCACAATTATGCAAGAATCATCTTCAAACTCGTCAAGTACATAAGATGGTTAATATCTCAGTGGGAATTCCAAATGAGCAAAATCGGCCCAAGGGGGTGGTAATTGGGAAGGGTTCAAAAATTTGAATACCACCTGAACATGGCTTTGACAAAACCAGCTCTTACAAAACAATGGCAGGAAAAAATAAACATTTTTCGTTACAGAAAGTTGCCAACGATAAAAAAAACACACACACACATTAAAATTCTCACTACAGCAATTACATTATTATTGAAAAATTTCCTCCTGTAAATTGAAAACAAAATTATTTGCTCTTTCGTATTTAAGCATTTTCTCTTTGTTATTTAAGATAAAATTATGTAAATTTGTATAATTTGGCGAACGATTTGGCGAAATTGGTTGACGTGATAATCAAGTAGTAGCCAACTCACACTTTTCATGTTTCACAAAAGATTCCTACACAGACATCATATACGCATACTCAATAGGTTTAGTACGATTTTCTTGCAACTACAATGTGGCAAAATTCTCGTTTTAGAATACCAAAGAAATTTATAGATACTTTATTATTTTCTATCATTTTAAACAGCAATTAACAATAACTAAAAAAGTAACTGTAGAACAAAACAACAAATATAATTACAAAAAAAGATAATGAAAGTAAATAAACAACTTATCATCAGATAAACAACTATAGCTAGGTTACCATATAAGGCAAATAATGCCATTTTGGCGCCAGTGAGATACCTCGATGAGTATATGACCAAATCTGTTACAAAATTTCCATATTTGGAAAAAACTTTAATCGGTATTTATACTGCATTTTCCCTACTTATGTATAGTGAAAAAACTTTGACACAGATGCCATGTATGCACCACATTGGCGCAATTTATTTCTGGCGCCAATTTGGAGAAAACTTGGTTTTTAATTACCAATTTCATAAATATTTTTTAATTCTTTTCTATTATTGGAAAAAAATTAATAAATAAAAAAGTTTAATTAATAGCTATAGAACAAAATGATTTATATTATTCTAAACAACAAAATGAAAGTGAATAAATAGTTTATTAATAAATAAACAACCATAGTCGGTTTACCATGTGAGGCATAAAATCGCCAGTTGCAATCGTGCGAATGTGGTGCGTATATGACATCTGCGCCAAAACTTTAAAAAGTTGCAATTAAATTATTTTACAGTTTGGATGAGGAAGACATTTATACTAAAATTTAAACATCATACGCATTTTTTTTTTTTTTTTTTTTTTTTTTTTTGAATTGCGAACATTGTTCCGGCTTATGCCTTCTTGGTATAAAATCGCATTGTTTGGTGACAAAAGTAAATTCAAACACCCAAATAAACAAATAACATACAATTAACAGATAAAACCATTTTTAAAAGTAATTCTGCTATTTTGTCCTGTAAGACACATAATGGTAGAATTAGATTTAAAAAATATTTTTTAAAAAAATAGAAAAATGTTATTTACATTTTATCTAATAAAATATTTAAAATAATTTTTTTTAGCTTGCGCAAAAGAGAAGAACTTGGCGGTAGATTTTTAATCGACGGGATAATCTTTCCTTCTTCAGTTTCTAAATTTTGAAACTGTAATTTTTCCTGTAAGTAAAATTAACGAAATGGCGCAAGAAAAATTAAATTAAAAATAAAAACATTTGCAAAACGAAATAAAAGAGTTATACTCATATCTATATAATTTACGATTGAATATTAAAATATACTCTAAAAATTATCTTCACTTGAAAAAAGCAACATTATAGCGACCATTAAGAACCTATGTCAGGCATTAAGTCAGTAGTACATTTTCGGCTTAAAAACACATTCTTTGGCGACAAAAGCAAGATGAAAATCGTATAGAAACGAATATGTAACTCACAACTTACAGTGTTTTTTACAATCAGATCTGCTTTTTTTCTGCTGTAAGTTATATTATACGGAAATTCGATAAAAAAGAGAAAGAAGATAATAAAAAGGGAAATAACTATCATTCAAAATTCATTTAATCAATTTCTGAATTTCATGTTTTTATTCTAACGCCAGGGATAAATCGCCAAAAGTTGAACCAATTGTTATATTTCGCGTTAATTTATTTTTTAAGCATTACAAATATTTTTTTTAATTTCAAGATAAATATATTTTTATAATATTACGCCTCATTTAAGCGGTCTTTCTTTACTATTATTAATATTATTAATAGTTATTTTCTGCTATTATTTGCAAGATATTTGTAATATTTCTAATAGATATAGCCATTTTAATTCTTTTAGCAATTATAATTTTCTCCAAAAACAGCTTCTGGTAACCCTTTTGTCAAAAATAACCGAAAAATACGAAATTTACTACGAAAAATCAGAGTTATCCCTGTAAATTTGAATCATAAACCTTCGGGAAAATATTTCCAATCGAATGATACAATCGGCAAAAAAATCCACCGGGTAGTTTTTGAAAACACCCGTTTGGAAGTTTCAGAATTTCTGCTTTATAATATATATGATTAATCATGATTCTATCTATAATTGTTAACTCCATGAATCATTTAATCTTCTGAAAAGATACATGTTTCATTTCTTATTTCTAAAAGTGCGTCCGTAATGGAAATATAAGTAAAATAAATTAATTAAAATAATAATTTTTTAAAGGTTATTCTGTAAAAAAAATTATATTGTGCAAATCTACAGGTCATAATTTATTTTTGTGTTTAATTTCAAGTCAAAATATTGAATTTTTTTTTTTTTTTTTTTTTTTTTTTTTTTTTTTTTTTTGTAAAGCGTACGACAAAATGTAATTTGAGTGGCCTAGTAGAGGATTCGCTTCGCTCATCTTAATAAAATTATTTCACCCGTTTTCAATTCATCTCAAATATTTCAGATTCCAAGTTTTATTTCATTTTTTATCGTTTATATACTTCGTTAAAGATGTTAGCATGTCATGAATAATGCATTTAGAATTTTTGAAATTCATATTAGTCCATCGTCGAATATGTTTATACCCAATGTACATATGCTCGTATACATTTAAAAAAGAACATCAATTTTTCGTTATTTCGAAATGATATAACTTATTTTTTAAATTAATAGCGTGACAAAAAAAACCTTATGAATTTAATATTTTTGCATATCTTCTCACGCTCTAATTGAAATAAAGTAATCTTATTTAAAACGAATGTATTGTTCGTTCAGTATGTTGATTTAGTTAAGATAAAACTACCAGTAGATGTGTATATATATAAATATATTACTGCGAAACTCATCTACAGCAATAACTGTTATTTGCATGTGCAAGTGGTCGTTAGAAAATGAAATGAAATAATGACTGAAATGAAATAATCTTATTTTTAAAACGATTGTATCGTTCGTTTAGTACATAGGTTCCCAACCTTTTCTGGACCACCGCCCCCCTTATAAGAGAAAAAAATTCCAACGCCCCCCCCTCTTCCATAATAATTAATTATACAAAATATTAAAATATTATTGCATATTATCTATATTTTATCTGTCTATCTATCTATTACGAATCATAAAGTAGAAGTTAATTTAAATGACCATCAAATGTAGTTAAAAATTGAAAAATAAACAGAAAACTAATAAGAATTACAAAAAATAATGAAATGGTTCAAGCTGATGGAGTTTTAATAATTTGTTCATGCTGGATTCAAATTTATTTAACATCAGTCACAAACTGTCAGGCTCAAAGATGCTTGTTCCTTTTCTTGTACATTAAATTAGCTATTGCACCGAACCCACTCTCAGCCAAATATGATGAAGGAAAAACAATTAAAATTTTATGTACTCTCAGTTACGGCTGCATTGTCTTTTGAAGTTAGAACTCTTGGTATCCATTTCTGAATTTTACTTTTAGTTCTCATTTGCCGCGAGTTCCACGATTTCCTCCTCCATATATGTTTATACTGCTGTATCTCCATTTGCGAAAGGATCTAAAAATAAACTCGGTCTATTCATGATAAATATCAATGTCAAGAACTAACCATGTATGAAGTTTGGGGAAAATCCATACGTGAGTTCTTGAGATAGAGGAATCGTGAAAAGGGCAGCACAAATCACAGCACAATCTGTTGAGAAATTTTCAACAAAGTGTAAACAGCATCCATTCATATCAAGGACTAACAGAATCTGAAGTTTGGTGAAAATCTGGTCAGTAGTTCTTGGCATAAAGCTATTGCATAAATCGAGAAAAAGGCAGCATAGAAGCGCCACCTGTTCAGTGATTCACACCAAAAACTAATCAGCCTCAATTCACATCAGTGATTATCTGAATATAAATTTTTGTTGAATTCCGTGCAGTAGTTGTTGAGATAGAGCGCTCACAAAATTTATGTCACACAAATACAGAATCATATACTAACATAACCACAGATTCACTGACAGATATTTTATAAAAACACAATCTTTGGAATCTGTGACCCCCTAAAACATGTAAATCTGTCGAAAACCGGAATTCTCGAATCCAATACTTTCTTGTAAAGATAGAAGAAAGTAAAAATAGAACATATTTTTGTCTTTTCTATCAGCACTCATTTATTCAAATGCTCTTGTAGCCTAGCTCCATGGCGTCATCTGAAAAAACTATTTGGCAAATTGAGCACATAGTTACAATTGGTTTGTAGAAGAGTGCTTGGATCCACATTTCAAATACTCAATCCTGTACTGCCGGTATTTCTTCTTTGATTACCGTAAAATACCGTTAATACGTCCTCCCCTAACTTTATTTTAAAAAAATTGAAATTTTCAAAAAACCCAAGAAAGCGTCCCCTGCCCCCCTAAAGATCGCCGATAACACGTAAATTACGTCTAAAAATCGCGGAAAAACGGAAAATACGTCAAAGAACCGCGAAAAAAAGGGGGGGGGTGAATTTATCTAATGATCGCTGAAAAAACGGAAATTTCGCTATAGAATCGCGAAAAAAAGAACGCTAATTTCTTCAAATGATTGCGAAAATTCGTTAATTTCATCGAAGGATCGCCAAAAATGAACATTTCAGCAAACGATTGCAGGAAGAAACGCGAATTACGTCAGATCTAAAAAAATGCTATCAAAGGATCGCTAAAAAATGCGAATTATGTAAAAAACTCTCTCTCAGAAAAAAGAAAAAAAAACGAGAATTACTTTAAAAGAATCACGAAAAAAATCTTGAATTTCTTGAAGGATCGTCAAAAAACTCACTTTGTCAAAAGATTGCAGGAATAAAACGCGAATATGTCAGATTTATAAAGAAAACACAGTCAAAGGATCGCGAAAAAAGCGCAAACTTCTTCAAGGATCGTGGTTAAAAAAAAATGCGAATGTCAAAAAGATCGCAGTAAAAATGCAAAATAAGTCAAACGATCGCAGAAAAAAACGAATTTTGTCAAAAGATCACGAAAAAATCGAATTCCGTTTAAAAATCTCGAAAAAAATGTGAATTTCGTCAAAAAGGCGCTAATTTTGTTTTAAAAAAACCGCCATAAAAACGCGAAATCCATTAAAGAATCGCGAAAAAAAACGCCCATATCATCAGAGGATAACAAAAGAAAAGAGCTGAAAAACACAGATTTCGTCAAATGATTGCGGGAGAAAATGCAGTTTTCGTTAATGAATAGCGAAATAAACGCAAATTTCGTCACACATCGCGAAAAACTCTGCAAATTCCACGAAATATCGCGGAATAACTCCGTAAATTTCGTCAAATATCGAAACCCGCAAATATAAAAAATACAAATTTTATAAAAAGATGACTGGAAAATCTCGTGTAAGCGTCCCCTCTGAATATTTTCCGATTTTTTGTCACGTTTGGGGGGGGGGGGTCGAATTAACGGTATTTTACGGTAAGATATTTTGAAATATAAAAAAATTTCCTATTTATGTTTAAATAAATTTACTTTTGAACAAATTTATAGATATAATGATTTTTATTACTTTCACTAAGAATAAACTAATTTCTTGAAATGTTTGAAATCACGGGTTCGTTTAAATATCTTTCTTCAGGTCTATGCCGCAAACTACAGGACTTTCCGAATTACAGGTTAATAAAAAATAATTCTATTTGAAATCTTTAGTTAGCCAATTTCGCGAATTTTGTGCTCCACAATTTTTAAATTCATAATGATTTTTAATGCAAGTAATAGCGATTTTTCGTGTTCCACTGAGATGACATTCATGAAAGAATTGAAGCTACAATGTTTTTAGCCTAATATAATACAATTTTGTTCTCCGCGATTTTAGTCTTTCCACGGACATTACTAAAATAAATTCAACCCCCCCCCCCTCTCAGATATATGTTTGTCTTTATAGATTTCCATTTAAAGGTGCAGTTAAGGTTTTTGTCACGGACCGGGCAATGCAGAGGAGATCAACTATTTTTATTACATTAGTTCCTAAATAGGTAGGTATGCCATGACCGCCCCCCTAGACTGTCCTAACGCCCCCCATTTTTCTCTGGACTCCCTACCGCCCCCCTGGAAGGCTCCAGCGCCCACTGGGGGGCGGTACCGCCCCCGTTGGAAACCTATGGTTTAGTATATCGACATTAATTAAAACTAGTATTAAATATGCCAAAATGTAAATATACAACTATGAAACTCCTCTACAGTTATCACTGCGTGTTGCATATGCAAATGGTTGATAAGAGAGTTGGTCACTTAATAGGAAGCGATTGAAATTCGAAAGAAAGTGCAAGATTTTGAGTATGAAATTATATGTATGGATTTTTAGTTACATTTTATTAACAAATATAAAAATGTAATTTCACTTACAATTAAACAAATATTCTGCGTTATTTTCAATCAGTTATGAATAAAGTTTATAATTTTATGTATGAAAAAGGCGCAATTTCTGCTCAAAATGACATGAGTTTGGAATTCTAACATATAGCAAGCGAGTGAATGTTTAGTGTGGCTTTATAAAAGCTGAATACGAGGCAGAGCTGTAGTAGGAAGTTGCAAAAAAAGGTAAAATGTAAATGTTGTTGTGTATATATATGTTTTAAATAAATAACTGTTATAACTATTACTTTACGAAGACTAAAATAATTTCGAAGCTATAGTATTAATTTTTTAAATAGAAACTAGCGGATCCAAACAGGGATTCCTGGGTTACAGAATATTGCTATCTCCTCTCTTTTTTAATTTAAATCTTTAAAAGTTTTTTAAATTTTAATATGTTTTATCAAATGACTATAAAAGTTATTTTTATATAAAAAAATGTAAACTATGTATTGTAATAAAGTTTTAAAATTGAGTAATAGTTACATTTTCCTATTAGTCGTGTGTCAGCTGATGAAATCATCAAAGATTTCGTTAGATAAAGCAGACTATTAGATTCTCGTAACTTCATTTCTTTAATCCTTTGAGGGGAAAGGTTCTGTTCGTAAAATGGCGAAAAGAGTAAGTGACATTGGAATTTGAGAACAAATTTATTTTAAGACAATCGAACTCTTTGATTCATATTCTTGATAAAAGAAAATTTTTCGTTTCAGTATTCTGTCGTCAGTGTGGCATCAAGGAATTAAAATTAGGTGGTCCAAAAATTAACCACCGCCCTTTAAGTTTTATATCGCAATTTGATAAGGTGCGTTAACTTTGTCTTTTCATTATGTAGTTTAATTATTGGGGAAATTTTGATTATGGAATATTATTTAGAAAGATATGCTGAACCATTTATAATCTTTAATGTGTAAACATTTTTTTTTTGTGATCAGAATTCAAGCAATTGAAATAGTTTAACCTCCTGACTGCCGCCGGCTGATTTTTTCACACACTAAGCTGCTGGTTTCACTGCAACATAAGCAATATTTAAATTAGTATAATTCCACAAATAAAACCCAGTTCTGAAAAATTGAGTTAGGATTGATGCTATCAAAGATTATACACCGATACGAATAACGTATTTTGTATCAGGTTGGAAAAAACATCTTTTTTTTATATTTTTAATAAATTACAGAGAAAACAACATTACAATATTACCCTTTGGCTGGGCAGTCAGGGGGTTAAAAAAAACTTATGCTTAAAAATTATGTTAAAAACCTTAAAATTTGAGTATACAATTTAAAATCCAGTTTTAAAAACACTGAATTTTAAATATTAACTTTTTGCCCTGCGACTGCACTGTAAAAAAAAGTTAAATTTACGGCAAAAATTGCTGGCAGCAATTTTGCCAGAAGTTTTTGCCTCAAAAAGGGCTGTAAAATTAGATGCAATAGAAAAAATTATATCTAATTTTGCTGCAAATTTTACGGCAAAAACTGCTGGCTACATAGCTGCCTGCAGTTTTTGCCATAAATTTAACGGATTATTTTTACAGTGTGTGCTAAAATTCAATATGTACAATGTTTAGAATTTTCATGTAAAAGTGAAATTTCTTTGTCAAGTGATGTTACTGTCATTTGTAATGCGAGTGTTACTCATGGAAATATTTGTAAATTATAATATAAATATTTAAAGATATTTTTAATTTTATTTTTTAATGTCAAAAGCGCCATTTCTTCATAATATAATTTCCAATAGTTTATTAATTTCAGTACTTACTTTTACACTTTCTAGTGTTAACAATTTTTTTAGATGCATTAAAAAATTGCTGTTAAAATTTCGATATGTATTATTATATGATAAATTTTGGTTACGTAAGCAAATTTTTGCCCAAAATATAACTCGGGAATCGTATAAGTAATTTTTGTAAAAAAATTGTATCAAAGAAAACATTTTCACACATTAGTTTTGCAACTGAATGTCCATCTTTTAATTTATTTGCAATAAAATTTTCAGAAATAAACCAGAAATTGACATAAAACATTTAAACAAAAATACTAATTATTTTGCTTCTTGAAGAACATTCTTGTAAAAAAGCACAGATAGTGTCGCTTATGGAACATTTCTGGCTCAAATCATTATCTATTAATTTTTAGTTAAATTATTGATATGAGATTCTTTGATGCAAAATATCTGCAGAAGCATTCGCTTTTAATTTATTTTGCTGCAAACTATTGTTGATTATTTTATACACAATTGTATCTGAAATGGATGCTGTATATTTTGCATTTTATAAGTTGGTCTGTGTAAGTTTACTGTTATTAGAAGATGTCGATAAGCGTCGATACGTATGTTACACTGTAAAAAAAAATTACCCTTTTCCTGCATCGTCACTCCCCGCTTTTATAGTATATCTCTCTTTTGACCCCAGAGAATGCTCCATAATAGGCTGAAGTAATCGTTTTCTATAAAAGCGGTGGAGTGACGATGCAGGAAAAGGTAACATTTTTTACAGTGTAAAAAATATATCTGTGTTTATATGTCAACTGATATATCATACTGCCAGGCTATAATGTTATTGTGAAGAAAAATATAAGTACAGATTATTCGTTATATGTTATGTTTCGTTATTAAAAGGACACATTGCTTTTCTAAAAAAAAAAAAAAAAAAAAAAAAAAAAAAATATTGTCTATCAAATTTTAGATATATTTCATGGTATAGCAATACAATACACCTTCTTTAGTGGTTTTTATCTTGACAGCTATAATCTGCATTTAATAATATTCTGATCCTTTATTTTCTTTGAAAAACATATAGTTCCTTCTAGGTATATTGATGTACCTGTACTGCCTACTTCTATATTAAATAAACGTTTTTGCCACTATAATGAGGCCTTTTTCATTTCAAATGATGTTAACACTGCATTTTCATTGTCTTGGAACGTGATAATTTATTTCTTTTACGTTTTTATTCATTTTCTGTTCAATCCTCCCCTCTGTTCCAGCAGTAATAGCTATATATTGTTGAACAAGTGATATTGTTTCATACATTTTCTTTTTCCAAATTAATTTCAATTGGCTCTCTCATTTCTGTATTATTAAATATATCATAATTAGCTATTTTTTCTATTGTAATCGGATCTATTTGGTTCTCATTTTAAATCTTCCAAGAACTGTTGTTTGGCATTAGCACATTTTAAACCATGTGTTCGGTTTATTTTTTTAATTTTTTCACTTTTTTCCTGTTTCTCATATCTATATATAAGCTATATAAGTTATTTCTCATCAACATTAACTATATAAGTTATTATATATATTCTAAAATATATAATACTAAATGGAAGTTGTGACATGCGTGCAATTCAAAATATGAATGCATGTAGGCATATGTATCATTCGTTAAGTACTATTAAGCATTAAAAGACAGGAGGTCGGACGTGTCCTGAAATTTCAAGGTCAAGAATGTCTTCGGCACCAGCATTTTCTTATAGAAAATATACACTTAAATAAGGCGAAATTTTGCGCGTTAAACATAGATTTCTTTCCCTATAAAAAATACTGATATTCATCGTGATAAATTCCATGAAATTAAGACAGATGATTCCTGCAAAGAAGATGGAGATTCTATAAGTGGAGACTGGGCTCCCAAATGGTCCGCGAACTGAACATCAATATTTTTTAACACAAAATTTCATGATATGTTTCTACAGTATTTGAACTAGAATTAACCTCCAAAGTTAGTTTCTTTGCAATTTGCAAGAAAAATCTAAAAGGAAAATTTCTCTAGGGAAGTTCTGATGTGCAGTTGGCGGACCATTTGAGAGCCAGTGGAGATAACTTAAAAATGGAAAAATAATATTTAAAAATCTCAACTCATTCTGTTGAATAAATAAAGTATGTGAATAGAACAGTTTTTGTACATTAAAAATCGAATTTACTGTCTGAATCAAAAATTAGGATACACGCAAAGTACATAAAACATACAATTACATAAAAGCTTGAATTATAACTATACTTAGTTATGTTTTAAAAATTATAGTTTACTGAAAATCATTGACCACCGAAGAAAACTTTTTGATTATATTTGGAAACAAACATATACATATAATATAACAGGCTGCTTACTAAAATAATGTTTTATTCATATATTTATAGAAATGTTTTCTTTATGACATATACAATACACTCCTTTAGTAAAATGTTTTCAGACCATATGAAACAGAATATATATTTGAACATAAAATGTTAAATATGTATCATAAAGGCCTAAATATATATATGTCTTGTCAAAACATTTCAAGCAAATATTTTTCTAGCCCCAGAAATTCGTAGATTTCACAATGAGGTTAAAGATGTTAAATTCTTTCGAGTTTTTTAAAGAGCTTTCAGTTTTCTTTGGAAAAAAAGAAGTAAATGACAACAGTTTGACAGAAGAAATAAAATTTCTTATGTCACACACGGGTCATTACATGTCACGTGTGATACAGCTTTTGCTATGTTTAGCAATGTTATGATATCCTCAAATAAAAAGCCATGCTAATATGAAAACTATGTCTAACCATGCGAATTTGCAAATAGAGTATTTCGTCATTTTACATGTATTATTTATGTTTAAACAACCTATAAATTAATAGATACCAGTAATGTGTCGCACACTAGACATGATGCCAGTTTTTCATGAAATGGCTTGAAACGGCAACATTACTTAATCCTGGTCACATCATTTCTAAAAACACTATAGACATCATTATGTGCAATAAAATTGGCCAATATGATAGCTGTAACTGAAGAAAAAAAGTAAAAAAAAAAAAAAAAAAAAAAAAAAAAAATGCAACAACACTTAATTTGTCCATGTGTGAGATGGCTGTATTTGAAAAAAGAAATGTTCTTCGGAAACAAATAAACAAAAAAAATGATCCAGCGAAGTATTAAGGAAAAATCTACTTTTTTGTTTTTATTAAATGTTTAAAAATATTAATATAAAGAAATTTTTAGAATGTCAAGCAGATAAAATTAATTACTTTCAGCTCATTTAATTGCAAAATGTAGCAATACGGTACTTAAAAACGCTAATTGTGTTTGTAGGGTACGCGGTATAAAATATCCAGTTTTAGCTGAAAATTTGAAAAAAAAAAATTCTATCTTTTCATCATTAAATAAATCTATAGATTTCAAAAAAAAAAAAAAAAAAAAAAAAAAAAAAAAATCCGTAAAAATAGAAAAAAAATTGTGCAGCAAAGTATTATATCTGGGATTTAAAATGCGATTTAAAAGATTTTTATTACGTATTATTATTTAGTTATTGTTAAAAATTTGCAACTTACTAAGGTGCAATGTTTAAATGAGACATTTTTTAACGTATTAAAGGGCCATTCTATATTACGTTTGAAACAGCTTTATTACACATTACAACAGTTATAGCAATACATACTCAAATTAAAAAAAATGTGCTAATATGAAAATATAGGTTTTCTTGTTACTTTAATATATAGTTTTTATTTTAAGGACTTGTTAAATAATAACTACATTTATGTTCGCGTTGGAGCATTTTATCCTATTCTTTAGAAATGGTTCACATATACATTGATTCAACATAATTTTTTTTTTTTTTACTTTTAAGATACATGTGGCGATTTTATTTTCACAATAAAGCTATATTGATTTAGGTACTAATGAGTGAAATATACAATGAAACATATCCATATATTGAAACAATCTTTCCTGAAAATCAGTATAGTCTTGCATTGGCATATGATTCTGGAAACATTTCCCTTATTTTTAAAAACTTGTAGCAAAATAAACAATCAAGCGCTTAAAAAAAGCGGTTTTATTTTTTCAACAAAATACTTGTTTTAAAATTTATAGACAGAAATAATTTACATGAAATTCCTTAATCCTGGATAACAATGATTTTTGGGGTTTGTATTCTAATTTTGTCTATATTCTTTTGTCCATTACAGTTTTTTTCAGTGCTCTAGTTTTGTCTATGATTGATTAATGTTCTGATATGTGTTGTATAATGTTCTGATAAATTTGCAGGCAGGAAATAAAATTTTTTTACGTGAATTGTTTTTATCTTGAAAAACAATGATTTTTTAAGTTTGTGTTCTCATTTTGTCTATGTTCTTTTGTGCATTGCTCTTTTGACCATTATAGCTTTTTCAATGTTCTGATTTCATATATGTTTTACTAATGATCTGATATCTACAAATTTAATGGCAGAAAATGGGGTTTTTACATGAATTGCTTTAATCCTGGAAAACAGTTCTTTTTTGGGGATTATGATAATTTATCAAAAAGCTTTTAAAATGCACAAATGATTCTTAAAATATTAGGCATTGACATAGATTTGCTAAAATTTTAAAATAATTCTAAATGTTTTGAAAATTTTCTTAATATGTTATTTTTAAATACAATAAAAAGGTATTACCAGTTCCAAAGACAAAAAGAATACTATAAGTATATCAGGTGATTCAAAACATTGTTTAATGCTATTACCTCTTTAATAACATACATTAGAAGCGAAATAAAATTTATTCTAAATACAAAATGTATTAATATAAAATATAGTTTTTAGATATAGCATTTGTTTTTGAAGGATCTGTATGTGCATTAAATGATATAATGTAATTTCATGTATGGTTTCTTTTTTTAAAGTTATTTTAGTTATTTAAAAGAATATACAGGGTGTTCCAAAAATGACCGGTACATTTGAAAAATCAATAAAAAAAATAAACGGGGAGCGATAAAAATACACCGTTTGTTGCAATATGCTTGGGACAACATTAGATTCAGACAGACAAGCTTTCCAAATTAATTACAATTTTCAACAATAGATGGCGCTGTAGTTTGGAAAAATCTAAAGTACGTTATTTTCCACATATCCACCATGCGCAGGAATAATATGGCGTGTCTCTGAACGAAATTACCAGAAATCTTTCTAAATGTGTCAGGCGGGATGGCTTCAGATACAGAAGAGATTTACTGCTTTCAGTTGTTCAATTGTTTCTGGATTGCGACGGTATACTTGGTCTTTCAAGTCAAAAATACTCTGTTCTAAGGAATAAACCACTTTTTCACAGCAAACTTCCGATCTGTGAACAGCACACGTTTGCAGCAGAAAGACGACTTACAGAATGGCGAACTCACAGACTGCGTTTGCTTCTATATCTTTCAAATCGCCTGCAGCGCCATCTCTTGTTAATAATTGTAACTAATTTCAAAAGTTTGTCTGCCTGAAAATTTACTGTTGTCCCAAGCATATTGCAACAAACGGCGTATTTCTATCGCTGCCCGTTTATTTTTTTTTATTTTTAAAACATACCGGTCATTTTGGGAACACCCTGTATATACTGACCTTTCTGATAGAAGAATGTTTTTTTCTTTTTTACGATTGAAACTTATGGAGTTATAACAGTTTTAATTTTATGAAATTTAATGGTTTTATGCAACTGAAAAAGCATCTTTCCAATTTTAATTGGTATAATGTGGTTGATAGAAGTTCACTAATCACTCTTATATTAAGTAATTGAGTAAAATTGTAAGCGGTTCCTCGTAAAATTAGAGACTTCCATAATAGTCCTGAGTCCTCTGTTGAGATGACATTCTTACAAGCCAACTGTGATTTAACACATATTTTATTTTGTATATTTTTATAAATATTTAAAATGTTAGCCCCCCTCTCCCCCTCTTTTAAATTATAATTTTAAAAGAAAATCTTATTTTTATGGGTATTTTTTATTGAGTGTTCGCCCCCAAAGTGTGTAGAAATAACATCATATAATAAATTAGTTTTAAAATATCATTTCATTTCTAGATTTTTCTTCCAACTTTTCAGTTGATTAAATATCAAAACAATTAAATCCTTCTATTTCTGTTGTAAATGCTCTTTATATTTATTTCGTATCATTTCTTTTGTTTTGTATTTTTTACCGATTATGCAATTTCGCGGGTGCTCTTTTGCGTCCTTTGATAAGTTTATAGTGTATTATATAATCAGAAAATTACCTTTATAAATAGAAAAAATAAAAAATGGTAAAGTATTACAATGCATTTAAAATAATCTATGTTAGCAATATTGTTATTTTTTAAAGTTGATTATAAATGAGAATATTTTATGCATTAGAAGAGTTGTTTTTACACATATAGTTAGTTTTGTTTTCTTCTGTCTTTACAAGAAGAAAGTATTGGATTCGTAAAATTTTTTGACTTCCAGTTTTCGACGAATTTGCACGTTTTAGGGATCAGAGAACCCGAAAAACATGTTTCTGTTTCAAATGTCTGTCTGTAATTTTGTGAGTCGGTAAATCTGTTTGTCCGTCTGTCTGTATGTGACACAAATTTTGTGGGCACTCTATCACAAGAACTAATGCACAGAATTTAATAAAAAATTTTATTCAATTATTCCCGGTTATAAATTGGCGGTGATTAACTTTTGGGAGAAATCGCTTAACAGGTGGCTCTACTACGCTGCATTTTACACTATTTCCGCAATAACTCTATCTCAAGCACGGGTTTTCATCAAACTTCAGATTCATTTAACCTTGACATGAATTCACATTTTCTACATTCTGGTATTTAATCGCTCAAAAGGTGACGATGCTATACAGCATTCCGACTCTATCTCAAGTACTAATTCAGAGATTTTCATCAAAATTCAAATTCAGTTAGTCCATGACACAAATTGACATTTTCTATATTTTTGTTTAAAACGCTTAACAGTGGAGCTGCTACTCAGAATTTTGCATGATTTCCATAATAGCATAATATCAAGAATTAATGAACGGATTTTCATAAAACTTCAGAATTCAGCTATTCTTTAATATGACATCTTATTGTTTACATTTTGGTATGAATCGCCCAACCAGGCACACTGCTGTGCTATATTTTTCACAATTTCTGCCGAAACTCTATCTCAAGAACTAATGCATGGATTTTCATTAAATTTCAGATTTAGTTAGATGGTGACATAACTGGTTGCAAATTAGGTTTCTTGGTAAACCACCAAAGAAGTGACGCTGCTATGCTGCATTTTGCTTGATTCATGTTATTTTTAATTTGATCATACCTCAAGATCTGATGCACAGAATTTCATATCATTAGAATTTCCATGATGGACATAGATTGTCATTTATATTTGGAGCTATGATAACGAATTTTAAAATATTAACATCGATGAAATAGAAGAAAGTTTTGGGATTCCCACATCCGATTAGTTTTAAATATGTTTTTCAAATTCTGCAAGGTTTAAACTATATTCAACTTAATTGTATAGTTCATCTTTTTAATGTATATATATATATATATAATCTAGATATTCTATAATATATATATTAATTTATTAATGCACACTATATCGCCAAAGGTGACCGGTCACTTGTGATTTTAGACATTTTGTTAAATATCTAGAAAAATACATGCGAAATTATCCTGAAACTCTAAGTGTGTAAATATAATAGTGCAGGTTATACATTTCGTGAATACTTTTTTCGAAAACTTCATAGGAAACCGTGAAAAAATTGAAAAAGAACGAATAGCTTTTGGATAACCATGTCAAAACAAATGAAGCAAAAGCGTTCAAACTGTAGATTATGTCTAAGTGTCTTATAAGCTGTGTTCATTTTTATGCGGGTAGCATGTATACTCGCAGAAAAATTAAGGTTT
Organism: Maratus speculifer; assembly: GCA_964019185.1. Lineage (NCBI taxonomy): Eukaryota > Metazoa > Arthropoda > Arachnida > Araneae > Salticidae > Maratus > Maratus speculifer. Next base: position 440,225,088 of record OZ025289.1, on the reverse strand, counting down.
TTATAAAAACAATCCCAATTGTTTTCAGTTTTTTTGCTTATAATTATTATATTATTGCTTACAACATATAATATGGTACGTAATACCCTGTAAGCAGAATACAAAATATAATAAAAATTATATGAAAAATGAGTAGGTTTACCAATTAATTTTTCACTGCGCATGCTGGAACGCTATACAAAATTACATTTGCATATTTTGTTAGCTAAATGTATCCAGCAACATTTGTGAAAGACCCAAAAACATACCTTAAAAATTCTGAAAGTGATAGTCTATAGAATAAATTCAATTTCCGTTGCTTCCAAAATTAAGCAAAAAAATGAAGGGTTGTAGTAGTTTATTGTAGTTTATAGTATATTCTATATTTTATATTAGCACTAATCAATGGATAAAGGGATACAGTTCCTTATCTTTTTGCTTCATTTTGTGAATAACGGATTTTTAGCTTATTCTATCGAAGAACACATTCAAAATTTTCAAGCTATGACAAGACATTGACAAATGTTGTTCATTACTTTTAGCTAACACAATATCCAAATAAAACTTTGATAGCGTTTACGCGCATGCGCAATAAAATATTATTTAGTAAACCTGCTCATTTTTCATTCAGTTTTTAGTATTTTTAACTTCTGATTACAGGGTATTGTGCAAAATGTTGTTATTTTTGGAAAAGAACACTATTTTATATCAGAAACTCTTCAAATTATAAGCAACAAATGTGTAAAAATTTGAGACTGTTTTTATAAAAACCTTAATTTCTCTACGAGTACACGTGTTATCCACATATAAATGTATACAGTTTATTATAATAAGCCACTTATTCATAATTTACAGTTTGAACGGTTTTGCTACATGACTTTTGACATGGTTATCCAAAAAATGTTCGTTCTTTTTCATTTTTCGACGATACCCTTTAAAGTTTCGGGAAAAACTTTTCTTGGAAATGTATGACCTGTACCATTACGCTTACACAGTTAGAGTTTCAGGATAATTCCTCGTGTATTTTTCTAGATATTTGAAAAAAGTCTCAAATCGCAAGTGGCGATCACCTTTGGCCATATTGTGAGTATTCTATTAATCTATATATATATATATATATGTGTGTGTGTGTGTGTCATGATACGACGACGATGTTCTATAATAATGTACAAGCTCCAGTGGAACACCATGTTTGATGCAGAACATTCAACTACTCACTAATAATCAACAGCGGGACGAGCTGAGCAGTCGCTCTGGCAGTTTGACAAGCAGTGGATTAGTTTATTTGGGTATTTCCCCATAAGACAGTTACATCAATCAGTCTTTAAATTCATTTTTATTAGAACTCATAAAATAAGTTAAGTTCTTCCCCGCAGTCACCTTTGCACACATCGAACACTACAACCTTCGTTATCCAATCTACATCATCAGATATTCTAATTTATCGGAGAAATGAAACGGCGTCTTGGTAGTTTAAAAGTCAGTCACATTCTGCGCTCCGAAAACCTAGAATGAGAATCCAACACCTGCACGAAAAACTAGACCCTTCTCTCTTAGCGTCAGTCAATTTAAAAATCCAACCAGGATTAACCCCGAGGCCACGCGTCATAAATCATCACCTCTGGTTGGCACACGAGGCATTGCCCTCCGGTAGGAACTCGATCTTGTCTCGCAAACAGACCAGCCCGCTAACATCCGCGCATTAACACAGATCAGGTGATGTTAAATAAAAAATAAAATTAAAATCCCGAGAATATTCTAAAAAGGAAAAAGGTTACGAAATAACTTCCCGCACTTTTTAAGAAACAAGCAATAAATTATTAATAAGTGAAATAAAATAAGTAAAATAATTTTAGCTGTTAAAATTTTAATACATTACGAAACTAAGATTAAACACAAATTTAGAATTAAAAGCTCAGAGAGAACAAAATGGCGCAAATTTTTTTATTTTATTACGTATATATAATGTATATTTAGGTACAGTTTTTATGATAAGTTTACTAATAATAACACGTTAAGGTCATACAGATTTTATAAATTATTATCAAATTAAATGAAATATCTAAATGAAATTTTTCTTATCAAAATTTACGTCTGATTGAACTTTGGATAAAAGCATAGTAAAAGTTTAAATAGCACGAATTCATTAATATTAAGGTACGTTTTATTCCCATTTAACGTTCTTCGACGAAAAAATGTCATTAAAGGCCTGAATTACATTTACTTTGTGCAATTAACTTTCCTTTTACATTAACCTTTTAATGATGTTCTCTCATAAAAGCAGAATTTTTCAAATTTTTCTTTCGTAATAAAAAAGTATGCTTCTTTAAAGTTTCTGAGATATAAATTTGAAATGCATCTTAAATTTTTAAAATAATGTGAAATCATTAATTTTAATTGATTTCCTTCTTTTTCATCAATGTATAAATTCGCATAAAAAAGAAAATTTTTGATAATACTTTGTCAAGAAACTTAAAAGTTATAATGCTTTTTTTATGTAGCTTAATAACACTTTCTGGGTAATCTGAGTTTTAACCCACTTCTTGGCAGCGTTTTTTTCTGCGCGCGATAACTACGCCACGCCTTGCTTTCCTTTACTTTTCGCTGTCGCTCTTCTCGGCAACCCTCGGAGTGAAAAAGCGATTTCTCCCTTGTTTGAGGGAGCTTGCGGCGCATGCTCTGTTCGTTCTTTCTTTTCTAGTTTTATTATTGTACGAGAAAGGAGAAACTGTAGAATTTTAATTCTGGCGCCTTGAAGTTAATTAAATTTTTTGTGTGTTATTAGACCGTTGGATTACGATGAGAGTTGGCCGAGTAATTACATATTAAATATAAATGAAAATGACCATTTACATTCTAAATTTAATATATTTCTTTAGAAAATCTATTATTGATTTCTGTCTTTAATTAAAAAAAGACTGTTTTTTTTTAAAAAAAGGTATGTGTACACTTTCTTTGTTTCTTGAACAGAACTGTTTTGAATGTTTAAATATTATGCATATTTTAAAGAAAAATTCGAATGGGGGGTTAAGGGGGGGCAGAGCCCCCCCCTTAACTTCTTTCCTCTTTTTACCTTTTTCTCTTTTAACCTTTTTTTCTTCTAAAAGCTCTGTAAATTAAATTTTTGGTTATGGTCATCCGATTTTGGAATCTTAAATTTTATGAAATAATTTTCTAAGTAAATGAGATATTTGTTTTAATTTTTCGCCATATGCATGCTTTTTTACATCCTATTTTTTGCAATATTTTAAGATTCTGCGTTAATATATGTATTTTTGCTCTATTTTTATTGTCGCGATCTCTCAAACTCCGTTAAAAACCTAGTTTGTCGGTAAATGGATTATTCGTTTTTTTATGTTTGATATTTGAAATTCTTTTAAATTTCCATGTTTTAAAACACGTATTTTTGATTTATTTTCATTATCGCCACTTTAAATTGCGCTTATTTGAATGGAATTGCAAAAGCGCGCCAGTGTGGCGATATTTTGAAAACGCGCCAAGAAGGGGGTTAAAACTCAGTCTCGCCCACTTTATCTTTTTCTTTCTCTTATAAACTAGGTTTTTTTACTAAATAGTCAAAGTATGACAAAACATTGAAATGTATCTAATAAAAATATCATAAAAATTCAATTCAGAAAACATATTTTATACTTTTTCAGTTACTGACGCAAACTTTTAATGTTATTTGAATTTCATTGTATAAAATCACAGTCCAACAAAAGAAAAAAATTTATATGTACAGGTATTTTTATTATTTTCCACTAAATTCCTTTTAAAATGAAAATGCAATAAACTACTATATATATGAAAAATCAAATTCAAAAATTTGTTATGTAGAAAGTTTTTGATTCCCTAATAACAGTTGTTTTCCTTTATATCCATTCTTACAATTAGAAAGTTTAACCTTAATACTTTTTTCTTTGTATGAAATCTTTCAAACAAAAATGAATGAAATTGAGAAACCTTTCGCAACTCCTTATAATTTTATCATTTCAAAATGACAGTCTGAAAAAAAAGGAACAACACAAAAAGTATTGTTTACTTGATTTTTCATTCTTAGATGTTCTTTAAGGATGAATGTAATAATTAAAACAATACGATGGAAATGAAATCTTTTATTTTTATTTTAAAGAGATAATTGGAGAAAGTATCGCCTTTTATACAAATATATAGTCTATTAGTTTCTAAACGTTAAAGAATTTCAAAAATTTTCTGGGAATGTTATTTTGTTCTAACAATAATAAGTCTTAGCAAGACAAAAGATGTTCTACTGAGAATTTAAATAAAAAAATATTTAAAAAAATCGTTTGGTATTGCCATTTTATTATTACCCCGATACATTACGCCTGATGGTATAAAGTATTTTGAACTGATTTTTAATGATGTTACACCTGTTGAACCATAAAAAAATTATCTGTATTTATGGAGGACACTAAAATATATCATTCTATAGAATATGCCGCACAAAGAATATTTATTATTCACTTACAAGGCACCACAAAAGAGTTCCGTTACATATTAGCATAGAGGTGACATTTGCGGCATAATTTAATGATAAACTGTTTCAGATATAATAAAATGGATATACGTTGCTTGAGTTTACAACAATCGACTTTTTGTGTAATAGGAAATGCGCTTCTATATTTCTGAATTAGGTATAATATTTTAACTTATTAAACGGTGCAGTTTTGTTACATTATTCTGATCGTGTTGGAAAGTGTTTCATAATTTATTCTTGACGCGTGAGATTTTTTTCATGTTACCTAATATAAAAGAAAACTTAATTATATTGATTTAAATTCCATTATAAATTAAAAAAATAAAAATAAAATAAAATGTGAATCTTTTAGTATAGTTGTACAAACCATTTAATTAAAGCATAACGTCACACAAAAAAGAAAAAAAAGTTCTTTTCAAACCACTAAAAAAAAGTGTCTAATCGGAGTTTAGATCCCAGGAGCTTGACTTAAGCTGCCAACGCTATTCCTGCCACACTACATGGCCATAAATGATCGTCCACTTGCGATTTTAGACATCTTGTTAAATATCTAGAAATATATATGAGGAATTATCCAGAAAATCTTAGTGTATAAATATAATAGTAAAAGAAATACATTTCCGTTAAGATTTTTTCCCGCGAAACTCCATAGGGGACCGTCTACAACTTAAAAAAGAATGAATATCTTTTGGATAATTCTGTCAAAACTAATGTAGAAAAAGCGCTCAAACTGTAGATTATGATTATGTGATTTATTGTAATAAACTGTGTTCTTTTTTATGTAGATAGCATGTATACATGTAAAAAATTTCAGGTTTTTATAAAAACAGTTCCAAAATTTTCCAAGATTTTTGCTCATAATTTGCAGAGTTCTTAATAGAAAAAAATATTCTTTCCTGAAAATATGACAAATAAAAGTACACACAATACCCTGTAATCAGAATTAAAAAATAATAAAAATTGTATGAAAAATGAATAGGTTTACTAAACACTTTTTCACTGTGCATGCGTCAACGATATGAAAATTTCATTTGGATATTTTGTTAGCTAAATGCATTGAGTAACTTTTGTGAAAATCTCAAAACTAGAGCTTGAAAATTCTGGAAGTAATCGTCTATAGAATAAACGTAAAATCTGTTGTTCCCAAAATGAAGCAAAAAATCCCTGTCGGCTATAGGCGGAGGTAGATTTTGAAGAGCTTTCATTTCAACAACAAAAAATAAAATATAATTAGCGATAAACCTAGTTTAACTCCTTTATTTGGCCGCTTTTGAAAAAAACGGTATTTCCTTTTTGTGTAAGAAATGATCTTATCAAAATCATCTTAAACGAAATTCGGCTCAAATGCCCCTTTTAAAAACATATTTTGAAATAAATTCTGACTTTATTAAAAAAAAAAACGACCAATACGCACATTATATTATTCCTAAATAACAAAAAAAACTGTCAATTGAATGCGCTTGAGAGCAAAAAAATTCATTTCAAATATCATTTAGATGCGTTTAAAATAAAAAAAAGAATTAAAAAATGAGTCAGAATATAAGCAGTTTAGATTTGAGGTTTTTTTTCTCCAACTTCAATTTTTGTTTAATTTATTTTTGCTCTAAGAATTGGTTCTATGAAAAACTTGTTATTATAAAAGTTGTAGATATTATTAAGAAGATGTAAAATAAATTTAATTATATTTGATTGCTTAACAATTGAGTAAGTTATGGATTTTTTTCTTTTTCCTCCTCCCTTCCCCCCCCCCCCTTCTTTTCCTTTTTAATTTTTTTCAGCGGTAAAAAATGGTCCTATCAAAAACTTGTAGCTACAAAAGCTTTAGATAATGTTAAGTATATTTATAAAAAATTTTGTTCGATTTAATATCTTGAGAATTGACGAAGTTATGAAATTTTTTCTCCGAAAAACCCTGTTTTTTTCGCCCCTTGAGCCCATTTTTAACTTTACCAAAAATCTGTCATGCATAAACTTATAGCCCATTTTTGAGAAGTAATATAAACTTTAAATTGATTTGATATCTATTTTAATTAAGCAATTATCGCGTTTTTTCGGTTTTCACAAAAACCCTCCTTATTTCCACCCCCTTGGTCCAATTTTGCCCATTATCGAACTCAACCGAGATTTTATGCCCCTTGATTTTATGTAAAAGTTTGAAAAAGATCTGAGCATAATTATGGAAGTTATCGTGTCTAGAAGAAAGTGATATACACCGATAGATAGATAGATAGATAGATATATCTATAAACTTTTTTATTGATGGTAGTTTTGGAGTCTAGGAGTCATAATGGGTGTAGATCTGCAAGAATTTTTCAGAAATTCCAACATGGGAGAAAATGCAATCGGTAGTATTTCATACGAAATCTACCTAAAAGTGAGGAATTTTATCCAAACGTAGTAGTACGTCCCACATCGTGTATTCTATATTAACACCAATCAATGAATACATGGATACAACAGCCCCTCTTGTTTTTGCCCCATTTTGGAAATAAAGGATATTCAACTTATTCTATTGACGATTATTTTCAGAATTTTCAAGCTATGATTTTGAGACCTTCACAAAAGTTGCTTTATGTACATTTAGCTGACATAAAATTCAAATGAAATTTTGATATCGTTCACGCATGCGCAATGAAAAGTTATTTAGAAACCCACTCATTTTTCAAAAAATTTGTATTATTTTTTAATTCTAATTACAGGGTATTGTGTGTATATTATTTTTCATATACAGGACACTAGACATAAAATTCAAAATGTTTGTGAAAAACCTGTAAAATTAAATTCAAATTTCTTTCAAAACTAAAATAATAAAATGTAATTATTGTATTCTGTTAGTTTTATCGTAATAAAAGAAATAACTTAAACAGTTATACACTACATTTTATCTGTGTTTTATTTCAAAATCACCTCTTTCAAAAACATTTGGTGTAATTAGAATGAAAAATATGTAGTACACATATTGCACATACCACAATAAATCATTAATGTTTAAAGACAGGAAACCAACGATTATAAATGCACAAATAATGTACGAAAAGGCAGCTTTTTCGAATCTACTATCGAGATTCTTCACCAGTGCAAATCTCAGCGAGGTAGAAAAAGCAAAGCTGAGTAAAGAGGCAGAGAAACGCAGGCTTATATTCCCGTTACGGGAACGATCCCGCCAAAAGAAAAGCAACCAATGAGAAGAAAGTAGCCTGAACAACTGGGTGGACAAGTAGAGACATCTACCGGAGAACAAACAAAACAAAAACAAAAAAGCGAGAAAAAAATGTTTTAAATTAAAGATTTCTAAATGCTTGGAAAATAAAGAGTACTTGATAAGTCATTGACTAAGGTATGATAATTTTTAATGGTGTGGTAAGCCTCAAGAGCTTTTAAGCTCTTGATTTTTGACATGTCCTTTATGCTTCTTTAAACGAAATCTGAGAACAGGTTTAGTCTGACCAATATAAAAAAAACCACATTGGCAAGAAATTTGGTAAATACCCAACTTATCTAAGCGATCAATGGGGTGCTTAAGATTTGAAAAAGTAATTTTATTAACAGGAGAAAAAATAACACTGAAATTGAATCTTTTTATAATTTTAGCAACTTGCGAACTGATTTTGGAAAAAAAATAGCAAAACAACAAATGTATTGGAGTTCGAATTATTTTTTTTTCTTTCAGAATTGGTGGATTTTGTCAATTTTCTATGCATTAAACTATAATATTAGGGAAATAACCTAGATCAACAGCAATAGCTTTTAGATAATGAAGTTCATCACTGAGTAACTGAGGAGTTGAACAAATTTTAGAAAACCGGAAAACAAAAGTTTTAAGAGCCGCAAATAAGAATATCTGTGGTGGAAGACTGACCGCAAAAGTTTGTGAAAGACAGTAGTATGAAAATTATGTTCATTACGAACAGCAAGGACATCGAGGAAAGAAAGCCAATTGTTAGATTTAACTACAAATGTAAATTGAATGCAAGAATCAATAGAATTCATGACTGATTTTTCATAATTTTTTAATGCGGTAAGATCTGGTTTGTTTTTTGAAACACAAGGTGTCAGAACGACATGTAAGTGATAATAAATATGCATCCTGTACATGTCGTTCTGACGTGCAGTTGGTAAAAACGCTCATCATATACAAATAATTTTGAAAGTTTCTCCACTTTTTATAAAATATTCAACTTTTTTCATGACTTATTTGAATATTCAGACAAGTTGAAAATCGCACATCAAACGTAGCAACGTTTTAAAAAAAGTCAGATCGTGGTGTAAAAGTATATAGCCCATCGAATACAGTATAGTGACCGAAATTTTTTGGGTATCCTTGTAAATACTATCTGGTTTCTTTTATACAGATAGTAACTTGTAGTAAATATCAGCAACACATATCAATTTCATTAATGTGAAATAGTTTAATAGCATTAAAACGCAATCAAAATAGTGTTTTCCTCTTTTCCATTGTGTAATGGAATACTTTTATGTGGCCCTGTAAATTAATAACAAATACTCTTTGCCCCACAGATAGTGCGGAATGTATTTTTTAGTATATACTTCATAGATGTATATCAATTCTATTATGTTCAAAAGAGTATAACAGCATTAAAATTCACTTGAAACTATTTTTTTCCCATTGGCTGTTGTGTAACAAAATGCTATTGATTGTCCCTGTAATAAAACTGTACGTGCAAGCTTCATAAAATTTGAAATGACTCTACAAAATTATGCTACAATTATGCATTTTAAATTTCAAATGAATCGATTGTGTAGTTTTTGCTCTGATATATGCGAACAGATGATTGGCTTGAATGACGACTAATGGTGCACCGTATTTATATAATGACAAACGCACCTAAAAAAAAATATCGACTTTGTAGGAGTATATGTCAGTTTGATGTGTGGGTGGTTATAAGTGATGGGATTTAATGGGGGGAATCCAGGGTTTATACCTCCATACCAGTTGACACCAGTTTTTGAATATTGTTAATTTTAATTATTTTAATTTTAGTCTTTCAAAGTTTGAGATAAGGTATTATGCAAATTTACCTACTAAAATCCTGGTTTACAAATTTAAAGTTTTATTGGTTTTTAAATCACAAGTTTTCTTATTAATTGTCATTAATGTGTAATTATATAACGGCATCTATTTAATATAGTAAATTTACAAGCACTTATTTAATAATAAGGAAATAATAAGTGCATGCATAAGCGCATTTACAAGCCAGAGTGTGCTTGCCTTAACAGAATCATCTTTGTATTAAGTAACAAAGTGCAAGCGTAAGCATTCTTGCTAATTGTATTTTAACAGGAAAATATATTTTTAAGAAGAAAACTTGATAAAATAATTTAAAAGTGTCTCAATTAATTAAAATATTTATTAAAATCTATATGGAAAGTTTATAGTTTTTTAACATTAAGCAATATAATTCGATGAATATGAATTTCTTCGATATTACGTAATGTCATATCAATAAATAGTTTACATAAAATGAGTTTATCACTATAACAATGTTATATTATACGTAAAAACTAGGGGAATCTGCGCATAATTCAATAGATTAATATTAACAAATTTAAATACTATTTTTTGCTACACTATACGTTTATATTTTTGACTATATTTATTTTTTGTGCATTTCAATTTGCAATGCTTTGCTAATATTAATGACTATATTTATTTTCAGTGCATTGCTATTTTGTGTTGTGCTGTAATTTGATAAAACAAGTTCAATAAAATCAAAAAAATATTTTGCACAATCTGGTCTTAGAGGGTTGGTGAAATTATTCATATGGGTAATAAAGATTATTATTAATAATACTTGCATTTGAATTTTTATTAACAATAATGATTACATTTAAATGTATTGCTTTAAGAATTTTGTGATAAAATATTATTTTATTAAAATTGAGTATTTCAACCTGATGTTTACAGAATAAAACAAGTTGGAAATTGCACGTGAACGTAGCAAATGAGGTGCGTTCGTACGATAACGAAGTTCTAAAAATATTCAGATCTTGCTGATATAGTAGAGCGTACTTCGGATACAGTATAGTAGTCGAAATCTTTGTGTGTCTGTAAATATGCAGAAAGTAATTTTTATTACACCTCAGCAACGTATATCTTATTCATAACATGTGAAATAGTTGAATATAATTAAAACACGCCCCAAACAATGTTTTCCCGTGTAGCATTATGTAGTGGAATAGGAGTAGTTTTGTATGACCCTGTAATTTAATAATAAAAATTCTTTGCATCGCAGATTGTACAGAATGCATATTTTAGTATACATTTCATAGATTCATGCCAATTCTATTATGTTCGAATGAGTGTAACATCATAAAAATGCATTTGAAACTTTTTTCCCATTGACAGTAATCTAATGGGATACCTTTCATTGTCCCTGTAAATGATCTATGCGTCCGATTTTCATAACATTTGAAATGACTCGATAAAATTACGTAACAATTATATGTTTTAAATTTCAAACGATTAAAATGCATTTGAAAATTTTTTCCCCATTGACCGTAATGTAACGGAATTCTTTTGATTGTCCCTGTAATTGATCTATGCATCCGATTTTCATAACATTTGAAATGACTCGACAAAATTACGCAATAATTATATGTTTTAAATTTCAAACGATTAAAATGCATTTGAAACTTTTTCCCCCCATTGACCGTAATGTAACGGAATTCTTTTGATTGTCCCTGTAACTGATCTATCCATCCAATTCTCATAAAATTTGAAATGACTCGATAAAATTATGGTATAATTATGTATTTTAAATTTCAAGTGATTCGGTTGGGTAGTTTTTGCGTTGTTATATGCGGACGGACAGACAGACAGACAGACGGACAGACAGACAGATAGACGGACAGACAGACAGACGGACAGACAGATAGACGGACAGACAGACAGACGGACGGACTGAGCGACAACAATAGGTGCTACGTATTTACATAATTACGAACGCACCTAAAAAGAACGGAATTTTAAAAACAATTAAAGAATTCAAAATAAAGAAACAATGTTAAAGCATAAGAATAAGTATGTCTACATAAGCTTTCTAAATAAAATTACGTTACCTGATAACATGTTTAGCTTATAATTAATTTATTTTCTTTTCTAAATCTTATTTTTTTCTTTTTTTTTTTGACCTGAATTGTACTCGTCTACAATATAAGCACTTATTATTGTAAATGGTGAGGATTTCAAGCAATCACCTACTACAACGAATACACTGAATCCAGTCATTGGTCGCATTTGTTTTCTAGTACAGATCAAGACATTCTGAGCACTCATTCTCTCTGCCCTTTGTATCTTTTCTTCAGTTTTCAAAATTGTGTGACATCTGAACCAATTTGTATGATTTTGTTTAAATAATCGGAGAAAATAAGTTTTTAAGTGCCAGACAAAGAATCCGAAATTTGTCTTTTATATGCAATAAGTACGCTACAATGTTTAATTTTAAATGTGACTTTTAGATTTCCGGATTTCATATCATTCAAAAGTAACAGTTTCTCAATCAGATGAATATCGAATCCGAAAAGCAAGAAAATACAGAAAATAGTGTGATCTATTTATGTTTTTGAATTAAAATCAGCTTTCTAGTCGACAATCTAACCTAAAAAATCATAAGATACTACATCTCGAAAATTGGAGTTGTAATTCAAACACCCTGGACGTGATGAAGGACATTGACAATGGAGGTTAAAAAACGCAGCTGTCATAAGTATACAAATGCAGCTTTTAGGTAGATTTCGTATGAAATACTACCTATTGCATTGTCTCCCATGTTGGAATTTCTGAAAAATTTTTGCGGATCTACACGAATCATGACTCCTAGACCCCAAAACCACCATCCGTAAAAAAGATTATCTATCTATCTATCTATCTATCTATCTATCTATCTATCTATCTATCGGTGTATATCACTTTCTTCTAGACACGATAACTTCCATAATTATGCTCAGATCTTCTTCAAACTTTTACATAAAATCAAGGAGCCTAAAATCTCGGTCGAGTTAGTTAATGGGCAAAATCGGACCAAGGGGGTGGAAATAGGGAGGGTTTTTGTGAAAACAGAAAAAACGCGATAACTTCTTAGTTAAAATAGATATAGAATCAGTTTAAAGTTTATATTACTTCTAAACAATGGGCAAAAAGTTTATGCATGACAGATTTTTGATAAAGTTAAAAATGGGCTCAAGGGGCGAAAAAAACAAGGTTTTTGGGAGAAAAAAATTCATAACTTCGTCAATTCTCAAGATATCAAATCCAACTAAATTTTATATAAATGTACTCAATATTATCTAAAACTTTTGCATTTACAAGTTTTTGATAGGACCAATTTTTACCGATGAAAAAAATTAAAAACGAAAAGAAAAAGGGGGGAGGAAAAAGAAAAAACCCATAACTTACTCAATTCTTAAGCAATCAAATATAATTAAATTTATTTTACATCTTCACAATAAGATCTACAACTTTTATATTGACAAGTTTTTCATAGAACCAATTCTTATAGCAAAAATAAATTAAACAAAAATAGGAGTTGGAGTAAAAACCTTAAATCCAAACTGCTTATATTCTGACTCATTTTAAAATTCATTTTTGATTTTAAACGCATCCAAATGACAGATCCTCTTATTTAGGAGCTATATAATGCGACGTTTTGGCCAATTTTTTGATAAAGGCAGAATATATTTTTAAAAAGGCTGCCAAAAAAGGTATTTTGAACAGATTTCCCGAAATTATCGTCATTAAAAATTGATTAAGTATAACAAATTGCGTTTTTTCTGAGTCATTTTTAAATTCATTTTTGTTCTCAAACCCATCCAATTTACAGGTCCTATTATTTAGGAACTATATAATGCGACGCATTGGCCAGTTTTTTGATAAAAGCAGAATATATTTTTTAAAAGGCTGCCAAAAAGGGTATTTTGAACAGAATTTCACGAAATTATCATGATTGAAATTTGAGGAAATTAAAAAAATTGCGTTTTTACCGAGTCATTTTTAAATCTTTTTTTGTTCTCAAACGCATCCAATTTACAGGTTCTCTTATTTAGAAACTATATTATGTGACGGAGTGGCCAGTTTTTTGATAAAGGCAGAATATATTTCAAAAAAAGGCTGCCAAAATGGGCACTTCGCACAAAATTTCCCAAAGCGATCATGATTAATGAACTGTGGGTATTCAAATAACAAATTGGTTATTTTATGACTCATTTTTAAATCCAATTTTGCTCGGAAACGCATTCAAATGACAGTTTTTTGTTACTTAGGAACTATATAATGTGCGTATTCTTTGATTTTTTGATAAAGGGTGAATATACATATTTTTAAATGCTGTCAAAGTAAGCACTTCGCAAAAAAATTTCCCAAAGCGATCATGATAAAAGAATTGAGGTTGTATTCAAATAACAAATTGTTTATTTTATGACTCATTTTTAAATTCAATTTTGCTCTCAAACGCATTCAATTGACAGTTTTTCGTTATTTAGGAACTGTGTAATGTGCCGTATTGGTCAGATTTTTGATAAAGGCTAAATATATATTTAAAAAAATCTGTCAAAGTGGGCACTTCGTACAAAATTTCTCAAAGCAATCTTGATTAAAGATTTGTGGATGTATTAAAATAATAAATTGGTTATTTTATTACTCATTTTTAAATTCAATTTTGCTGTCAAACGAATTTAATTAACAGTTTTTTGTTATTTAGGAACTATATAATGAGCATATTGGTCAATTTTTTTAATAAAGTAAGAATATAATTCAAAATAAGTTGCCAAAATGGGCATTTGAGTAGAATTTCGTTTAAGAGGATTTTGATAAAACCAGTTCTTACAGAAAAAGGAAATTAAAAATTTTTAAAAAGCGGTTGAATAAAGTAGTTAAACTGTTTTTTTTTTTTTTTTTTTTTTTTTTTAACACAAAGATGGAAAATGGCAAAAAACTAAAAAAGTACTATTTAAAAAAATTATTAAGATCTTTTAATGTTTTTATTAGTATTTAACGTCCTTTATAGTAATTAAATATTTTAATGCATATTTTTGAAATGTTTTTAATGGACGTATATGAAAACTTCTATTTATAATTAATGTTAATGTAATTAGTTTTTTAAACAGTTTTCCATTTCCTTTTATGCTATAAATGTTGTATAGTGGAACATTAAAACAAAAATTATTGAAAAATAATTAGCAAGGAAGTTTTCTTTCATATATTTTATGTTTCAACTTTTAATTACAATCTAGAAGTTTTTGAAATATATATTAAAGGCATTTTTGATTATCTTACTTGAATAATCATATTAATTCAATAACATATAAAAACTAACAAGAACAGAAATAACACAATAAAGTTGTTAGAGTCTTTCATTTTTATCTTAAGATATCAGAAAAATGAATCTAATTAATAATATTGATTAAAACTAAAAGCGCTAATTAAAAACAAGGAAATTTTGTCTTTAATGTTTTCTTCTTGCATAAAAACACTATCACTTAGAAAATGAAAAAAAAATGTTGAAAAATAAGAGTATTCATCCAAACTTTACGAGTATTTTTTAAGTGAATGATGTATTTTATTACATCTTTATTCGTTGAAGAATATTTCACGACTGATAGCAAACGTGATAATGAAAGCATATTGTTTCTACTCGATTTCTGTTGTAAAAATTATTTACGTAGAAAAAGAAATATAAAATGTGTTAATCTATTTATATTATACGCTAATGTGTCGAATCCGGGTTTCACTCAATTTCTAGAAGAGCACATTATGGATTTCATGTTAGGCTTAAGTATTTAGATGGCACAAGTATGCCGATTGTTCAACATATGGAAATATACTCATTAGATGATTTGTATCATATTTAATCACCTTCATTTTTCTCGAAAATCTTCATAAATTGTACAATTATACGGGTTTAAGTTTTAAATTAAAAATAAGGATAACAAACAATTATGAACAAAGGGCAATCAGATATACATAAACAAATACTATTTATATCTTTTGGCAATCGATATAAATAAAAGAACTTATAGATAAAAAAAATTGCCGAACAACATGATCTCGAGCTTAACAGTGATTTTTTTGGTTTGCATTAGAAGTAAAAAGAGAAATTTCCCCCAGATATAATTGAACTATGAGATTGCATTTGTATGACTGAAAAATTATTTTTTTCACTTTCTCTCATTAAATCACAATTTTATTTTCACTCCAAAATTATGTTCCAATTTTTCGATATTAAAAATCGGAATTTAATCTGTATTGATATCATTAGTATATGTAGTGTTATATTCACTTGCATTTCAATTACATTTTGTAAGAAATATAAATGTTATTTACAATGCAAATAAATATCTTGTAAACGTAAGCTAATCTCTTGATAATTGATAAAAATGAATTCAAATTTTACGAAAGAAATAATAAAAATATTTTGATTGATTTAAAAATATTTTGATTTTTTTATTATAATTTTGATTTTATTTATACGCATTGAGATTTTAAAGTTATATAGCTGGAGCTTCTGTCAAATACTATTATAATTTATTTAATATAAATAAAATGAGTATTAGAATTTAAATTTAGTTTTCTAAATTTTATAAAGCTTAATATTTGTCCACTGAACTTTTAGATAATTTTATAGAGATATAATTTTTAGAGATTTTAAAGTTATATAGCTGGAGCTTCTGTCAAATACTATTATAATTTTATTTAATATAAATAAAATGAGTATTAGAATTTAAATTTAGTTTTCTAAATTTTATAAAGCTTAACATTTGTCCACTGAACTTTTAGATAATTTTTTTGCATTGCATGTAAAAAGAGTATTTTTTTCTTGTTCCAGATGTAATAAAACTATAATATTGCATTTGAATGACTGCAAATCCTTTTTTCAATTTCTCTTATTAAATTAGAATTTTATTTTCACTTCAAAGTTATGTTCGAATGCTACTACATTAAAAATTCAAAATTTATCTGTATTGATGTAATTAATATGTGCAGTACATGGTGTTTTATATCTCTTAAATTTTTTAAGAAACATAAATTTTCTTCACAATGCTGTCAAATTTCAAGTTGACGTAAGATAATCTCTTTATTGAACTATTTCATAAATTGGACAATGATAAAGAAAAAGTTATCCTTATTTCTTATAAAAATGAAACGCAGATCAACATTCCGTCATTTTGACGGGGGTATATACTAAGCTAATCTCTTAAAAATTGATAAAAATTGAATTAAATTTGTATAAATAATAATAATAATAATAATTTTCGTTTTTTAGACCGAATCATTTTTATTGTAATATAGCTGAAGTAAATTGATCTTGAATTAAATCAATGCGGCATTGCATATTTCCTTTAAAAAAAACTTCTATTTTAACAAAAAGATTCTTCGATTATATTAATTGTCAAAAGATGGCGCCAAATCCACATTTAAAACCGAAAAAAAAATGAACATTATGCCACTTTAATGTTTTAATGAATCTTTATTTGAATGTTGAAAGTCTAAGAATCTAAGTAATCATTAGTATTGCTATTGTATATTTTCTGTAAAATATACTGAAAAATCATCGGATAAATATATATGAGTATTCTTTTAAAAAACCTTAATTGTATGATAAAAATCTGATTTTTTTTTCGAAATAGTAGAAATTTTGTCGAGCCAGATCAGGACCAGGCTGAGAAAGTTTTCACTGATTTCTGTACGATCCGGGCATAAAAATGTAAAAATATAAACGGTCTGGGCCGGGTAAAGCAACTTTCCTTCGGGCCGGGCTTGGCTTAGACCTGGAAATTGAAATTCCAGCCCGTGCAGATCTTTAGCTTATGGGAAAGAATTTAGAGGTGGACCAGGTCATGGTCGGAGCAGTGATGCTTATTATACTATCTAGATTATAGAGGCACCGAACATTTAGCTTTGCAGACCTCTAGAAAGAATGAAGTTCAGTCGAAGCCCGAATTGCAAGAAAAAGAAGTCTGGCCCGATCCAAATTTACAAAAAAAAAAAAAAAAAAAAAAAAAAAAAAAAAAGATTAGGGTACGGCCCTTCTAAAAGAGAGAAGACCTAACTCAGCCAGAGTCTCGTGGATTTAAACTGCCACAACCCGGGCCGTGCCGGGCTCGAGTTTTTGCTCCAGGTTATTTCCCATGAGAATGCATAGTGTCATTTTCCAAATATTTTAGTAGACCAGATGGAATAACCTCTAGGAAGAACGAAATCCAGGCCCTGAAAAAAAGGGGGGTTCGATCCCGCTCTGCAGAAAAAAGTAAGACTCGACCCGCCCCGGTTCTGAATGTGTAAAGACCTGACCCAGTGCTGTGAACTAAAGAAGGCGTGGACCGACTCGGGCCGCGCCGGTCACGAGTATCTGTCCAATCTTTTTTCCGTGCGGGTGTCTAATGTCGCTTTTCAGACCCTTTATTGGGTTCAAGGGGGAGGCGATCGCCCCATCGCCCTCCCCCGTTAGATCCGCCATTGGTTCCAACATTGTGACCTCCTTTCGAGGCATGTTTTGCATTCAAAGTTAAAGCTTAGAGCAAGGAATTTGTTATGGCTACACTTTAAAAAGAAATATTACTTCACTGAATTTAGTTTTGTTAAGCTTAAATATGCACTAGTTTTATTGTCGATACCAAATTAAGGGAATTTTAAACTAATTAGGTTAAGATTAAAAAAAAAGTTACACAGAATAACAATATTTTTAATTATTTAAGCTTTATATCTCTTTGAACTTTTATGATATACTAATTCACACTTTTCTAACATATACAGCTATTATAACCCTGTGATTTATAGTTTTTTTTTAAATATTTTATTATTCTTTTAGAAACGATTTCTTTAACAAATATAATTAATAATTCACACTCTGAGCAGGATCGTGCAATAGAAAACGGTGCTATCGTATAAAAATTACTGTGTATCCCTAATACATTTATGGGAGCTAGAGGAACGGTAGACAGAGGAGCTAGTAGACAGGCGAACAGGCAAGTCGAAGTTATAATTTTTATCTGTGTTTGAAAGAGTTAAAATATATCAATCTACACATTTCATGACAATATTCTTCTTTTTATATAAAGGCTTACAACAAAGAAATAATAATTTATAATTTGTATAGCCTATAATGCTCAGAAACACTTTTTGTTTAACTAATAATTTCGAGATTATCACTAAAAGCTTCATATTTTAAAAATAGAATGCAGAACAAAAATATTTTTTAATAATCAATTAAAAATACCTGAATTGAAAAAAATTTTAAACATTTAATACATTATATAAATATGCATCATGATAAAACTCATTCCTTTGAAAACGGCTTCTACAAAAATATATAATGAAACCTTCCAACTTCCTTAAATACACTTTAAATACAAACGTTTCAAAAGTTCTTTTAAAAGTCCATTTCTTACATGTTTTTCCCTTTGCATGTTAATAAATTTTACGTTAACAGTTTATTTCCTCATCAAAATACTGAGAAAATTATCACTGTAAATGTATTCTTTGGCCTGCATAATTATATGTATCAATTTATGTGCTGTTTTTTTAAATAAAAATATAAGCAACGCATAACTAGTATATTAAAAAATAATATGATAATAGGTAAATATTTGGATATATATATATATATATTTGTTGTTTTTCTTTAAATAGTATTAATATTTTAAACATTAAATGGAGAGCAATTTTAATTTTCATTTCTCAACTAAATTGAAAATTATAATTGTGTGAAAATACATTATAAATTTTCGGATGTGCTTCTCTAGTTTTCGGAAGTCGTCTTTGCATCATAATTATACATAAGTTTTTATAAGTTGCATAGAGACATTAAAGAGAGGTTTTACATAACATTGAACATTTTTTCTTATTTTCGAATTTTAATCTACGCTAAAAAGTTTTTTAATAAACGCACATTTTCAATTATTTTTAGGTTAAAAAAATAGGATTTTTAGGTATTTTTCTCTTGGTTATTAAAAACTTAATAATTTCTAAACAAAATAAAACATTGGCATAAACATTTTGTGCAATTTATTAACCGACTTCAATAAAAAAACATGCTGTCAGTCGACGCATAAGGTATTTTTTTATATATACACGTTCACCACACCGTTAAAAATTTTCTTTTATTGACAGGTTGTCTTACGTGAAATTTGTTAGAAAAATTACTTGTTAGAGAAATTAGAAAGCTTGTTAGAAAAATGGAATCTCTCCGTATATCTGTTGCCATTTTAAGAATACAGAGAATCAAGTAAATTGTTATTACTGTAAAAATTTATTATCCAATGAGATTGCTGTCTTTGTGATCGCCACTCATGAGCTTCAAAATACTGTTGTAAAAAACAGAGACTACAATGACGGAACTTTTCTCAAAAAACGGAAACATTCCCGCAACTCAGCTGCAAGGCTTTTTCCGTAAATTGGCAATTTTTTTATGGGGCAGCTACTCCGAGACTACGAGATAGATTTCTGTAATTTTTATTTTAATTGAAGAAGGATACTCTCGCATTAGCCTTATTTAAATTTTATGAGAATTGATTCAATACTTTAGAGATAGAACGAAAAACTTGAAAATGAATATTTCCCTTAATTGTGTGAAATATTTTCTGTTTGCAAAATGTTAGGTTATCTAGATGCAAAGTGCACGTCCTTGAACAAACATCCTATGTAAAATAGCGCTACAAAAACTTGTTGAAGAACTGTGTATTTAATATTTATTTCTGTCTTTTTAATATATTTTAAGTCTCTTTTTTGGCTAAAAGGTAACTTTTTAAAGTTTATAGTTTTTAAAAGTGCTCCATGCGTGTTATTTTTTTAAATGAAAATTCATGACAATGATAAGGAAGAATCCTAGTATTTTTTTAAACTATGTATGAATTTTAAAATTCAACTTTATTATTTTAAAATTTAACTTTATTAATTTTATTTTTCATTGTTAAATTTAGTTTTATAAACCTTCTCATTGACGAGCAAAAAACTAGAATTGTGATGTTGTTTTCTCTTAATTATTTTAAAGTATAAAAAATGCTAATTTTTCTAACATGATCTAAAAAAATTAATTATATATTGTAGCATAAAACTTGAGAGTATAAATCATAACAAAATATTTTAAATTGCATTATAGAACTGCATTATTTGTAAAATTACTTTAGTTTTATGTTACTGAAATGTACAGTCGTCGAAATATCTAGAAAACTAAGACATATAGAGCAATTTAAAACTCCATTTGAAAAATTTAATTATTTTTTAAATCTTAAAATAATATAAAAGATTGGAAGTTTCTTTTGAAGTGTTCATACACTTTTACTAAAAAATATACGTGCACAAAATTTCATACTTATTTTAGAATAATTAAAAAAATAACGTTCATCAGACCTTTAACAATAACAAAGCAATAGTTTGAGTATGTTTCTGCTTCAAATATTTAGACATTTTACGATGTATAAATAGTCAAAAAATTTATATTATTTCATTAATCTTCTATTGTTTATAAAGAACAATTTTTTTGCTGTTAGGCTACATCAAGTGGAACTTTTTCATTTAGTATTCCCTCAGCAAAAGCTCTTGAAGTTATGTTTTCTAGAAGAGGATAATGCTTTTACACATGTCTAAGAGAAATGATTCAGAAATCACGAATTTCTCCTTTCTTGTATCTGAGATTTATTTGGAAAGTTTCCAATATTTTTTTCTCTTTTGTACTAAATGATCGCCAGCTAAATAGTTTTAGCAAGATAATTTATAGATATAAAATAATGATTTTTTTAAAAATCAATTTTTGATTAAAATATCCTATTTCAAATTCTTGATTGATTTACATTTGAAATTGTAAATTACAATTATAAGAAATGAAAAGTTAAATGCGTTCTTGAAAGTTCTCTTTGCGTCATAGCAACAAACACATATGCAGATAATACTTACAGATGAAAATTGTATACATGGTAAAAAAAATACTAGCTGACAAAATTTATTACTATTAATTGGACATAACTGAGAAGTGCAAAGGTATTTTCATTCACCAACTCAAATGTGCTACGTTGAACATAAATTTTCAATTTTAAAATAAAATCTTCTTCACTTTATTATCACCTACTAACAAGGTGAACAGGATATGGGAAACGGTCGTTGCAGCAACTGAAAGTTACAAAGTTGGCTCATGCGTATTTGAGCTGTAGTTTCACATCTAATCGAAAATCGATGGAATTTAAACAGCGCAACAGTTCATAAAAGGATAAATTTCCCTCATCGACAAGTGGCTTTTTAGCATTGTTAGTAGCATAAGGGATTGAGATTTTTCTATTTAACTCGCACCACTTGCCTTTTTTTATTGAAATAACTATAATCAATTTTAAATAGAAAATAAGAAATGTAAATAACATAGATAATAAGAAATGGAAGAGATAGTAAGAAAAAAGTTCTGGTCTATTGCCATAAATATCCATACTTTTCGTTAATTTTATTTGTTTATTTATTTATTTATTATTATTATTATTATTACTATTATTATATTACTTTTCATTACATATTAAAACATTTTTAATTTCGTAGTTAATTCGCGACAAAATGTACATGTAATTTATATTTTTGGTAAATTTCAATTATCATACATATTTTTTAATTGCGGTTCGAAAATAATTGAAAGTCCTTCCGGCAATGCCGGGAGGAAGAGATAGCTTTCATATACTTATATATTTATTTATTTATTTTAAGGTAAGTTACATTGTTTTAAAATACTAAGCTTAAATTTGTGGAAATAATCTTATAAAATTAGTGATTTTATAAGATTGAATACTAGTTTTTGTCAAGACTGAATATTAATAGGAATTTTTAGAAATTAGTCATATTTTATTCAACCTGGTTTTATTTTAAGCGATTTAGAGAGTCACCAAATTCCACGATATCATAAATTGTATGCCATTTTAAAGCAACATGATGGATCGTTCAGATCAGACCGTTTCAAAATGTCAGCCATAAGCAAAATTCAAAGTGCTATAACTCCATCATTTTTTTAAGATATAGACAAAACAAAAAGTGTTCTGGAATCATTGTTTTAAGTTTTAATACATAAAAGAAAAATATTTTTCAACTTTTAATTTTTTCGCAGTTAATTTTAAATTTTAAAATTTTTTAAAAATTTAAAATGGCCACCATTTTGAAACAAAATGGTGGATGATGTTGGCCAACGAACTCGGTCGAGACATTTGTATGTACTATGTACATACCAAGTTCCATTGAAATCGGTTCATAAATACGTGTGTTATCACGAGACAAAATCAGATCGTTTGAAAATGTCAGCCATAAGAAAAATTCAAAGTGCTATAACTCAATCATTTTGTAAGATATAGACAAAATAAAAAGTGTTCTGGAATCGTTGTTTTAAGTTCTAACACATAAAAGAAAAATATTTTTCAAATTTTGATTTTTTCGCATTTAATTTTAAATTTTAATTTTTTTTTAAATTTAAAATGGCCACCATTTTAAAACAAAATGGCGGATGATGCTGGCCAACGAACTCGGTCGAGACATTTGTATGTACTAGGTACATACCAAGTTTCATTGAAATCGGTTCATAAATGCGCGTGTTATTACGTGACAAAAATCAGATCGTTTCAAAATGTCAGCCATAAGAAAAATTCAAAGTGCTATAACTCAATCATTTTTTAAGATATAGACAAAATAAAAAGTGTTCTGGAATCTTTGTTTTAAGTTCTAACACGTAAAAGAAAAATATTTTTCAATTTTTAATTTTTTCGCATTTAATTTTAAATTAAAATTTTTTTTTAATTTAAAATGGCCGCCATTTTGAAACAAAATGGCGGATGATGCTGGCCAACAAACTCGGTCGAGACATTTGTATGTACTATGTACATACCAAGTTTCATTCAAATCGGTTCATAAATACGTTAGTTATCGCATGACAAAAATCATATATACATATATATATATATATATATATTGTTATATATCTTTATATATAAAAATCTTCTGTGCGTGTGTATGTAGTTGAACTCCTATAAAACGACTGGACCGATTTTGATGAAATTTTGTGTGTGCGTTCCATTTGATTCGAGAATGGTTTAGATTCACATTTCGTGGAAATTGATTCAGTATTTTTTTAGTAATTAGGCAATAACTAATAGTTAGTGATTTTTCGCTAATTAAAAGTGCTATATATATTAAAGAAAGTCAGGATTTCGTATTAATCACAGCACAAAAAAATCTACCGAACCAAAAATCTTGAAAATTTCGGTAAAAATACTTCTTATAACATCGTTTGTCGTTAAGAAAGGATTTTCGAAAATTCTACCCCAAAGATGAATAGAAAAAAGAACGAACTTTTAAAAAATTCCATAAAAATCGGCTTTTGTATTTATTTTTCAACTGATAATATATTTTAGTGCATTTTTTCATTCTGAATCGAATGGTACAAAGCAAATTCGTTTAAATCCAGTAGTTCGTGAGATAATTCACATTTTCCTAATTTGGCGATGTCTTCGGTGCAAAAATCTCAAATTTTCAATGCTTCTCTTTATATATAAAAATCTTCTGTGCGTGTGTGTATCACTGAACTCCTCCTAAACGACTGGACCGATTTTAATGAAATTTTGTGTGTGTTTTCCAGTGGATTTGAGAATGGTTTAGATTCACATTTCATCGAATTTGATTCAGTACTTTTTTGTAATTAGGCAAAAACTAATAGTTAGTGATTTTTCGCTAATTAAAAGTGTTGAATAAGTTCGATGAATGGATTGTGGACGGAATGTCGGAGCGGTGTAAGGCGCCAGATTTAAGCTCAGCTTCTTGAAGAAAGAGATCACGTGTTCGAACCCCACTACTGACAAACGTGTATACTTTACAATAATATTTCCTGTATTATAATTTTGATTAACCGACTTCAGACAATCGCTAACTTTTAACTAAAAAGAGAAAAATAAACTTTTCTATCAAAAATTGAACCGACTTCAAAAACTAATGGAGAGTAAAAAATAATTTCCTTACATAATTGTAATAAGAAATTAAATTAAGAGCGTAGTTTTTATTCTGCGTATTACCATATTTACGTACGTTTATTTGATTTTCTGGAGTCGGTGCCAAGAAGGACAACGTCTGTCGGTGACAGTACAACGTCTGTCAGGTGCGCTAGTATATATATATTATATATATGTCAACATTTGAACGGAGGGTGGTTTTGGGGTCTGGGGGATCGGTGAAAATATACCAAAATTTTCAGGAAGTGCTTTTCTCCGGATGGCTGCAATAGGTAGCTTTTTACTTTTTGTAATGAAAGCTACCTAATAAAAAATCTCGTTTCAAAAAATAACACCAAAAAATAAGACATTACAACAGTTTTTCGCTCTATTTTGATTTTCGAGTTGACGACAAACCAGAGCTCAAATACTCATGCGCCAACTTTGTAACTCTCGGTTGTTGCAACAACCAACTCCCACAGGATACATCGTACATTACAAAAGTTCATCATGTAATATTATAGTTACAGGTTAAATGAATGCAGTTAGGAACAAAGTCGAAGAAATTTGAACAATTTATGCCAGATAGAGACAGTTCGAATAGCCCAAAAAGATAAAAAATTGATGCATCAAGCCAAGGTATCCAGGTCCGAGTCCTGATCTGGATATTTTTTGATATTTTGGAATGATCCTCGGCTGTCTACTCCAACAATGGCTGTAAAATACCACGCATTTTCGCCAATGAAGAAGTGAAAATACAGGGACTTTACCTACACGAATTCTATTTTCCTTATATGAATATTTGCGTTTTTATTTTCGAATGAAGAAATACGTTACAAATATTTTTTGTGAGCAAGTATATATTTTTTATTTATCTTTTAGGGGATCCGGAACAGTTTTAATTTATTGAGTTAAAATTTTGAATTTTTTCGTGACGATTAATTATTTTATTTGTAAACAATAGCACATAATGAAACATCTCATATATTTAAAAAAAATATTCAAAATTTATAAAAAAGTTTAAAATCGTTAAAATATTATTTGTAGAATTTCTATTTATTTTACATTTAAATAAACATAATTTCTAAATTTTAATTTTGATTCGGCATTTAAAAAATATTATTATTATTATTAATATTCAATCTTTAAAGTAAAAATTAAAAAAAAAAAAAAAAAAAAAAAAGGTGCAAAATTTATTAAAAAGTCATATTTTCAAAAGTAAATATTTTTTTGTAATTTGGTGAATCACAATTAAATTAAATCATTCAAAACTGACATGATTCAAATTTAAAGCATTCATCTTTAAGAGTTATTGCGTTATAACAATTTAAATCGAAGTAAATTGAGAAAAAAACCCACCATGAAGAAAGACGCATTTCCACACGAGATCCTTTCCTTGAAATCTAGATTTGATATACAAACTAAAACGAAAAAATTAATATTTCCTCTTCTGATTAAGATAGTAACATGAGTTAAACGCCACTTTAAGGATCCCATTAATTTATCAATTAAATCTAACTGTTTAATTACAATGCATATTCTTTTTCGAATATTAATTCCATAGTTTATTTATTATGATATATTAGTTTTTTCGTTTATATATTAGTTGATAATTTTAGAATCAACACTAAAAAATATTAATGGCTTCTTTAATATTTCGATTGCTAAAAAGTCGTAGATAAGTGTAAAATTTTAAAGTGTTTTAAGTTTATTGAAAAAAATTAACCTATAATACAAAGCAATAAATATGTAAGAACAAATATATATTAAATAAAATAAAGTAAATATAAAATTGTAATAATTATTTATATTAAGTCTGATATTCATATAGTATCTCAAATTTAAATATTATGCATCTATATTTGTCAGTTCAATTCTTCTTGTCCGTGAAATTCTACATTTTCCATTGACATTTCATGAATAACTAAGTAATTCATAGCCAACATTACGCTATACAGCTCAAATTACTCAGATTTCTCTCTAATTGCCAATAGTCGCCATTTCATAATTAAACTTTTCCCTAATTGTTATATGACAGCTGCATGGCTTAGTAAACAGAGATTGGAGATTGGTCTTTATGGAGGTTGCACTAATTGTTCTGTCCCTTAGTTTATGAAGCAGAAATAGTAATATTAAGTATCTTAACAGTTTCTAAACACTTTATGAATTTTGAGATACTGTACTAGAATTTAGTGTTTATATATTTGTGGCTTCCGGTAATAACCAGGTAAGGCACATTTTTGAAAAAATTGAGATAATTTGGGAAAATGTAGCTTTAAAAGAGTACTTTTATCTGCCATAGCACTGAAAAATGAAAATCGAATACGTACCGTCATAGGGCGACTATGAATTTTCATTTAAAAATTGAATTTTTTTTAATTGGTACTGAATTAATAAAACCATTTTTATATAACTACTTTGGCAAAAAAAGAGGTTCTTATATCTTAATTGAATGTAGTGAAAATTATTAAGTTCTAATCTATTTTATAAAAGTAATGATAAAAAGACATTTGAAAATTTTAAACGTTAGTTACTCAAAATATTAAAAATGTGCCATACCTGCTTTTAACTGGATATATAGCCAAAGCCACAGATATTGTTTCATACATATTAACAAAAATATCTACAAATATGATACAATCACCCGGAACTAAGATTATTTCACTCCTGTGGCTGTGAAATTATTTCGCGAAAAATGTAATAATCATTATTTCTTTCGAATATTTTATTAAATCATTCAAACCGTTTCAGCTAAAGAAGATCAACTTTTGGGTTTGGCTTTTGTTTGTGACCGCTGTTTATTTACACGAGAGATATATGTCGAAATGATGTGTGTCCACATTAAGGTTCTTAATAAGGGAATCTAAGCCGTTTTTCACAAGAAAATCTAAAATTCGTAGAAAATCACGGAAAACTCAGACGGTTAGACCTACGGGCGCGATTGGGTTTGAACCCAGCATGCATTTTCTACCAGTTATGATAGCAGAACTTCTGGACTACTGGGGCAAGATTTGGGAGGTATTACTTAGACATAATCAAAAGGAATTATATTTTTAAAAATCATTCTATCGTTTAAATAAAAATACCAATTTCTTTTTAACTTTAGATTTGTTGAAGCCATCTGTTATTAATTTTCTTGAAAATTGTCATGTAAGTATAGTAGAATAAATGCATGTTCAATCAGCCAAATATTTTTCAGTTTTGAAAACAGTTATTGTTGATAATGCTGTCGTTGATAATTTTAAAGTCTAGATCATTTGGATTCTTCATTATATACCGGTTGTTTCAAAATTACGGTGTGAAATTAAAACAAGATAAAAAAGATTTATGGAGAGTTTTCCAGATAAATACTAAGCACGGTTAAAATTTTTGCGTGCCCCCCCCCAAAAAAAAATGTAAATTGTGACAATATAAAGAGCTACTGCAAACAATTCCATGGCAAATTTTCATATGCTTACATAGGGAAAGATTTGGATAGAAAAATTTTAAGAATATTACATGTACAATTTTTTGTATCCATATCTTGTATTGCGTTAGCAATCCATGATTATTCCATGGAATTATTTACAGTAGCGCCTTCTATTGTTGATATTTTCAACTATTTTTTATGTTGGTATTAAAAAATATCTCGTGCCACGTTCAATATTTATATGCAAACCTTTGTCTCTCCAATCCGTAGACTCTTTTTGTATCTCGTTTTACGTTTGTATCGAACTTTCAAGACACCTAGTATTCTTACTGGAGCTCGGAAACTTTTAAATTCTTCTATTTCTAGAGCTATCGGCACTTTTATTGAATATGTAAGATGTACTATTTCATAAAGTCCAAAAATATTTAAAAAGTGTGGTAAATATGCAACAATGTATCGGACATTCAGAAGTGATGACTTTAAGAAGGCGTTTAGTCGTTACGCACCTCCTGCCCCCTCCCCGCAAAAAAAGATTCATTGGATGTTTCAAAAATGAAAATCAAATTTTAAATTGCTTAAGAGGCGCAAATGCTAACCTAGAAAAAAATTTCATGCCGAGACTCTAATCCGGGCCATCAGTATAACTTTCTGACGTTGTATCGACTAAACCACATGAATCAATACTCAGCCTGGAATTTCTCACTACTGCATGTTGGCAGGGCTAAAAATGCAGCACAAGTTGGAATATTTTCCGTGAGTCACCGACAGGGGGGATAACACGAAATTAAAAAAAATCTAGAAATCCGAAGGCATAAAAAGTATGATGCAATTACAAATGTACATCTTAAGACAAAGATCCTATGTGAAATACAGTAATCCCTTAAGAAAGCAAAAAGGGTAACTTTGTGACATAAGTTCTAATTTATTTCTGTTTGGAAACGCATGAAAATACGGATGTTGTTATTCAGAAATTATCTAATCACATTCAATTTTCAGGTTTTTTTAAAAATACGCAATAGATGTTTTAGAACAATCCATAAAAAATGATGTTTTGAACCGCATTTTCCGGCGAAAGCAGAAAAAACAGGCAATGAAAGGTAGAAAATCCCGTGATCACGTGATCAAAATAGCTTATAACTCGGTAGGTAATTTAATTATCATAATGTGGAAAGCTGAGTTCGATTCGAATGTGCTTCCATATCCAGACCTTCCAATTTTATATCTTTCCGTTAAAAAGTGAGTTTGTAAATTGGTCAAAATGTTTTGCGCTTGTTGAGTAGAGGAGCTGAGAACATGCTTAAGATTTGCGGGGGTTAGTTTCCCGAAAACATCCGCAAATGTAAAAATCGCGAATGTTGAGACTATATTCCTGTAACTATAAGGGAGTTAGGTTCTATTTTGTTCTTTTTTAATGGAAACAAGAATTCAAACTTCAAAAGCATATTTATTAAGCTTTATACATTAAAAGTACATGTTTAAATAAATTTAAATTATTATAAATATATTGTACAAAATTTATTTGCTAGTGTATGGTGGAAAAAATTTAGTGATGTGCCAATGTTTGACAGAATAGATCTCATGTTTATGAATTTTCATGTAAGGAAAAATTGCGACCTCGATTTCTATTTAATGTTTAAGATTCCTCATCGATAAAGAATCGCATTCTATTGCTTTTTTAACAAGTTGTTGATGTTTTAAAACATCCCTGACATTTTTTTCAGAAAGTATATCATTTCCAATAAAAATTTGAAATTTTAGAAAATTGAAAAACAATCTGCATTAAAAATAAATGATATTATTGATTTACTTTTTCCCAAAATTCAAGAGCTGAAGTTCTTGCAACTTAGGTCATAGAGTAATACAGTAGACTATACAGTGTATAATTATCCAGTGCCACGTAGTTAATAGCACTGGTAAAACAAAGTGAGTATACTTTATAAGAAATATGCTATTCCTGTATCAAAAAAATTCGCGAATAATCAAGTTCAGTCTTCGCGAATGTTGATTAGATTCCACATTTTTAATTTCTTGAATAATCATAACTCGCGAATGTTAAATCTGCGAATATTGAGGGTCAACTGTACGATTTTTCTTCGCTTTCTAACTAGTGTTGCAGTGGTGTAATTTCTATTTCTTAGAAATTTGTTTATTTAAGGCCATTTTTTAAAAACTTTTTTCGTTATTTTTTATTATTATAACGAATTTTGGAAAAATTAAAAATAAAATCTGTATAAAAAATGAAGGAAATTACTGTTCAATATTTTCCCTCCTGACAAGCGTAGCAAATTAGGCCATACAGTAATATAATACAGTAGGCTATACAATACATAAGAGTTCAGTGTCACGTAGTTCATAGCATTAGTAAAACAAAGTGCGTTAACTGTATAAAAAAATATTTTTTATAAAGCAAAATTCATTCATAACCACGTTCAGTCTTCGCGAATGTTGAAAGATTCCACATTTTTAATTTCTCGAATAGTCATAACTCGCTAATATTAAGGGATTACGGTACGTTTATTCTTCTCTTTATAGCTATTGTTACAGTAGTGTTATATCTGTTTTTTTAATCATTTGTTTATTCAAGTCCATTTTTTTATTTTTTGTTATCTTCTTTTTTTATTATTGTATAAAATTTTCTCTAGATACATTTTATATCTATGAGAAAAAAGAAAGTTTATGTTAGGAAAATGACACTCCTATTTAGCATCATAGCATCGACAGCGAATTTGTAAGAAGAAATTGCATTTTCCTTTTATATCCATGATGCATTTCTATTTCCGGATCATTGGCAATGCAAAACGATATTTGAACGATAGAAATCATGCGACGGATATCATGATTATCTTCTTGCATTCCGAAAAACAAAATCCACACTATTTTATACATAACATGACGACAATTTTCAGAAAAGTATATTTTTCAATTCTTATAATTTATAAAACATATCTTCATTTTGAATTTCGAAGGGAATATTAAATGTGTGAAAATTTCGTTCTGCATTTATTAGAGAGGACAACTTATTATGATTTATTAAAAATTTTATTCGTTTAAAATGTATTTCATGATAATTTTTGATCCACAAGAATTAAATTTATAAGATTCGTAATTATAAGTACAGTAGAACCCCGATAATCCGGATCGGTTTTTTAATTTTTTTTTTCAACTTTGAGAAGCGATTGGCGAAAAAGTTTTTGTTTTATTATTCAGAATACGACGCTGCAACAAGTTAATGTTAAAGAAATTAGCAAATCGCTTCTCAAACTTGAAAAAAAAGCGAAAAACCCGATCCGGATTTTTGGGGTTCTATTTTGTTATTATCACTGATTTTGCATTTAAAAAAATGAAAGAAAAATTATTTTATTCACATATTTATTATAAATTATCTTTTAACTGGAAACCATTGCAAATATATTATTCAGTTAATATCTTTTCATATAATCTCTTAACTTAAGAGAACAGTGGTAACCAAAAAACATCAAATTCGATTACATAATCTATTTTTCTATTTTTACGAATAAAAGGAAGTATTTTTATTGAAATATATGTTTATACGTATAGTAAATGATGTTTTTGTTTGTATATTATGGTTTAAAATGCAAATACAGTGTTTAATATACATGGGTACTTTAAACAAAAAACCGAAAAACACCAAATTCGATTACATAATATATTTTTCTATTATTACGAATAAAATGAAGTATTTTTACTGAAATAAATGTTTATACGTATAGTAAATAATGCTTTGCTTGTATATTATGGTTTAAAATATACATGGGTACTTTAAACGCTCTTTTCTCAGAATTGAAAATCTCTCACATTTATGAAATTCGAAATGTTCCATGCACATTCCTACTTATCAAATTCTATTAAATTTTTTACTGTACATCTCTTATCTAATAATAAAAATAAAATACTATAAATAGTTCCATTTAAGGGACATTGTAATTTTAAAGTTTGTTACATAATAATAATAATAATAATAATAATAATAATAATAATAATAATAAACTATCGTTATGGAACACGAGAATATACAGCATTCTTACATATATATTTTTCTTTTTAAATGTTCAGACAAATTTTAGAATGTTTGGTAATTTTCCTTCTAATAACTTAAAAGCACCTTATAAAAAATAGTACATGTTATATCAAAAATAAATGCTCGTGGGATATTTTAAAATATAACAATTTTTCGTTATTTTAAAATTTTAATTATAAAAAAATATATTGATTTAACAACAATTTTGCATTAAACTATTTGAACTTACCATTAACAAATCTACAAATTTTAAAATGAGTCAGTTGAAAAATAAAAGATTTGTTTTTTATGTTCCCTGTTCCTTTAAAACGAAACTTTCATACTCCCATGGCATAAGAATTATGAAGAAGATCCTATATAAAATATATTTTTTCTTCTTTTTGTAACTAGAGTTACAGTTGTGTTATTTCTATTGCTTTAAACATTTGTTTCTTCAAATTCATTTTTTATTTTTTTGTGAACTTCTTTTTTTATTATTATATCAGATTTTCTAGGGATACATTTTCTATCTCTAAGAAAAAAGAGAGTTTATGTTTGGAAAATTACACTCCTATTTGGCATAATAGCATCCACAGGAAATTTGAATGAATAAAATACATTTTCTTTTTACATCCCTGATGCATTTCTATTTCCGGGTCATTGGCAATGTAAAATGATATTTGAGCGATGGAAATCATGCAACGAATATCGGAATTATCTTCTTGCATTCCGAAAAACAAAAACCACACTATTTTGTATATAACATGATGACAATTTTGAAGAAAAGTATATTTTCATTTCTTATAATTCATAAAATATATTTTTCCTTTTGCATTTAGTAGGAAATATGTAATATGAGAAAATTCCGTTGTATATTTGTCAGAGATAGTAACTTACTGTGATTAAAAATTTTAGTCTAATTAAGCTACCCAACAAACACACAACTTATGGGCCGCTTACGGTGGGTTAACCTTGGCTCCAAGTGTCTGATTGGGGACTACTATCATAGGCCGTAACGGCTTCGTAAAAAATGTGTCACGCTGGCCGCAATAAGGATACATACTAATTGGAAAGAAGTAAATGAAATGCCCACAATCACGCCACAAACTTTTTTTCAGAAATGTTGCCGCCTCAAACTGGTCGCATTCACTCTTTTAAAGGCTATTAAAAAATAAAAGCCGGACGGAAGCTCGCCGTCTCCCTACCATTCGTGTTTTCCAAGCATTAAATTTAGCCCAAAGCTGCCCTTAAAAATGCCATGATGTAAACCAGCCTAAAGCTAGTCACTGACATGTCCTAAAGATTATTTAAGCATAAACCAAAATTTATTCTATAAAAGAAAATAACTTTTAGAAGGTTAATAAAATGATAAAATGTTTTTGTATGGAAAAAGAAATACTAATGTTCACTGAGGTATACTTAAAATAAATAAAAATTATCTTTAAAAATCCACTCGTTATCCACTCATTATAGTTCGTAAAATTTTATTAGTTTAAAATATGTTTAAGGATAATTTTTGATTAATAGAAACACGTATCGTATATTTGAAAAGATGCTAAAATTATTTTATAGACTTATTAGCAATTATCTTTTTAACTATAAACAATATTAAAATTATATTATTCAGGTAATAAGATTTTTTATTTTTTATATTTACTTTCCTCTTTCTAAAAAAGAAAGTGTTGCAAATGTTTTTTTTTTCTTTTTTACGACCGATTTTTAACAGACTTACATATTTTATTGGTCAGAGATCCCCGAAAGCATGCTTATACAAAATGTCAGTTTGTCAGTCCTCATGACCGTGTGTTCATTTGTATGATTAAAAAGTGTATAAAATTATGCATAGAATTAAACAATATTTTTGGCATACATTTCCGCTTACGACAATCGGGTTCTGTCTGAATTTGGAAATATTCCTCAAGAAAGGGGCTCTATAATAGTGATTTTAGTACCATTTTCATTATTGTACCACCGAAAAGCGTATGAAGTAATGCATATAATTGAACTAAACTTTTTGTATTTTTTGTTGGCTAAGACCAGCAAGTTCTCCATGAATTCGGAAATATTTAGCCGGAAGGAGACGCTGTCATAGCAATTTTTATGCATTGTTGTATCATCAAAAAGGGTATTAATTCATGCATAAAATTGAAGTAAATTTCAAGCGTATGTTTTTTTTTATTATAGCAAGCAGGTCCACGTGATATTGCTGGCTCTCATAGTTCTATTGCACATCATGCAGCGATTGGCAATTCTCATGCAGATAACAGGTGATTCGCAAGAAGCTGATGCAGCAAAACAGATTAAAGAAAAATATTGATTCTAATAAATATGTGATTGATATTTGTTTAATTATTATTGACTCGTTTTTTTTTCTATTTTGTAAAAGAAAGCAAAAATGTAAATTCTAAATAACAGTTAACGTAATATATGAAGTATTAACATTGAAATATTAACATTGAAGTATGAACAACTAAGATCAGTCTTTGCGAATGTTGAAATGTTCCGAATTTTACATTTTTTCTAACGTTGAATCCGCGAATATTTAGGAATTGCTGTAAGGGGAATTGGGTCACATTGATACACCCCATCTACTGCTCACAGAGTCATTACAAGAAGTTTCGCAACAGCTCCAAAAGATGATGCTAGTGCTCTCAACTACATGCAAAAAGTATTGGGATGTTTCAGCAGTTTGATGAAATAGGACGGGGGATTTATTGTTTCTGTAGGTCAAAAGTAAATTTCACTTGTACCATTGCAATGATATTATTCAGCTGTTCCAGTATTTTAAACCACGAAGAATATTCTCCCTGGTAAGTAAAGCTACACTTTATCAGTTCATCATTCTTTATTGTTAGGTAAACAATAAACTGTTCGAATTGAGATACATTTATTCAAAATGGCTGTATGAGGCACATTGATACAGCCTATGTCGGGGCACATTGATACGGTTCAATGCGCCCCATGATAGCTACAGACAACCAAAATCTTTTTTAGCTCATTCTTTCATTAAATTCTATTATTTTGTTTACCATACATTCTTTAATCCAACCATTTCCCGCCAAAAATTTCTAATATTAGTTTTATTGAACTGAAATTGCTCTAATTTTTTATATTAGAGCATTTTATAGTATTTTTGCAAAATTTTACGACGTACGAACCTTCCCAACATCTAGTGCTAGTAGAACTAACAAAAGAAAAGGACGGCAGCCTGGCAAATCTCAAATTTATATGGATTCTCCAGAGAAAAAAGGATTTTCGGCATGAGAAATGTTAAGTAAAAAAAAACAAGCTACAGAGCAGTACAGGATAATTATATTATAAACAGAATTTTTGCTATAATTATCCTTTATTTTCTGTTTATAAGCCGATTTATAAACAGAAAACCTGGTAATGGTAATAAAACTTTCGTCGTGATCGTGTTTTTTTATTATTATTTCAAATTTTATTTAAATACATTACATATATATAGAAAAAAAAAGTTTATGTTAGGAAAATGACACTCCTATTTCATAATAGCATCGACAGGGAATTTGAATGAAGAAATTGCATTTTCCTTTTACATGCATGATGCATTTCTATTTCCGAATCATTGGCAAAATAAAATGATATTTGAACGATGGAAATCATTCGACGAATATCAGGATTATCTTCTTGCATTCCGAAAAATAAAATCTATACTATTTTGTATATAACATGACGACAGTCTTCAGAAAAGTATATTTTTTATTTTCTATAATTTATGAAATATATTTTCCCATTTGCATTTAGTAGGAAATATTTAATATGGAAAAAATTAGTCGTACATTTGTCAGGGATGACAATTTAATATGATCTTGAAATTTGGTCTAATTAAACTAATTCGTAAAATTTTATTAGTTTAAACTGTATTTAAGAATAATTTTTCATTCATAGTATCACGGATTCTGTATTTTAGAAGATGCTAAAATTATCTGATTGACTTAACAGAAATTATTTTTTTATGTAGAAATAATTAAAAACATCCTATTATTGAGTATATAATATCTTTACCATATATAATACATTTTTTCACTCTTCACTTTTGCTTTTTTGTTTTTAAAATAGAAAGTATTGTAATTAATATTTTTTTTCGACTTCAATGTGTTAATGGATTTGCATGTTAATTGATCAAAGATCCTCAAAAATTTGCATATACAAAATGTCTGTCTATCCGTCCGTATGTCCGTATTTTTACTTTTTATCATCAAAAAGTGTATAAAGTTATGTATAGAATTGAACTCAACTCAATTTTGGTCAGTTTTGAACTAAGGTCAATAGGTTTTCCTTGAATTTGGAAATGTTCCATAGGAAGGGGATGCTACAATAGCAATTTTAGTACCATTTTCATCATTGTCGCATTGAAAAGTGTATGAAGTTCTATGCAGAATTGAACTAACCTTTTTGTACATTTTGTTGGGTAAGGCCAGTAGTTTCTCAATGAATTTGAAAATAATCCACAGAAAGGAGACGCTGTCATAGTAATTTTTGCGCCATTTTCATCACTGTATCATCGACAGGTGAATGAAGTTATGCATAGAATTGAAGTAAATTTCATTAATATGTTTTTGCTTATAGCACGCAGGTTCCACGAAATTTTGCTAACAATACGCCGAATGGAGAGTAATTGCAGGAATTGCGATATTTCTCATAGCTTTATCTTAAATCATGCAGCGACCGGTAATTCGAATTTAGGTAGCCTGCGATTCTTAAGCAGCTTATGCAGCACAAGCGATTTACGAAAAATATTGTTTTAATAATGCCTGATTGATATTTTCTCATTTTTATTTCGTATAGTAAATTGAAGTAAAAACTTAGAATGAAAATAAAAGTTGGTGTAATATTGAAGTGTCAACACTAAAGTATGAATATTTGTAACAACCTCTTGAAATATTGACATGTATGTTAGAAAAAGAAACATTTGAGATTGACATATCCGTCTAGCTTGCTTTTATAATTAATGTGAAAATGGGATTAATTAAGTTTTAAATAAATAAATTTAACAAAATGAATTGCTAGAACTATGTGTTAACAATTTTCACAAAAAAAAAAAAAAAAAAAAAAAAAAAAAAAAAAAAAAAAAAACGAATTTGAATAACTCAACAATTTTACAAAAAAAGGTGGTTAGTAAACACAGTAAAAAATTTCACATGCATTTTTTCTTTCAAAAATCTTCAAAATGTCACTAATAACTCTTAGCAACCAAATTGGGTTTATTTGAAGTAGTTGTTGAGTATCGATACTTATTTTACAACCAATCGTTGGAAATTAGTCAATAATCAAGACGTACACAATTTCCGCAAGAAAAATCCCTGAACAACAACAACAACAACAAAAAAGCATTAAGATTAATTGACAGTCTCAAGGCTGAATTGTTTTTTCTACTTCCAAAAACAGTAGTTGCAACACCAGGATAGTCTATCACATATCAAATTCCTGTCGTATTCTGCATAGATAACTTTTCTAATTTTTGCACCACACTATTTTTGTCCATTCTGGAAGCTCAGCAATTGGATGCAATTTACATCCCCTCCATATTAAGATATCATGACAACAAGTTTTATTTTATTTTTTTAAATTGTCCATTCACATGTAATTTTTTCATCATAAGAATAAAATGCATGTAGAAATATTTATACAGTAAACGGTCTTTTACATTAACTTAATAGCTATTGAATAAAAATATATGTAATATTACATATGAAGAATATAAAATTTAGTTAGTTTTTTATTTTAAAATTTTTATCTTAAAAAAAAAAAACATTGATTTGAGAAGATCACAATTAAATAATTTGTTGAATTTAGAGACATTATTTCTGAGAAAATATAATCAAAAAGTTCTGGGTTGCTTTTATGTAATATATTAATAAAATGTGTACGCATCACATGAAATATCAAATGAGAATGTTTGACACAGAATAAAATCACTTTAAGGCTAATTGACAGCATAATTTCATGTAAACTATCAAATGTATCTTAAGCAGGTGTTTTAATATAAATTCGGTGAGTTCAAAATATCAAGCTGAAACATAGGTTAAATAAATGACTATATTTTCAGATTTTTTGTTTCTCAAATATTTTTATGTTCATATAATACCAATTATAAGATAAATCAAACATTTTACTTTGTTTTATATATTTAACTTAATGTTATACTATTCAAGAGGTATAAAATAGTTTTAAAAATACATAAAGAGAAGGAATACTTATAAAGTTACTTTCAACCGTAATCTGTTTATTTATAGTTATTTTTAAAAGTGCTGAGATTTAAAAAAGAAACGAAGTCTTTGTTTATAGATTCTGACATGGGAGAAGAAATAGTAATATATCTTTGAGTGTTCGGTAATGTATTGTATTTTTCATATTGTCAAGTAATTTTATGAAGATATTCACAAGGTAATTTAATTTGATATTTCGTTTTAGGTTATTATAATGGAAATGTTAATCTCTAAATTTTATTATAACATGTAAGAGCGCTTTTGCGTCTAACTAAATGAGTATGTTAATACTTTAAACAACAACAAGAAGATGCTGTAATTAATATTTAGTAAACCAGTTTCATGTGTTATAGCTCTTAGCACTTTTGCTATTATCATAAACGTATTTTCCAGGCAAACAGAGTAATTACTTGAATATAAAAAACACGCTGAACTATGTACTAACGGAAAGATATCTGATAAAACATGTAAAAGCAATTTAGACTATAAAAGAAATTATTTAAATGATAAGAGTCATTTTATCGTTATTGTAGTAATAATATAACACAATATCTTGCGATAAAAGATAACATAATTATCCAACCAGAAAAAAAACGGTAAATTAATCCAATTTAATGAGTGATATAATTAGATAATATAAATGTATTTTTTTAAATATTTTGTTGCTATTTTTTCTCTGCACAAGTTAAGAATTACAAAAAGAAATCATTATTTTAGAAAACGACTTTTTAATATTAAAATGGAAACGATAATATAATATGTTGAAGATAAAATGTATCATATATCAAAATATTTTACTTTTTTATTGTTTTTATTAGAACTATTTGTAAATATTAATAATATTTTTCTATTTCTGTGATAACTGATTTTTTCAAAAACTGTTTTTATTACGACTGAAGAGCAGCAAGGTGTCAGATCAAAGTCTGGTGCAGTGACAAATCTGATAACACCTCGCTGATCCTCAATCATCAATTGGAAAGCCATGATATCCTCACATACACTGCTTCGTAGAGATAACAAATGGTCGAATTTATTTTAGACTGCACAGATTTTATGGTATTTCTACAGGCAATCTTAGACCAATGCAGACGTTTTGAATAAAAATGTAGTTTGCGTTTTAACTTATTTATTTTTCATAGAACATTTGTATCAGATATGCTAGGAGATAGCTTTGCAGTTTTCTGATTTCGTTTGCCTTTTTTTCTGAGAGCTCTTTAAAATTTTTAACAAACCAACAAGCCATTTTTTCCTGAAATACGCAAAATTTACAAATAAATGAATGAAAACATCATGTGATATTTTTTGACAATTACCCATTTAACGTAGTGGGATAACTTAACGTTATATAACATAGAGAGATATCTTTAAATTATATAACGCAGTAAGAACTGAAGAATTCAATTGTTCGAAAGTTTATTTTATTAATATTTTACCCAACTCAAAATTAATTACTCATATCTGGTTTTAAACAGTTTATTCTCATGAGTAAACTCAACTCAGGTTCTTTCGAACATTAATAATTTCACAAAACACAACTCCAATAAAAACCGTAACATTTTTTCACATTACTCATTAAAAAACATTCTAATCAAACTCAAAACAAAAAGAATATTGTTTCACACAGCTTAGGTAAAAGCTGAAGAAATAAAACAGATAATGTATTTATCACAAAAAATCGTTTGCACAGAAAACTTTTTACATTTTGAAATAATTAGGTATATCTTGGTTGCTAGGTGACAAAGTCAGTAGAAAATTAAATAGCCTTTTATCAAACATACCGCCCCTCTTGAAACCTCTGAGGGGGGTTTCAAACTAAAACACTGCAATTACAATCATTGTAAAAAATATAAAGAACAATACAATTAAATACAATATAAATGAGTCACAGTTAAGTTAAATTTAAGCAAATATTTAAAAAATTTTACATAATACATAATAAATAAAGAAATTTTACAATAATGTACACTTTCTTATAAAAACTGAATTACTTTTCAAGAGGTAATACAGCAATTTTGGATACTGCTCTTTTATATATTCCATTTGGGGTTTTTATATTTACAACTCTTATTCTATTATCATTACCAAAAAATACTTCTACAATTCTCCCTAATAACCATTTAGACACTGGAAGATCATCTTCCTTTATTACAACCATATCTCCTATTTTGAGGTTGTTTTTTGATATCATCCACTTATGCCTTTGCTGCAATGTACTTAAATAACTATTTTTCCACTTTTTCCAGATGGTCTGAACCATTTTAGTGGTCTTTTGCCATAAGTTTAGTCTATTATCTTCAATATTACTCAGGTCAGATTCAGCAATGGCATTAAGTGGGCGACCAATAAGAAAATGTCCCGGGGTCAAGACCTCCAAGTCATCAATATCTGTACTCAAGGGAGTAAGCGGGCGCGAATTTAAGATACCTTCAATTTGGACAATTATAGTTAACATTTCTTCATAAGTTAATTTAGAGTTGCCCACAACACATTTAAAGTGATACTTGAAGGACTTGACTCCCGATTCCCATAAACCTCCAAAATTTGGAGCTTTAGGGGGAATAAATTCCCAAGCAATACCTTCAGATATCAAGTAATTAGTAAGGTTCTGGTCTGGTTTGTTTACCAATTCATGCAACCTTTTAAGATCTACATTAGTCTTCACAAAATTGCCTGCATTATCACTGAAAATTTTTCGAGGTTTGCCTCGTCTGGCAAAAAACCTCTTTAATGTGGCAATAAAAGCCTCAGACGTTAAATCAGTAACTAATTCCAAATGCACTGCCTTTGTTACCATACAAATAAAAATACAAACATAAACTTTATGATAAATACCTTTACGTTGACCTCTATATCTAATCAAAAATGGACCACAGAAATCAGTTCCTGTGCAATTAAAAACAAAGTCTACATTTATTCTTTCTTTTGGGAGCTCGCCCATAATTTGCTCTAACAATTTAGGTTTGGCCCTAAAGCATGTAATACATTTATGTACAATTTTTCTACAATTAGCCCTACCGTTTAAAGGCCAAAATTCTCTTCGAACACAATAAAGTAAATTTTGTGGTCCTATATGTAGATATTTTTTGTGATAAAACTCGATAATTAATTCTGTTAATTTGTGTTTAGAGGGCAGTACAATTGGGTGTTTTTGGGCATAATTTACCGTGCTATTTTGGAGACGACCTCCAACTCTGATTAAATTATTTTTATCCAAGAAAGGATTTAATGAAAGTAATCTACTATTTTTTGGAAACTCCTTACCCTTAGATAACAATGTGAATTCAGAACTGAACTCTTTTTCTTGAACAGATTTTATAATAAACTGCTCAGCCTTCTTCAATTCAGCAGATGTTAACTTACCTGAATACCTTTCTTTTGGCTTCTTGACATTCTGAATGAACCTGAAAACATAGCTAAGAATTCTTATTAATTTAGCATAATTATTACTCAATTGCAAAAAATAGTCAATAAAAGATGAACAGTCTGATATTAAAAGTGTAGTCTCTGAAAAAGTCTTTTTAAGTTCACTTCTGTATAGATCCTTATCATTTTGCTCAAGTTCGACAGTATTTAAAGAAGGTTCAGTTTGTTGTGTTAGGAATAGTGGACCCTTCCACCATAAGTTACTCTGGAGAAGTTTGTCTGGATCTACACCTCGTGACACAAGATCAGCAGGATTATCAGAAGAAGCCACATGTCTCCAATGACTGATATCAGAAAGATTCTGAATCGTAGCCAGACGTGATGACACAAAGTTTTTTAAGTCACACGGCTGTTTTCGAATCCAACATAATACAATAGTACTATCTGAATAATAGTAAACAGATTCTTTAGGAACTTTTAAGGTTTTGGCAACCTTATTCATCAATTTGGCTAATAAAACTGCACCACAGAGCTCCAAGCGAGGAATAGTGATTGTTTTGATTGGTGCAACTCGACTTTTACTGCAAAGCAACTGAGAAATTTGCTCTTCTGAAGAATTTGAAGACACAGCATACAATGCCACACCGTAGGCTTTCTCCGAAGCATCTGAAAAGCCACAAATTTTAATTTGCACTGGATTATTTGTGAAAGTGTATCTAACAGCATTTATATTATTGATGGCTCTTAATGATTCTAAAAACTGCAACCAATCATCAAGCTCAGCTGTAGGGAGATATTCATCCCAATCAATTTGCAGTCTCCACAGTCTTTGTAGGAAAATTTTTGCTTTCGTCACAACTGGTCCAAGTAGACCCAAGGGGTCGAAAATGCGAGCAATATTTGACAGCACACTTCTTTTAGTTACCTTGGTTTGCTCACTGAATGATACACTAAAAGTAAAAGTATCATCATTGGCATTCCAGCAAAGTCCTAGTGCCTTAGTTTCACTCATATTTTCAAAAGTGTAATTCTCATTTTTAAAGGCTGGCTCCATTAATTCTGGATGGTTACTAAACCATTTATGTAAGTTCATGCCACACGTATTTAATAGTTGAATTATCTCAATTTGCAGTCTCTTAGCCGATTTTAGGTCAGCTGCTCCAGTCAGGACATCGTCCATGTAAAAGTCTGATTGTACCACACCAGAAGCATACGGAAATTGAGATTCACCATCTATACCAAGCTGTTTAAGGCAGCGCATGGCTAAATAAGGGGCACTAGTTGTGCCATATGTGACTGTACATAGTCTGTAATATTTCATCTCACCATTTACAGAATCTTTCCAAACTATGCGCTGTAAATCACGTTGACTTTTATCGATAAGTATCATGCGATACATCATTTTTACATCTGCTGTAAATGCATAGCGGTGTGTACGAAATCTAAGTATTATGCTAAACAAATCATCTTGAATGACACCTCCATTCAGCTGTATGGAATTTAGGGATTCTCCTGATGAAGTTGCATGTGAACCATTAAACTCTGCCATAAATGCGCAATATAATCTAAAAGATTTGGATTTTTGACTAGCCTATTCCAAAGTGAATTTAATCTATTTTCCGCAAATTGCTTTGATTCTCCCAAAAAACTAGGATCTTTTTTCAACGGCATTTGTACTATGAATTTGCCCGTTATATCTCTCTGATGTGTGTTTATAAAGTGGGTGTCGCATGCTAATTCTTCTGTATTTCTCAATGGTGTACTTTCTTCTACTCTTTCAATTTCCCAAAATTTTTTCATTTCGAAATTTAAATCTGTTTCAGTAATTAACCCACAATGTATTTGTTCTTGATCGTTACAATCGTAAACACTCCCACTTACTATGCAACCGAACACCCTATTTTGCAGTATTAATTTAGAATTTGGTAGCTTTATACGACCCACCTTTATCAATTCTAGAAATACTTCAGCTCCTAGCAAAAGATCGATTTTCCCTGGTCTATTAAATTCAGGATCAGCAAGAATAATAGACTCTGGAATTCCTAGCTCTGAAATATTAATATATTTCGAGGGCATAATTTGCGAAATCTTTGGTATGATAAGGAAATCTAACTCCCGACTATAATCTCCCGAAGTATTACTGATCAAGGCAGTAGTTTTATTTTTTACCGCTACAGAGGATCCACTTAAACACGATACCGAAATATTAGTTTTTTTTTTTCGAATTCCTAATCTTTCAACTAATTGCAATGTTAAAAAATTGCTCATTGAACCATTGTCCAATAAAGCACGCACCGGAACTTTATTTCCGAATTTATCTCTCATATAAACAATAGCAGTGGAAAGAAGAACTGTTTTAACATTATTCGATCTCACATTTGAAGTACCAGTGAAATTTTGAATTTGGTTATTAACTCAAATGGTATGGCGTCAACATTTAATGTTGGTTTACTTTCATTCGTCGTCAATGCATTTGACACTTCCTTATCACTATAATTTTTTGTGTTTCCCACCGCATTGGAATTTCTCTCACGCCTATCAAAACAAAGAAGTATATTGTGGCGTTTATGGCATTTTGAACACGAGAATGTTGAGTTACATTTTTTGACGCAGTGGAATTCTGAAAGACAGTTAAAGCACATATTGTTTTTTTTTCACAAAATCTACTCTTTCCTGTACATTAAATTTTTGAAATTTGGGACATTTAAAAACACTGTGATTTTCCTGGTTACATACAACACATTTGCGCATATTTTTCTCATTTAAACTCGCAACCATGGATGTTACCTTTGAAAAGCTATGCTTTGTTTGGCTTTCGTTTTGAAAATTTCGCTTTGTATTTACTTGTTTGGACGTACTTAGTGTACGCGCGTGGTCTCTCAAGAATTCTAGCAATTCAGTTAAACTCGGTAAATTATCCCGCTTAAGATGTCTTTCCCACCACATTTTTGTATTTACATCTAATTTTTGAGCCAAAATATAAGCAAACATAGTAGTAGAAAACCCCTCAACTTTTTGTTCTAAAATCTCTAACGACCTAATACATTCATTTGTTATATCTATTAGATTTAATAATGCTGCTGGGGACTCATTCTGAATAACAGGAATATTTAAAAAAACGTTTTAAATGCGCGTAAACTTGTTCTCTCGAATTTGAAAACCGTTCTTCCAAAAGCGACCATGCAACTTCATAATTAGAATCCACGATTGAAATAGATTGAATTATACGAAAGGCATCTCTCTCAATGAA
The DNA here is from genome assembly GCA_964019185.1 of Maratus speculifer. Lineage (NCBI taxonomy): Eukaryota > Metazoa > Arthropoda > Arachnida > Araneae > Salticidae > Maratus > Maratus speculifer. Next base: position 440,180,385 of record OZ025289.1, on the reverse strand, counting down.
GACTTCAAATATTGTAATTTCATTGCCCCTGACAAATTAGAATTTTCATGTACAGTAGCCTTAAATATATCTTTGAAAGAAAGCCACTCATGCAAATTACCCGTAAATACAGGAAGAGCTAACTTTGGCAATTTAATGTTATTATCAGCCTTTGTGGCGTTTTCTAAATTAACAGTTTGCACTTTCATTTTGCAGTTCAAATTCCATTATTTCTAAAATTTCATTAATTTCTTCGTTTTCCTTAATAAAATCCTCAATTTCATCTTCTTTACTTATCTTATAAATAGACTCAAATAACTCAGAAAAGTTTTTCTCTAATTTATTCCATTTCTCCTTTATGAGAATTAATTCATTTAATTCTAGCTCAGTATTCGATAATTTTTCTTTTAATTTTGTCAAGTTTGTTTTGAAAATTTTCTTTTTTGCTTTTAATTCTTTCATACTCATTTTTAATGAATAAAAATTAAATGGGTGCACTTACCCCTCTTGGCTCTTTAAAAGATGAGTTCTAACATCGAAGAAATAGCAAAACAGCACAAAATATTCACCAGTTATCCTTCAATCATTGACGTAGAACAACTCGCCGATTTTTCTCCGTAGAGACGGACCATATGAAGAATTTCCAATTGTTCGAAAGTTTATTTTATTAATATTTTACTCAACTCAAAATTAATTACTCATATCTGGTTTTAAACAGTTTATTCTCATGAGTAAACTCAACTCAGGTTCTTTCGAACATTAATAATTTCACAAAACACAACTCCAATAAAAACCGTAACATTTTTTCACATTACTCATTAAAAAACATTCTAATCAAACTCAAAACAAAAAGAATATTGTTTCACACAGCTTAGGTAAAAGCTGAAGAAATAAAACAGATAATGTATTTATCACAAAAAATCGTTTGCACAGAAAACTTTTTACATTTTGAAATAATTAGGTATATCTTGGTTGCTAGGTGACAAAGTCAGTAGAAAATTAAATAGCCTTTTATCAAAAAAGAACTCTTACAAGAGTGGGGGATATTTTGTATACGAGTTTATTTTAATCACGATTTAAACCAGAACTTTTGAAACTTCGGAGATAAATCATTTGTAAAATCCTTACGTGAGTTCTTCCTTTAGTCCCTGCAAGCGAAGGAATTATCCCTGAAAGCGTTAAATCATTTTATAAGTGATAACTATAAAATATTGTAACTAATGACAGTAGTAAGAAAACAATAGAAATAGTATGTATTAACACAAGTATAAGATATTTTAAAATTTATTAAATCATTAAAAATATATTTTTTTATCCTTTGATTTATCAGACAGTATTCAGTTGTGTTAGATTTCAGTTATATTGGATTTAACAAAAGTCACCCATAGTTATTCATTAGAAACTATTTCTAGGGTGTGGTGTATGGTGTGGTGTATTTTTGTCGTCCGATTATCTACACTAGGGATATAGGACCTGGGGGGAGTGCCCTTCGTGGGGGTCTTTCTAAGGGAACCTAACCCGTATTTACGCAAGGTTCGAAGAAAACCACGAAAACTCCGAACGGTTAGGCCGACGGCCGCGATTGGGTTCGAACCCAGCACCTGCCGTCTACCAGTTGAGAGGTCCGAACCTCTCGGCCACTGGTGGGGCCAATTTCTAGGGATTTATATATGTTCGAAGAAGCAGTTGTGAAACACTTTTAATGTAATCTTGAGCTAAACCTAGTAAAAATTTGAACCAATTGCTTGCCTTTAATATTTCATACCGAATACAAATAAAAAAAAAAAAATTGGTGCCATTTTCTTGGATCCAGAATGAGTAATAGTTACGGAAATGTCATCTCCTGAGCTATATCTGATAGATCTTCATACATATTTATGATATTCTATTTGTAAATGTGTAGCCTATGCGTAAGTAAGAAATTTTTCAATACTACATATACATATGTTACGCACAAATGTCAAAATGTATCATTTTTGTGTCATATTGGGGTATTTTTTTATTAAGTGAAGTTGTTGTACTATGAAATGTATTTTTACTTTCTTTTGTCTTTATAAGGAAAAAGTATTGGATTCGTGAAAATTTTCGAAGTCCGATTTTTGGCGGATTTACATGTTTTAGGAGTCAGAGAACCCGAAAAACATGCTTCTACAAAATGTCTGTTTGTGAGTCTGTGAGTCTGTTTGTCTAATCTAATGCACGTAATTTCACAAAACTCTAGGTTCTGTTAAACTTTGATATAAACTAAATCTGGTTAGTTTTTGTAATATATAGCTCAGTAGGTGGTGCTGCTATGGTGCATTATTCGCAGTTTCCACAATAGCCATATCTCAAGAATTAGTGCATGTACTTTCATAAAACTTTAGATTTAGTTAGTGCTTGATATAAAATGATGCTGATTACGTTTGGTGCAAATCGCACAGCGAGTGGAGCTGCCAGGGTGTATTACTTATGATTATCGCAATAGCTCTATCTCATGAACTAATGCACGGAACTTTTAAAAAAATTAGATTTGGTTAGACCTTGATATAAACTAGATCTGGTTAGATTTTGGTATATATAGTTCATTATGCCGCACTGGTATGCTTAAAATTGTGTTGCTCACAAGAAACTCTAACAAGAGTGGAGGATATTTTGTATATGATTTAATTTTAATTACGACTTAAACCAGAATATTTAAATTTTGGTATAAAGGAAAGTCAACGAAATAACATTTTCTTAATTTTAAGTGAATATTTTATAAAAGACTTGCGTGAGTTCTTCATTAGATAAATAAAATTATCCCTCAAAGCGTTAAATCATTTCATAAAAGTAATTAAAAAAATAACTTTTCTAACTAATGGCAGTAGAAAGAAAACAATAGAAGTAGTATATATTAACACATGCACAAGATATTTTAAAATTTATAAGTCATTAAAAATTATATAATTTTATTCATAGATTTATCAGACAGTATTCAGTTGTTTTGGATTTAACAAAAAAAAAAAAAAAAAAAAAAAAAAAGAAAAAAAAAAAAAAAACATAGTTGTTCATTAGATTCTATTTCTAGGGATTTATATACGTTTGATGAAGCATTTTTCAAATATTTTCAATGTAATCTTGGGCTATATGCCTAATAAAAATTTATGTTGATCCAACTCCTTGCCTTTAATATATCATACAAATAAATAAATATGACTGATGCCGTTACCTAAGATCCAGAATGAGTAATAGTTACAGAAATGTCATTTCCTGGGCTACATCTAGTAAATATTCATACATATTTATTAAATTTTTGTTATAGATGCGTATTTTTTGTCTCTGCGTAGTTAAGAAATTTTTCATTACTACATGTATTTATGTTACCCGCAAATGCCAAAATGTACCATTTTTATGTCATATTGTAGTATTTTTTATAAGTAAAGTTTTTATATTATGAAATGTATTTTTTATTTAATTTATAAAATACAGTTTTACATTATTTTTATGCTTAGTGCGATATTTGTATGTTCTAAACATGGGATGTTGTAACCGATATTTCACTGACATAATTATTTTCTAGAATTGTAAATATATATATATTGGATAACACACATCTGACTTTTGTGCTTGACATGAAAGCCTACTTATAAGTCATCTTCAATATACAGAGACGAGATAGCACAGAGAGTTCTTCATTAGATCAACACAATTATTCCTGAAAGGTTTAAGTCATTTTATAAAAAAAATCATAGAAAAATAACAATTCTAACTAGTAACAGTAGAAAACACAATAATAACATTATGTATTAAAACAAGTGTGAGATGTTTTAAAATTTATGAAATCATTTAAAATTATGTAATTTTATTCATAGAATTATCAGACATTATTCAGTTGTTCTAGATTTCAGTTGTTTTGGATTTAAATAAAATTATCCATACTTATTCATTAGATTCTATTTCTAGGGATTTATATACGTTTGAAGAAGCATTTGTCTAATGTTTTCAATGTAATCTTGGGCAATACCTAATACAAATTCATCTCATAATAACTCCTTGACTTTATAATATATCATACCGAATGCGAAATAAATAAAAGTTATTGATGCCGTGATCTAGGATCTAGAATGAGTAATAGGACGGAAATGTCCTCTCCTAGGCTATATCTAGTAAATGTTCATATATATTTATGATATATTAGTTACAGATGTGTATTTTCTGCCTTTGCGTAGGTAAGAAATGTTTCAGTACTACATTTATTTATGTTGGGCACAAATGTCAAAATGTACCATTTATGTGTCATATTGTAGTATTTTTTTTACAAGTAAAGTTTTTATATTATAACATTTATTTATTTTTTTTATTTTGCGTTTTTATTTGAATTAGCTAAATCATTTTAATTTTTTTTTTAAATTCTTAGCTTGATACTTGGATCTTCTAAAAAGGAAATTTTTTAATCGATATTTCACTGAAATATTTATTTTCTACAATTATGTTTATAGATGCATGTGTGTGTGTGTAAAGGCGTCTGGAATGACATGAATCTTGGCTAAGAATTAGGACCTCTTGGGGATCGAACTCATTTATTTCGCCGCTCCATGTTTCGAACCGTTTACTTTGATTTCAAAGTATTAATTGGTCGTCACAGACGGCATCTCAAAACTGCAAACTCTTGTTTTCGAGCGCGTTTTTGCTAATATCATGGGACTTGTCATGTTTTCCATCAGAGGAAACAGTCGCGAATTTTGGAGGAATATTTCTTTATCTTGTTATGAAACTTTTGATTGAAATATGGTTCAGGTCCGCAAAATTCCCGGTATAATAATGTATCAGGACTTAACCACAAATGCCTCCAAAAAGCACTTAGAATAGTCATTTTAATCTTAAACAGCATCCAAAAGAAAATAACTGCAGAAGTCTATACATGGTGCCGAGTGGTCAGGGAAAAACATAGTCAAAAAAGGTGTTAAATACCAATATTTTTTAAAAAAGAAATTAGCCTTCTTTAACCCCTTTGTAATATTTGAAATAATTTCTGTAAGAAAATGCTGCTAGTTTCCTCTTTTTTTGACTGTGTTTTTCGCTGATAACTCTCCACCCTGATATAGTAATACAAGTGTAAGATACAGGGTGATTATAAAAAAAACTATCGCGACTTTTGGCCCCTAACTATCATACCATTCACCGAAATTGAATGAAATTTTGGCAAAAGGTATTTCGAAGTATGCGCTCAAGAATGATATGAAAAACAACAGTTTCACTCAACAGTTACTGTTACAGTGAGAAAATTTTGAAAAAATCAAATGGCAACACCGAGTTTTTTGCATTGGAATGTGATCTCCATTGTCAAAAACCCTAAACAGCGTTTGAATGGCAACTGTAGCATGAAAATCACCGGAGGTAGGCAAGATAAATGTAAAAAGGACTTTGCGGCGGATTAATGTTCGTTTCATTTATGTCACACGTCACACCATTTTTTTGGCTGATATCCCAGCCTGATTAGTTCTTCACAAAAAGAGAAGAAGAAATCAAGAAATGCAAATTTCGGGTTCTGCGTTAGACACAGTCATACCTGACGTCGTCACGCTAGGTGAAAGACAGGCATAGCGAAATGCGAGCCGCGTATGTTGCCTTCTGCCATTCCGAACAAGTGCCGCTTTCAGGGAAAGGACGCGGGGAAATCGTAAAGATTTATTACCTGAATGGACAAAATGCCGCAGACACATTGCATGTTTACCGCCGCAACCATGGATTACGGCAAAGCCCGTGCACTGCCGAAACTGTAGGGGACTTGATTCATAAATTTGATAAAAACTAGTTGCACATGCGATCGACCTCGGTCTGGACGACCTTCCGTTCCTGTGGAAACTTTTGCAGAAGTTCATCAAACGATAAGCACAGTTCTTCCCGCAACTGCACGCGGTGTTTCACGTGTGAATATGCCGAATTCAACTATACGTGAGATTCTGTGCTCTGTTTCAACCATGTTTCGTATCGATTCCAGCGTGTCCAGATGTTGGTAACAGGAGGCTATCAATTACGGCTGGATTTTGCAAATCAATTCCTTATCCGGTACGATGAAAATAGAAGCTGGCCTTTACGCATTCTGTGGACATATGAGGCGCATTTGTGGTTAATTGATAACGTGAATTCAAAAAATTGTGTGCACTGGGGAGAGAATAATCCACATGATGTGCTTGTGTGTCCATTACACGAGGAAAATGTGACCTTGTGGTGCGGTATAACGATTACGTTCATCCTAAGCCCTTACTTTTATTGAGGAGGTTATTGCCGGTAATCTGCGAACGTGTACAGTAACGAGTGATCGCTATCTGAATATGTTATCTCGTTACGTGATTCCCGCATTGCAACGGAAAAATGCTATATCTGAAGTTGTGTGGATGCAAGATGGCGCTCCTCCACATGTCGAGTCTTCTGTCAAACGTGTCTTAAGTCAACAGTTTGGTGACAGAGTTATCTCGCGTTATTTCTCTTTTCCGGGGCCACCAATGTCTCCTGATCTGACACCAATGGATTTCTGGCTATGGTGATACCTGAAATCCAAAGTGTATCAGTTTCGTCCTCAAACTGCATCTTATTTGAAAGATGACATTAGAACTGCAGTTCAAGAGATTCCTATTGCCATGGTAAATACTGTAGTGCTATCCACCATCTGCTGCAAGCAAAATCTCATCGTGTGTGAAGGTGGTCATGTGAAAAATTTGTGAAACACAATAAAATGCTTTATTTTATGCTGCTTCTTTTTCCTTATCGTTTGTTCTCACTTTTAGCCTATCTACCATCGCTGATTTTCATGCTATAGTTGCCGTTCCAACGCTATGAAGGGTTTTTCACAATGGAGATCACATTCCAACACAAAAAACTGGGTGTTGCCATTTCATTTTTTCGAAATTTTTTCACTGTAGCCGTAACTGTTTGAGTGACACTGTTTTTTTTTCATATCATTCTTGAGCGCATACCTCAAAATACCTTTTGCCAAAATTTCATTCTTTTCTGTGAATGCTATGATAGTTAGGGGCCCAAATGTCGGGATAGTTTTTTTTATAATCAACTGTATTTTAAAATTTATACTTTGGTTGAAAGAAAAGTTAACAAAATTAAAATTTCTTCATTTCAAATAAATCTTTTATAAAATGCTTGTGTGAGTTTTTCATTAGATAAATTCAATTATTTCTGAAAACGCTAAGTCATTTCATACAAAGTTATTAAAACATAAACATTGTAACAAATGACCATACAAAGAAAACAATAATAATAGTATCTCTCAACAAAAGTCTAAGATATTTTAAAATTTATTAAATCATTTGAAATTACATAATTTTATTCATAGATTTATCAGGCAATATTCAGTTGTTTTGGATTTAACAATAATTACAACTTTTTATACATTAGCTTCTATTTCTAGGGATTTATACACATTTGAAGAAGCCGTTGTCAAATATTTTCAATGTAATATTCTCCTATACCCAATAAATATTCACGTTGAACCAGATCCTTGCCTTTAATATAGCATAGCGAACATATATAAATAAAAAGATTGATGCCGCTAACTACCCCACTAAAAAAGAAATTTGCAGAAAATCTATAGCTATTTGGCCCAAAAATCTGTGGGAAATCCGTCAGTATTTGGCCCTGTATAAATATATTTTTAAGAGTATCTTTAAAAATTCTGCAGATATTTTTAAAATAAAGCTAAATCAGCAAAATTTCTTCAGATTTCTGTAGAATTGCTGAAGAAAGTGGCGAATTTCTTCAGATAACTTAAGAATATTTTTAGTGCGGCAGGATCCAGAATGTTTAAGAGTTAACTAAATGTCATCTCCTGAGCTATATCTAATAAATGTTCATATATATTTATGAAATTCTAGTTTGTGATGTGTATTTTCTGTCACTGCGTGAGTAAGAAATGTTTCAGTGCTACATATGCCAAAATGCACCATATATGTGTCATTTTGTATTAACTGTAGTGACGTTTTTATATTATGAACTGTATTTTATTATTACTTATAGTTATTTTTTAGATTCTATATCTAGGGATTTATACACGTTCGAAGTAGCATTTGTCAAATATTTTAAATGTAATTTTATTCTATACCTAATAAAAATTCATGTTGAACGGAGTCCTTGTCATATATCATACCGAATAAATATAAACATTGATGCCGTTATCTGGGCTATATCTAGTAAATGTTCATACATATTTATGAAATTCTTGTTACAGATGTGTATTTTCTGTCTCTGCATGAGTAAGAAATGTCTCAGTACTACATATATTTATGCCAAAATGTACTACTTATGTGTCATATTGAAGTAATTTTTCCATAAGTTTTTATATTATGAAATTTATTTTTTATTTCGCCTTTGTATTTGAATTATTAAACATTTTTTACATTGTTTTTATTCTCAGCGTGATATTTGTATGTTATAAAGTTGGGAATTTTTATTTGATACTTCACTGACATAACCATTTTTTTAGAATCATATATAATATGTATATATATACAGGGTGATTCAGCTCGTCGGTGACAAACTTTAAGGATCGATAGAGCACACCTAGACGAACATTTTTGAATAGGGAATGTAGGGTCCCTGACGCGATGGTAAGGCGCTAGGCGCTTTCGAAAATTTGGGTGCCGAAATTCGAAACGTCATAAAAACTAGGGAAATGGTTAGATTTTCTTGCTTGTTGCGTCGAAATAATTCTGTTTGTTTAGACTTTCTTCAGTACCAATTTGATAAGCGTATCTCTTAAAACATGGATAGGGGGCGCTGCAGACTTTGGAGAGCTAGACAACAACTTTAAGCCCGTTATTTTGATAATTTAACACATGCTCGCCAAAGTTTATACTCTAACTTAAAGTTTGAACCCAAAAGTAGAGCCCTGCAAAAAGCGTAAGAGCCGGAATAAAATGTCAAAGTACAGGGTGGTCGAAACTCGAAGGCTCCTAAGAGATAAACAAACAGATTTCTTGACTTATGGCATGCATTTTCATGATTCTGTTTGCTGGGGCTCTCTGAAACTCAGTTGAACGGTACAAAAAGAAACATCGATAGGGGGCGCTTTGGGCAAAAAACATAAATCTGTTTGTTTATCTCTTAGGAGCCTTCGAGTTTCGACCACCCTGTACTTTGACATTTTATTCCGGCTCTTACGCTTTTTGCAGGGCTCTACTTTTGGGTTCAAACTTTAAGTTAGAGTATAAACTTTGGCGAGCATGTGTTAAATTATCAAAATAACGGGCTTAAAGTTGTTGTCTAGCTCTCCAAAGTCTGCAGCGCCCCCTATCCATGTTTTAAGAGATACGCTTATCAAATTGGTACTGAAGAAAGTCTAAACAAACAGAATCATTTCGACGCAACAAGCAAGAAAATCTAACCATTTCCCTAGTTTTTATGACGTTTCGAATTTCGGCACCCAAATTTTCGAAAGCGTCTAGCGCCTTACCATCGCGTCAGGGACCCTACATTCCCTATTCAAAAATGTTCGTCTAGGTGTGCTCTATCGATCCTTAAAGTTTGTCACCGACGAGCTGAATCACCCTGTATATATAGCTTGACATGAAATCAAGCTTATAAGTAATTTTTCATGCACAGGGACGGGACAGTACAGAGGGTTCTTCAATAGATAAACACAATTATTCCTGGAAAGTTTAAATAATTTTATAAAAAATCATAAATAATTAAAAATTGTAAGTAATAACTGTAGAATGAAAACAATAGAAATATTACGAATTAACACAAGCACACAATATTTTTGAATTTATTAAAACATTTAAAATTATATAATATTATTCATAGATTTATCAGACAGTATTTAGTTGTTTTAGATTTACCAAACATCACACATATTTATAAATTCGATTCTATTTCTAGGGATTTATATACGTTTGACGAAACATTTGTGAATATTTTCAATCTAATCTTGGGGTGTACCTAATAAAAGTTCATGTTGAATCAACTCCTTGTCTTTAATATATCATACCGAATACGATTAGATAAAAAGATTAATACAGTTACCTAGGATCTAGAATGAGTAATAGTTAGGGGAATGTCACCTTCTGGAATATATCTTGTAAATGTTCATACATATTTATTAAGTTCTAATTATAGATGTGTATTTTCTGTCTCTGTGTTGGTAATAAATGTTTCGGTACTACATATATATATTTTAAAACATACCATTTACGTGTAATATTATAGTAATTTTCTTTATAAGTGAAGTTTTTATTTCTTGAAATATATTTATTATTTTGCCATTTTATTTGAATTATCGGATAAATAATTACATTCTTTTTTATTCTTAACGTGATATTTGTATGTTCTAAAGATGGATTTTTTAATCGATATTTCACTGAGGTAATTATCATGTAGAATTTCATATCTATATATAAATAGATACGTCAATGTTCATACTTCTACTAAGCGTAATACCAACTTAATGGAAAATGCCCAAGCCGGGGATTGAACCCGGAGCCCTTGGAATAGCGCTCTAAGTGCTCTACCATTTAAGCTACTATTACGATGCCCAGCTCAGCATTTTTCACTTGTTGGTTAAGCTGCAAACCGCAGCACTAGATCCGTCTTCAGCACTTGGAACGCTATTCCAAGGGTTCCGGGTTCGATACCCGGCTTGGGCATTTTCCACTAAGTTGGTATTACGCTTAGGAGAAGTAAGAATATTCATGTATCTAAAATTTTAAGCATAATTTCACTGCTGAAAATTAATTGATTAATATCAAAAATATATACATAAATGATTTTTATAAGTAAATCCAATGTAGCTTAGATAATTATTAAAGTTATTCATTTGATTCTATTTGTAGGGATTTATACTCGTTCGAAGTAGCATTTGTCAAATATTTGCGATGTAATCTTGGGCTATACCTAATAAAAATTCATGTTGAACCAAGTCCTTGCCTTTAATATATCATAGCGAATACATAAAAATAAAAAGATTGATGCCATTACCAAAGATCCAGAATGAGTAATAGTTAAGGAAATGTCATCTCTTGAGCTATATCTAGTAAGTGTTCATACATATTTATGAAATTCCAGCTATAGTTGTGTATTTTATGTTCCTGCATAGGTAAGAAATGTTTGAGTAGTACATATATTTATGGCAAGAAGTACCATTTATATGTCATATTGTAGTTTTTTTAATAAGTGTAGTATTATGAAATGTATTTTTTATTTTCGCTTTTTATTTGAATTATTTAATAAATGTTTACATTGATTTTAGCCTTAGCGGGGTATTTTTATGCTCTAAAGATGGGATTTTGCAATCGATATTTCACAGACATAATTATTTCCTAGAATTACATCTACCCCCCCTCTCTCTCTCACTCTCTCTGTATATATATAATCATAATGAAAAGAATTTATGAAACGATTTTGTGAAACGACTGCTTAAATGATTGATTTTGTTTTACCTAATTTTTCTTAAATCCGTATTGATATGCAGATATTAAAATTGTAAATAGAATTTGAAATTTTGAATTGGTTTACGAACTATTAATTTTTTTTCTGATTTGAATTAAATTTCTCTGATGATGGCAACCAAATCGCTCCATTTTCGTAGAAAAAAAAAGAAGAAAATGGATAACGACAGCGATTATTAGATTTCTTATTCTTCTGTCATTTTTAAATTTAAATCTATAATAATCTTTTATTCCATTCTATAATGAATACAATATTATGGTCAAATTAGGTTTTTTAAAAGTATTTGACAAAATAACACCTTATTTTTACTCATTCAATCTCCAGGTATCAATTTCTGTCAGACAATCAAAAACTTTCTGTCATTTTAATCTTTGACCCAAATTCTATTGATATAAAAAACTTGGAGCAAAGAGATAGATGGAGATGCTATGTGCCGTAAAGTGATTTGTAATATGATGCACGTTATCGTTCAAATTTAAATGCTGTCAATCTGCCCAAACAAAATAGCTACGTGGAACAGGGAGCGAATTAATTCTCTGACATCAGCCGTGCACTTTTCCCTCTAAATGAAAAAGATCTGCTTTTATTTAAGCATTCTTAAGTAACAATTCATTGTATTAGAAATTAAAATAGTATTTTTAAAAGCTTTCCTCTTTTTTGCGAAAGCACGTTTTCGTGTTTTGGCCGAATGTAGCGAAATTTAGGGTTACATTTTTGGCGGTACCCCCAGCCATGACATTTCATCTCTTTTTTTTTTCTTTTCCCTATGTTTAAAAATAATAACTTCATTGTAGCTTTTTTTTCTTTATTATTTTTTTTAGTTAACAATAATGCATAATTTCGAATAGTTTAAAGAGAAAATATAGAATTCACTAAGCATATATTTTAAGCTTCAAATAAAACTCCAATATTGGCTGAATATTGACAATAAGTTGGAAATATTTTCAATGAAACGCCAATATTGGCATTATATTGGCAATATTTCCTATGAAACGATAATATTGTACAGATAGTGGCGTTACATTGGTAATATTTCCTAAGAAATGCCATTATTCTAAAAATACTGGTTTTACATTGGAAATATGTTCAAATATTGGCGTTACATTGGCAATATTACATATTAAACGCTGATATTATACTTTAATTTTCTTTTAGATGTAAGTCAATAACATAAAAATGAAAACTCTGTTTTCTTCTTTCTTTTTCGATGTATCTAATATACCAGTCGAAAATTATCAACAATCTGGATAAATCTTGTCTAATTAATGCATTTCTGTCATGGGTTATCACCTTCTTGCGTGATAACTCATAAAATAACTTTCATATCTCGTTTTGCTCTTTGAAAGAAACTCATCTTACATTTCATTTATATAAAAAATATCTGAAGAATTAAGAAAGTGTTATATGGCTCATAGATTATAAATTTGCGAAGTAAATAATATTATATTTGCTCAGAAAAGTGTTACATTATTGTGACATTTTAGAAGAATTATATTTGTTTTTGATAGCGACTAGGATACAACGGAAACATATAAAGATTCTAATGAACTTTTTAACTGGTTAAGTTTCCATTTTGCACTTTTAATAATGAAGAAATGCAATTACCTTGTATTATAAATTATTACATAATGATATATATATATATATATATTTGAATTTGCTTTTCGGTATAAATAAATAGCAAGAAAATGAAAACATTGCTTTCTTCTTTCTTTTTCAATGTAACCAATATACCAGTCGAAAATGATCAACAATCCGGATAAATCTTGTCTGATTAATGTATTTCTGTTTTTACCCTTTTATTAGTAGTGGCAATCCATAAAGTAACTTTCATACCTCGTTTTGCTTTTTGAAAGAAACTCATCTTACACTTCATTGATATAAAAATCTCTTTTATTAAGGAAGAGTTACATGGCTCATAAATTACAGATTTGCGAAGTAATTGATATTATATTTGCTCAGAAGTTTATACAAAAGAAGAGATAACAATGTTAGTTGACACGCTATATGGTGAAAAGTGGCCGGTCACTTGTGATTTTAGACGTTTTGATAAATATCTAGAAAAAGACATGAGGAATAATCCTGAAACTCCAGGTGTGTAGACAGAATAGTGCAGCGTTATTTTAACACAATGAATCTGATTGGTAAAGTTATCATACGAATTCAGTATTTCCAAGTGAGCGAAAAATTGCACCGGCCGGAAATCTAATTCAGATCCTTGACTTACAAGGCCAATGCTTTACCATTTAATCTAACTGAGCCGAGAAACGGCTAGCATTTCTCACTCTTGAGATTTTCTAAGCGAGAAATGCTAGCCGGTTGTGGAACCGATTTTTATAAAATTTAAATATTATTAAAAAACGTTTAAAGATTTGCTAGATGCAAAGCTTTAAGATCTCGAAATGGCGGGTTTTTAAAAATTTGACAGCGTGCCAAAGAATCCTAGTATAAAATCATTCGTGGTTTCGAAAAACTTGCTTTTAAATAGAGCATGTCTTTCAAGTAACGAATTAATAATTGATATGTAAGGTCGCAATTGAGCGACTATGAAAAAATTTATATATTTGAAATCAGCGAAAATTTCTTTATCTGGATGTATAAAAAATATATTTATAAAATTAACATTCGAAAGATTTCTCGAAAACCTGTTTCTTTGAACGGAAATAAACTGAGATTTTATAGACTGATTTTCAATGGATTTTTCAAATATTTACATGAGTATGGAAGTAGTTTTTGAGTTTTTCGGACTAGCAAAATTTAAAATACAGCCTATTATAAAAAAGGCCCTGTAGATTTATCTCCATGGCAACTCTCTATTTATCAACCCCTTTTCCTCTTTTCCAGTTTTTTCTGTGGTTTGATAAAAATCTTTGCTTTTATCGAATTATAAAAAAATTTCCATTCTTCTAATTTCGGGATTTTAAATAATTTTTCAACTAATTATTAGAACTTTAAAATTCTGAAGCTCAGGTACATTAAAAAAGGTCTTGGATAATCTTCATAAAAAATTGAGCCTCGTACGTGTCATAGTTTTCGCTAGCTATCGCAAAAACACACACACACAAACAAGGCAATTTGTTATTTTATCAGTGTAGACTAGCTGACCTGACCGTCGTTGCCCGAACCTGTGATGTCATTCTATTTTCTAAATGCCTTTTAAATGAAAATAAAATTTCTACAATTTTTTATCTTTAAGTCCGTTTTGTCAGAATTTATATTTTAAAACGAAAATATCGCGAAAAGGTATTGAATTGAAAGCATATCTGTTTGGTATTTTATTTTATACATAATTTTTTTTTTTTGGAATTTATGCGTACCGAAAGCGAACGACACCGCAACGGAACACTCAGGTTTTATATGATTTCATAAAATTTTTCACACATTTTATGTTGTAAAAAATATTTTTATTCATCCGAATGTTTTAAAGTTTTTGTAAGTGATGTAAATCTGGTTTATTGAAATGCTCTGAAAAGTTTGTGTTAAAATACGGACATTTAGTTACTTTTAGCGTATAGAAAAAATGTACTCTCCATGCAACGCGATGTGATTCGTGTTTGTTGGTGTTTTTGAAATGGTTAAGTCTCATATTTTTTAAACCGATTGCACCATCGATTATAATAATGTTTTTGTTTTAAGAATATATTTCTGTTTTGTCGGTACCAATAGAATTGCGCCCTTCAGAGGAAAAATCGCAATGCAGCGATTTGGTTTTTATTGGTATTTTAAAATTTTCGCCCATTTTATTTTGTAAAATTATTTCTACCCGTCCGAAAGTTTCGAAATTTTTGTTGGAGGTGTAAATCTGGTCTATTGAGATGCTTTAAAAAGATTATGCTGAAATATATACGTTTAGATTCTTTTAGAGTAGAAAAATTATTCCATCCGTGAGTCGCTAAGGCCTCTTTTGCCAGTATATTTGAAAGGATTAAATCTCGTATTTTTTAAAACCGATTGCACCATAGATTTTAAAAACATTTTAAGTTTAAGAGCATATTTATGGTTTGTCCGTACGTATAGGATTGTGTCCTGCAGAGGCAAAACAGCAGTGAAAAGATGTGAATTTTATTGATTTCATAAAAATTTTCGCACATTTTATTTTATGAAAAATATTTCTACCCGTCCGAACATTTCGAAATTTTCATAAGGAATGTAAATCTGATGTATTTAGATGCTTTTAATAGATTGTGTTGAAATATGTACGTTTAGACAACTATATAGAAAAAAATAGAAAAAATAAACTCCCCGTGAGTCGCAAACTGACATCCACTTGCCAGTGTATTTGAAAGTGTTAAAATCCACATATTTTAAAACAAATTACATCATCGATTAAAAGAATTTTTCAGTTTTAAGATGCTGCAACTTCAACTTTTCAGCTTTTACCCTGGAGGAACGTTGACAAAAGTGTAAAATATGGTTTCGGGAAAAACGACTCTTTTTGAATTTTCTTTTTTCAAAAGATTAATTGCAACATTTTTAATCTGCACTGAAACATCTGCACACTTAATTTATTAATTAATTTATAGTAACTCCAAATATAATTACATAAGTTTGAAATTTGAATTTTATTAAAGTATTATTTATGATTACGGCTCTCAGGTTGTATTGATGTTCTTATGATTAACTTGTTAAATTTTAAAATGAAGTATATTTGATTTTTCGATATTGATAGAATACTTTTTAAAGGTTATTTTTATAAAATTTTATGAATTTAAATTTTTAATATTATTTTAAAATTTTTACGCACTCTAAAAAAAAAAAAAAAATTTGTAATATATAAATATTTCTTTTTTATTTCGATTAACATCTTAATTATTAAAAAGTATTAATTTAGAGTGAAATTAAGTAATTATGCAAACTGTTTAAATATGCCAGGAATTCATTATTGTTTATCAAAAATCGAGAAAGTCTTTCAATTACATAGTTCCTGTATAACAACACGTGTCGTTTCTGAATAAAAAATGAATTAAAAAATTTATCAAATTGTAACCATTTTGAGTTATGAGAAAAATCTGAAAGTCTTATTGTTATTAACACCTGTTTAATAACAAAAATTCATTTTAAAAGATGTTTTGCCTGGAAATCCTCAATGTTTTCATGCTTTTCCATTACAAGAAATATTAAGGTTTTTGGCTTCATCACCTAAACAGATAATGTAAAATAAATTTTTCGCAAAAAATGTAGTGGTAAATTTATTATGATAGTCATATAGCTCCAACATCATAGGTCCTTAAAGACATTGATGTGAGAGTAGGTAAATGCATTATATAGACATATGTGTTCTGCTATAATTATAATGTAATAATATTGTTACATGTTGCCAGTTTCATGACCAATGACATCCTTCGTTATTTGACACCAAATGACAGTTATCCCTGCTTATCATATGGTAAAACAGACCTGGAGAACACTAGCCAGATTCTTGATGAATCAGAATAATATACGTAAATTCGTTATTTACTACGATTACTGTGATTTAAGGACGCAATTTATTTCAAAATTGCCCCTAAATCAATTTTTAATATTAAATGAAAGTGTGCATAACTATGACTATTTGAACACCTCAGTTTTACTCATACAGCAATTATTTCGTGAGATATTGCAAATTTTGTTAATACATTCATACAAATTAAAACTTTAAATGGCTTTTTATGTCCATATTTTCGTAACTTTCCAGTTTTAAAAATGATAAGGATTTCTTTTTTTGCAAGTGAGATATAGATATAAACTTTTTGTGAATGTTCTTTACTATATATATATATATATCTGCGCATGGAATTAGCTTTTATGTTCTTTGTTATTTTTTTTAAACAAAAAGATTTGAAGATTTATTGGATTTTATCGTTTTTCACACATAAATCAGTAAAACAATTTTATTAAATGTAATATTAGACATATCTAAAAATTCTCGCTCATTTGAAAATCTTTAAAAATAATTACTTGACAAAAATATTACTAGCGAAAAAACAACGAATATACTGGCGATAATTAATAATTATAATAATAGCCTTTATAAAAATCACCGTAAGATAAAAAAGAAAAAGCAAGACGCGTTTAGAGCTTAAAGCAATAAGCTCGTCATACAGCTTAAGGAAATACGCACTGTTAAAACTAATGGTGACACATTGTACCTTTTAGGGGTGAAAGACTTGTCTTACTGGTAACACCCCTAAGAGAGCCAGAATGGCACCTTTAATTAGGGTGAAAAGATGGCACCCTTAATCCAGAGTGCCCAATAATAAAAAATTGAAAAATACATAAACCGACTTTTGGCCGGTCAAGCAAGCCGATTGCAAGCTCAGCGCTCTAACGACTCGGCCATCGAGCTCAACTTCAAAGTCTCCCTGAAAATATTCTGAAATTCAAAATTGCTTTATATAAAAAAGCTCGCCTAAAGTTAGCCATCTGAAGTTCTAAACGAAATTGGGATAGCGCACAGCGGTGATAGTCATCGTAGGGAGAAATTGCTAAAGTTGATGGGTATGGATTCAAGTCACAGAGCATGCGCTAATGACTAAGGGGTGAAAATCTTCCAACGATATGCATTGCGCGGCACCCTAATTAGCCTCAATCACCCAGTGAGAGATCAAACGGCACCCCAAACAAAACACAACAGCAAACATTTTCAAGCCCGCGGGTGTCAAATGGTAATTCCTTTTCATCCCTGGGAGCCAAATGCAACTGGTTTGTCATCTTTATTTTTAACAGTGCGTGTCCTTAAAGGCTCAGAGATCATCTGACTTGTGCCAATGACCAATAAACTGACCAATGCATTTTTTTTAATTTTTTGAAACTTTTAATTAAATCTGCTGTTTATTTATTTTATTTTTTTTTCAAAATATTTTTTTTAACATAAAAATGCAGCAAGTTCGTCATTTGAACTACAAATAAACAAAATTGTTAAAAATTTAAACCATACTCTTAAAACATTATTTTGCTTTAAGTACTCAAAACTCTACTTTGCTTTAAGTAAGTCATTTATTGGTACGAAACTTAATTATTGTTACAAAAAAAAAAAAAAAAAAAAAAAAAAAAAAAACGGTAACCACAACGAAATTTTCATTTAGAATTTGAATAATAAGATTTTTTTCATATTAGCAGCCTTTGCTAATAAAAATATACTTTTTTAATTTTAAAATGTGTTTGGCACTAGTTTAATGTTAAGTATAATTAGCTCTTTACTTACTTCATACTTATATTTTCCATTATGCAAAAAAAAAAAAAAAAAAACAACGGGGTTCAGTCTATAGATTTAACATAGCCTTAATTAAGTGAATTCAAACATACAAAAACATCTCATACTGATAAATAAATATTTCTAAATATTTCCTCCTTATTACTCATGAAAATCATCAAATTCTAAAATAGTTTTTCACGTGGTTACGCATTACATGTTTATTATATTTTTTGTCGAGTTTCTCCATTTGGAAAATAATAATAAAAATAAATAAAAATAAAGCAAAAGTAAAAGAGAACACAAAACATATCACCAAAGTTAACAGAAAAAAAAGGAATATATATTTTGAAATTGCGTCTTTCAATTTATATTTGAACATTTTGGGGCCGTCCAAATTAATTTATTGATGTTTAACGAATGAACGGTCATTATTAAAACACACATACACGCACAAATAACGCCTGCATTCAAATCGTAAAGGTACACACAAATAATATACAGACATACAAACAATAAATACAATAAACCGAACTGGAGCAAAAAATTAGCCAGATCCAGGGATCGAAACCGGGAGCAGAGCATTTCAGGTTGTTGCTCTAACCACTGAGGTAGTCTGACCGGTGCCTTGGTCTGCAATTTCTCTCTACTAAACCAAGTTGTGGGAAGTCATCTTCCAACATTAAGATAGATTAGGATGACGGGACAACGATGAGTAGATTTACTATTCCATAGATCTACGATTTGTCGATATACACGATCGTAGATCGACGGAATAGTACCTTTATTCAACGTTGTCCTGTCATCCTAGTCAATGTTAATGATGGAAGATGACTTTCCACAACTTGGTTTATTAGGGGGAAATTGCAGACTCTGGTATCGGCAGGAGTAGCTGTGTGGTTAGAGCAACAGCCTGGAATGCTGTGGTCCCAGATCGTTTCCTGGCTCTGGCTAATTTTTCACTCCAGTTGGATTTATTGTTTGTATGTCAGTATACTATTTGTGTGTACCTTTATATGGTCATTGTATAAAATATACGGAGTGTAGTTAGTTTTGATACTATTCAGTTGATAAGACACGACTGCCGCGCTTGAGGTAAATTTTCAAATCGAAATAACAGTATTTTTTTTAATAGAAAAATGTATCTAGATTAAAAGAACGACATTTCTCCTTATTTAATGGAGGTTCTCTATCAGAAAGTATTGGTGGCGATGGATTTCCTGGTCTGGAAACTCCTTGAATTTTGTCAACCTTATAAGATAATATACTAAGAAAGCGTTTCTGGAGACGTTTGAAAAATATCGTATTGCAACAGGATTTGACTGGCATTACAATTTTTTTTATTATTTTATTTTTTTCCTCGCACATCAGACGCTCAGGAAAGTAACGTATATTTTAAATTTTGAGAGTGACGTACGTGCTGAAAACAAAAGAACCACAAACGGTGTAAAGAGAATTAAGAAAATGTTATTATTATTATTACTAAGTTACAAAGTATAAATGGAGTCTTCATAAGAAATGCATTGACACATACATTGTTAAAACTACAGGTGACACATTGCCCCTTTTAGGGGTGAAAGGCTTGTCTCACTGGTGACACCCCTAGGGGAGCCAGAATGGCCACCTTAATTAGAATGAAAAGATGGCACCTCTAATCCAGAGTGCCCAATAACAAAAAGAAACTATAACCCGACCCTTGGTCCGCGAAGAATTCGAACCCACAACGTCTGATTGCAAGCTCAACGCTCTAACCGCTCGGCCATTGATTTCACCTTCAAAGACTTCCTGAAATGTTCAAATATCCTGAAATTCAAAGATTGCTTTACATAAAAAGCTCGCCAAAATTCAGCCATCCGAAGTTCTAAACGAAATTGGGTTAGCACATGCCCGGTGATAGTGTTCGTAGGGAAAATCTGCTGTTTTGATTCACTAGTGACGGTGAGTTGAAGGGAAAGGATACACATCATAGAGCTTGCGCAAATGACTAAGAAGTGAAAATCTTCCAACGGTATACATTGCGCGGCACCCTAATTAGCGTGAATCATCCAGTAAGGAATCAAACGGCACCCCCAAACACATTTTTACGCCCGCGAGTGTCAAATGGTAACACCTTTTCACCCCTGGGTGCCAAAAGCAACCGTTTTGTCACCTTTATTTTTAACAGTGTAGTACCATTACTGCATGTTGCAGTAACAGAAGAAATTGCTAACCTTCTCAGTGATGGCACAAAAACAAATTTCATATTACTATACAACATTTCCATTTCCAATTTTTATATCAATACTTATGGTATGCATGTATTTATTTAAAAAGTCTAGAAGTAAGTTTAACAATTCTAAAAGCATTTAAATTAATTTAAAGATTGTTATTCAGTTTCTCTTACAGGCAACATCAGGACTGAGGAGGTTAAGACAACATAATATTCAGTAAAAAGACATGTACTATTAATAGTAATCCATATCCAAACGAGTTTAAAAATATTCGGAGAGCGTCGTTTACATATTGAAATTGCACTCTATTATAAAATTTCCAATATGTACCCTAACTTTAATATTAGATTCAGGTCTTTTAGACGTTTTCATCGTAGGGTACCAAATGTGAAGTGACAGAGTCGTTTAGAATAAATCAAGGTTTTAAATTTGCAATTCAAAATATCGAATTCATTTGTAATTATTAAAAAAATTTCTGCAGTGCTACAGTTGTTTTAGTGTTACCCAAGAACTACTGGACGGAATGAGCTGTAATTTTGATTCGCATATTTGTAGCTTCTATAGCAATTTCTAAGTCACATTTCCTTTGAAAATTAATATTAAATAAAGTACATTGATAGAATTGTAATCAAACTAAATTAATCTATTTATCAAACGATTGCAAATATTGATTTTTAAAATGTTGAAAAACCTGTTAGTCACAGTTTATTTTACTTCAGATGTTCTGAAATTATAGAACTGAAAATGAAACAAATCGATAGGTATAAATTATCTGGTCCATATTTTTAATATTTGAATTCACACCACATATGAAAAAAGTTTCTGACTAAATTTCTCACCAGTTTTATATAATACATGACTTGCTAAAATATTTATTTTACGTATACCTCTTTTTTTTTCTCGAAAAGTTTTCGCCCAACATAAATATGTCTGTTAGAAATCTTATTAAAACAGAAGAAAATAAATTCGCACACGTTATTCTAAGTAATTTTTGTTAATATTTTTATGCTATAAGTAAAAATAAATTAGTATCTGTATATTTAGTTGTTTTGTATTCTAAAAAAACAGCACGTATTTAAAAAGAATATATTTTTTAAAATAAAATACTTCAAAATATGTTTTTATGAAAATGGGCAAAAGAAAAAGATACATTTCACACAATAGTGTCAGTTTAAAATTTCCAAGAAAATTAAAAATTGCTGCATTGCATATATAAATTATAAATGTACATTATGTTTGTTAATTTCTATATATAATAAAACCTTGTATATTAATTTTAACTTAATACAATTTTGATTTAAATTGATAATTTTGGTTAATGGGATTAATAATATAAAATTAATTTTTAATATAATTTTCAAAAACAATCAAACTTTTCGTCTTCTATGATTTACTTTACATAAAATTAAGACTAATCCAATACTTTATAATATAATTCATTATGGTCATAATTTCTGCCGTAGTTTACATGCGTCAGCTATAGTTTGAATAACTGTAGTTTAGTGTGATTTTTGATTCATCCTGTAGTTGCACAATATTAACATGGTATTATTTCAGTAAGATCGTGTTCAGAAACTTTACTTGAAAAAAATTCTGTGCTGCCATCCTCCACTGCTTCCCGCACGCTACATAACGAAGTGTATAATTGAATATTTCCGGGGTCTAGAAACTCGGTGAGAAATCCTTAATTGAAGAAAACTATACAAAACAGTATCAAATGCAGGGAAAAAATTCTTCAACGCATAAATTTTTTTCAGTAAAAAAGTTTTCTCGTTTTCTAATGCCTCTCTTGTATCTAAAATTATTGAAGTTATTTAATTAAGTATAAGTATTCAGACTTGCATTTAGTCATGATAAATTCCAACCCATTAACCATCAAAACTAAAAGGGGATTTTTTTTTCTACAAATGATATCGCTTATTCATTTAAACCTATGTAAACTTAATTCATAGTGAAAATAATAAAACTTGTCTTAGATTACGAATATTAGAGTGTTGCGTTCACACAACGTCAACGGAATAAGAGTACTATTGATGTTCCCTGAGTTCAATTTAAAATTTGCACGTTTTCCTCAGAATTGGGCTCACTAAATTTTAATTACTTTTCTTTGCAAATTACTTATTATAGCCAAAAACGCATACAAATATTCGCTACAGTTATGTAATAAAGCAACGTTACAAATTTACTGGATGTAGTGGAGGGTATACGGACTGTACGCAGTGTACCTTCTAGATTTTTAGAAGAAGTTCCGTATCTTAAGACCCCATCCGTCTTTTATCCGTTCCGTGGGAATGCTTTGTTCGTTGAATAAAGGATTGGCATATACTTTATGTATGAACATTAATGACGTCAGCGTACATCTTCTGCTTATACCGTATATTCTCTGCTATTTTTTACGACAACAACACCGCAATAAAGTCTTCTCCTGTCAACGGATTTGACGATGAAGTGTCCGTTTTCTGTCTGAGAGGCTTTTGCATGCTGAAATTACCATGCCTTCTCGTTGCTTGTTTGTTCCTATCTAACCCTATACTTTCACGCGGTGTTTGCTTTTGCAATCACATTTTCCAGTGCAACTTCACGTCTGAAGTCTAAATAAGACATTTTATTTTCAACCAAAATCATGACATCGTACCACATTTGTCCATATTTTTTTTTCAATATTTTTGTTGCTTTCAAATTCAGTATTTCTTTCTCCACTTCAAGCCTCCATTATTTTTTAAATATACGACTTGTAATACTTTTACAGTACAGAAACTTCTTTTTGTTTATGTATATATCAATTTCGCAGTAATATCGGATAATGAAATACCATTATTTTTAATTATATGTTAATTAATTATATGTTTTTAATTTCCTTCTTCATCAATAATTTCTGCTATTTTTGGGGAAATAAGAATAATATCAATTTCAATTCATTTATCTTTATCCGAATTTTTATCAAAAACTCTTTGAAGAGCTTCTAATGGTTTAACCATACTTAGAGCACTCAATGAGCAAAAATCCCAAAGAGTCGAAGGATATAAGTGAATATGGAAACTACCCCTTTCCCGCTGACGTTGCGCAAACGCAAAACCAGATTTTCCTTCCTTCCCCATAAAAACAAATGCAACTAAATCGTACAACGTAAAAGTTATTGTTTAAAAATGTGTCAAGTTTTGAATTCGATTTTAAATATAAAAAAAAACTGTGAAAGAAATTTTTCTATTTAAAAATTATTTTTAATGTCTCTACTTAAAAATTACAGTTTGTATAAAGTTCATTCGATAACTAAAATTTTATACGCATTTATTTTGACACAAGCGGTTAAAGGGTTGATGATAAGATTTGAAAATTATGCTTTTGGATTTTTTTTTCATGTGAAATAAGAAAATTTTAGTACACCACTGTTAAAATATAGTTCTTTTAAAAATAAATGCTTCGTCTCATCATACATGTTTAAATTTTATTTAAAAAAAAACTAGAATAACTTATTGAAATCCGAAATAAAGTATCCTGGGGTAGTAACGCCACGTTAATGTTCCGCCAAATTTTCTTGTTTATTTTTTTTTTTTCTTTCAAACAAGTATAGGATCTGATACAGCTTCATATTGAATATTTATACGAAAAAGAATATTTTAGAAGAATATTTTACAATTTTTGTGCATTCATTAAGTGTAATGGCGTGTTTTCCTCTTCGATGCTATTTGGCGCTATTACTCACATAGTTGGCTAATAGCGCCATGCAAACAAAACTATAAAATAAGATGGTTTAATGGCATGCAAATTGTCCAATTTTAAAGATACAAATTCTACAGCGTTATAAACTGAGAAAAATGAAAATAATTACCGCACTTAGGACATATGAATTTCTCTTTATTCTTTTTTGTTTTTATGAATGATAACATAATAATCGTCCATAAAAAAATACTCTCTTCAGATACAATTCTGAAACTGAAATTAATCAAACGAAGTAACTACCCAATGGGTCCCATTATTACCAGAGTATATTTATTGAGCTATAAGCTATATTAAACTATAAACTATCTCCCAAACACATCCGAAATCTTCCACAACACCTTGAAAGCACATGAAACACATTGCAAATTTATATAATAAAGAAAGTACGTCCTAATAAATGTAATGCCTTCAGATCACATAAGTTACCTCACAAATTTTTAATCTGACGTTCCCTTTTATGTGCTTCTTCCAGCGATAAGATCTACAAAGAAAAGAAATTGACTTTAGCTGTTGTTTGGGATTCAGATGAACTCAGAGCCCTTTTGCGCAGAATCCCTTTTGTTTGTGCCATTTCCCAGTTTCCTTCAATACTATGGGTAATATTAGCACTTGACGTTATTACCCACCCTACGTTATTACCTCAGAACACCATCTATGGTATTTACTCGCATGAAATTCACATTTCTCGCAAAATTTTAGGTCTGTAAAATGAGGTACGCATTATATATAAGATATTTCTAAAAGAACAATCCAAGTTTACAAAAAGTCGTTGGATGACCACTTATAAAACAGGGTTTTTGTCAGGTTTTTCTCTCACTTAATTGTAATGGAAGACCCGCAAACATAGTATTTTCGGGGTCTTATAGTGTTTTCGTTTGTTTTAGCCTAATAAACGGTTAAAAAAGAAATACTTAAGACCCGTATGAAGTATGCTCCATTAAAAGTTGTTTTTCGTTAAATTTAAACTCTTTTTTGTGGGGGGAGGGGATCGGGGGTCCCAAGATGAGAATTTGTGATAAAAATTGCAATTAGCTATCATAAGTTTTTACAGAAGAGAAAATTGACTTGACGCGAAATTGTTATCGGTCTATGATTTTCTATTATTTTAAAGTAGAAGTGAATGAAGAAAATCTCTTCAATTTGTTTTATTTTTTCATCGCAATACTTTACAGGAAACAGAAATAATACTAGCACGTATGTGTTAAAAAACCATTCTTTTCGTTTTAGAATTCTTAGTAATTGTTAATAGCGTTATATTACTTTTGTAGATAAATGTTTTAAAATAATTTCGATTCTAAAAAAATATACATGGAGGAAACTTCAATTTTATAATAATTTACGGTTTTGTAACTGTATAAAAATAAATACGAAATTTTGGTTAGACTTTCTCTTATTTTTGTTCATTTTTTTCCAGAATTTTCTTCAAAGTCTTTGTTTTTATGTCTTTAAAAAATCTGATCGCCATTATACATGAGAAAAATTTAATTTGTCTATCAGAAAAGGTCTTTATCCTATGTGGGAGTGGGTGATATGTGAGATAAAATACGAATTTTATTATCGAGACCTATGTTGCCTATTCTGCAAGTCTAATACATACTGTTGATGCTTGATACTTTGGCCAATAAATAAGTTAAATTTGGAGGAATTTGTTTAATAATTGATATGACAATCATGCTAATAAGTAGCAATATCAAGATTAATTAAATAATGCATTTTCTGTTTTCTTTATTCCCGCTAAAAAGTGTCGTCATTGTAGTAGCGTGAAATCTTTTAAGATCATCAGCCGAATTAAAGTGTGCGGATTACAAATAGGATGAGTCTGAAAAAGTTATTCAGTGTTTTTATAGTTGTTTTACTTCCCATTCTGAAATAAATTTCTTTATAGAAGTAGTCAGTTTGTATATTGGAATAAATAATTTAAAGTATATTGCATGAAATAGTGGTAATAATTCTAAAAAAGAAATAATATAATGTACAAAAACAAAAATTTGTCTGTTTGTAATTTTATAAAAGTCCACTGTTTGGAAACCAGAATTGTGAAATGTTACGTATATGTGTATTAAAGTCGGCCGAGCCAACTAAAGTACACTGTTAAAAATCTCGTCCTAGTTTGAACCAAATTTTGGTTTTCAGTAGCTGCTCATCATAAGATGGTGAAATCTTGAACCAATATTTGGAGTTCCTGTTGAAGCATAGTTCCAATAGTTGAAACGAAGTTGAAATAGGAAGCTCCAAATGTTGGTACGAGATTTCACCATCTTATGATGAACAGTTACTGAAAACCAAAATTTGGTTCAAACTCGCGCAAAAATTTTAACAGTGTAATCCAGTATCGAAATAATCTTAGTTAATTTCAATTAATAAATATCCACCAATTAAAAAATATATCAATTCCCAATCTAATTTAAACTTACTTCACTATATGCAATGTCAACAATTTAAAAATGTACAATGAAATTTTTACCACAACAAATAATTTTCTATTACAAGATTTCCACGTGAAAATGCGAATTAAATAGTTTAACGAATATCTTTTATAAAAGGTAAATATTACGTTTTATTTACAATATAATGGACATCAGCTGATGCATTATTACGTCATATGAGTTTATAAAAATGTGTTAAAACATGATAAAAACCCCGTTGTAAAAATATTGGCATACTTTAACATTATTGCTCGAATGGTGAATAGCAATTAGATTATTTGTAACCGTATTAATTTGAATATACTATATAAAATTAAACATATATATATATATATATACACTGGATATTCAATCGGTTAATGCGTTCATTCACTTCGAATTTTTTCCTTAATGTTTTATATTCTATGTTTATTTTTGAAATTGGTTTTTCTAAAGATACATTCTTAAAATTCAAGGTAACGCGGAATACTTTAGTTAGCAGACATTTTTAAGCAGGCTAGTTTGACTCTGATTCTTGAATCTAGTAATTTTTTTAAAATAAATAAGTTTTCTGAGTATAATAAGTTAATATTTGAACTAAAATGCAAAACAAAAAACAAACAAATATTGAAAAAAAATGGTAGAAGTATGTAGATAAAAATGGTTTATTCTTTGAAGGAGATAATCAATCACCAAAAATTCTACAATATACTGTAAATTTGTCTATTATTTTCATCTCATATGTGCTACCGTGGAAACGCCTACTGTTCGATTGTAACCTTTTCAGTTAACTGAGCTGGTACAATGTATTGTGAACTCCTCTATTTCATCTGCATAAATTTGATATCATACACAAAAAACTTTTTCTATTATAGCTGTCTAATGACTGTGAGGTTTTACCTATAGTCTGATAGTAATAATGTTCATTTCACCCGTTTTGGGATAATCAAACGAATGACTTTAATAAACAAACTGCAATTCAGAACATGTTGTGTTAAAAAAATCTTTCTGTAAAGAAAAATAAATGTTTGAATTTTTTTTTAAATCGAAATTTAAAGAAACAGAGTTTATTTAAAATTACAACGTGATATTAATTTTTCTTTTCTATTCAAATTGAAAGAAAATTTATTACCATTGCGCATTAATTCTTATATTAGAATTAACCAATTGAAAAAATCTAAATAATTTAAACTAAATAACTAAATAATTTAAACTAAATAACTAAATAATTAAAATCTAAATAATCTAAATAATTTAATCTAAATAATATTGATAAGAATTGCATGATGTTTTATTTACTCTATCTCCATAAAGTAAAAAAAAAAAAAAAAAAAAAAAAAAAAAAATTCCACCGTCTGTTTGTTTCGTTTTGCACAATGCTGGCTTCTGCACTGTTAAAAAAAATCTGAAATTTTTCGTTAAAAATTAGAAAATTTCATTATATTTCCTGAAAATAACGAAATGGGTAGAGAGAGGAAAAAAGAACGCAGATACCCCCTTAATTGGGGCAATTTACTTTGAATGTTTACAAAACTGACAATTTGCTTCACAGAAATGGAAAAATTCAACGAAAGAATCCTGGCTCTATCGCGATACTCATATCGTTCTGCTGAATTGCAAATGTATTGTTTTTTATCATCGGGATTAAAAATTATTATATTTCTTACGAACTTTCTAGCAACTTTGTACGGTTATAAAAACTTCCGTTAAAACATAGAAAAAAAGCGAAACTCTCTATAAATTTACATTAGTTCTTGATTAAATGCATTCGATTACGTTTCGCGGTCACCATTTTGCACACCTTTCTCTTATATTAAATCACCCTGTATTGATTCCTATGTCTTTATTTAAACATTTATTTATTTATCTTTATTTAAACATATTTAACTGTGTTAAAACTTGCAATCCGAAATACAGACTTTTGTTTTCAATTATATTAGAAATAATAAAAAAGAACATTTATTTATTTTTTTTTTTAATTATTAACTTAGAATTATTAATTTAGACAGGTGAAAATCATCTTATCAGAGTTAGTGGGGATTTTCATCAAAAATCATTTTGCAATTGTTTCCTTCATCGGATGCCAGAAGCTTGGAAATGCTAAAAATAAATTGTTCAGTGTTACTTCAAAAGAGTTATAATTGCTACAATGCTATTATCATTATTATTTTTTTTCTGGTAAAAATATAACAAAAAATGTATTAGTCTTATAAAAAATTACACAAAATGAATAAATTAATGAAAACATAAAATAATCACTTTTAAATTACATTTTTTCCTTTATTAAACTTTTACTCTTTATTAAAAAATCTTTCAATTAATTACTGATTAAAAAATAAGTAGTTTCGTCAATTTCGGAAATTTTTCTATAACATTATTTTTGTAAAAAATAAACTTAAATTCTTTTTTCATTTATTCTTTCAAAGGAAAAATGTTTTTTTTCTTACTTAAGCTAGTTAAAAAAATAAAACTGATTTTAAAGAATAATAAGCACTATGCATCAGTCTAAAATAAAATAAAATGAACCATTTACGAATATCCTAACGAATATATTTGAAAGCAAATCTTTTAAAAGCACGGCAGATTTTTTCCCACGGCTATGGCTCAGTCAGTAAGGAGTTATTCCGCTATGAAAAGATCTCAAGGTTGATCTTCAGAACGGCTCGATGTATATTGTGCAAAAGTTTAACAATATAGCAAGCAGTTCAAAATCTTTCGGAAAGCTGGAATTTTTTGATGGCAGATTGCTTCATTAATTTTAAAATTAAATTATTATCATTAAAAATAAAACTTTATTGGAATATTACCGCTTCTTCAAACATAGTTTTCCCACCTTTTATTTCCCAAAATGGAAAATCTGCTAAAGGAACGGTAAATGTCTGGCAACTTTGCTGCCAGTTTTACCATGAATTCACAGATTTATTTTTAACAGTGTGGACAAAGGCATCGAGCTCGAATTTCGAGATATGCGTTTTTTTTATTGGGTTGGATTTTAATTTAAACAGAAGTGGAACGGCAGCTACTCTATTTGATGCCTGTTGCGAAACATCTTCGTAATGTTTCTACCAGTATTGTACCTGTAGACAACGCATGTGTAATGATAAGTGACTGCGCTTAGGAAGTCTGTCCATGCCTATTTTAACAGTTGGTGCCTGGTACGGGGAAACCGACTCCATTATAGTTAATGAAGATCTTAACAGAGGTGCCTTCTCTGTAATCTTAGTATCGAAAAGGTTACCATGGCGATTCAGACATGCAAACAAAATAAAACCTTAAAAAATCTATATAAATGTTTTATTTAAATCCATATAAAAGTTTTTTATAAATCTATATAAATGTTATTATTGAGAGATTCAATTAATTTTACATTAATTGTAGTTTACTAAGCAGTACTACATTTGCAGTACGTATAAAACTGCTAGGATTTACATATTTCACATCCACAAGTTTTCCAAAGCTATATTCCTTGCCAATATAACAACTTGAATGCTTATATAAGGCACGTAATTACCAGCAGTTGTAATAATTTTCCTGTATGCGATTTATGATTACTTAACGGGTAAGTTACTACATCACTGACGTCATCTGTGTATTCAGTGGTGTTTGTTGTAAGTAACTGTTATTAAGCTAATACATGATCATATTTTAGCATAATTATGAGATCAGGCAACTCCATTACTCTAACTAGCTCTTTGATGTATTGAATATGGCCTATAATATTAACGATATAGTTATTTATGATTTCTTTGACAGAATTGGAAATGAATTTCATAAGAGACTAAAAGGAATTGGATATTTAGAGACAAATGTTTATAGTTTTGTTATACTATGAAGCAGGTTTAGTAACAAAAATCGTAAATAAATATAAAATATCAATATGTTTTATATAATTATGATATTTCTGATTAATCTCTTTACATAACGAAATATACTAAAACTAATCTAAATTTATCTACCCTATACATGTAAAACGCAAATGAAATGAATTTGTTAAACGAATTTATGAAGCGATTGATTAAATGACTCGTTATGTTTCAAAACTATTCAATGTAAAATATGAAACCTTTGGCTGTGAAATTAATACCAATTATCCGTTATGAGCCGCCGATTCCGCTTTAAAATTTCCCAATGAAAGCGAAATGAATGAAAATCTGTTTAAAGGAATATCATCATTGATTTTTAAATTATAAGTCAATCTTTGGTAATCTTTTTTAAAACAGATGAAACTAGCGTGATTTTAGAATTGGGGTTGGCGAGTGTAGCTTCAGGGAAAGAACCACCTAGTAAGAAATAAAAAATATGATATTCTGAACGATAAGAAATTTGATAAGGGAAAATTAAGTAAAATTCACATATACTATATGATTATCATATATGACTAAAATTTTTTTATCAAGATAGTGTTAAATTATACATATGTACTAATCCCAAAACTTTCGTCCATTTTATGTATGATAATATTTCCTAAAGCTGTTGCAAATGTTATAGTTTAATATTATTTCTACAATACTACACAAATTTTGAATTTCATCTTAAATTTCTCATTAATTTTATTAATAGGAAAAATTTTAGTCAAATAGAACAATTTCATTATTTTCCTTAATGTCTTGGTTTCTAAACACCCTCATCTGTACTCTACCTCTGTTTATAGAAAACCTTTCGTTGTTTTTTTTCCTCATGCTTTTTAAAATCATACTCCACCACATAAATTGACGGCCATTTATATATTTGTTTACAGGGCATTTCGCATTTGGTTTGACTCTTCTGCTATGAATAATGAAATTAATTATCTCAAATATCTTGCCCTTGCTCGTAATTATAATTCTTCTTTAATAGACAAAGCACTGTACAAAATTAATAAGCCTAAACGTTCTCTTTCGGATTCAAACAATCCTCCTAATTTTTACTGTATACTTCTACCTTTTTATTCTCAGATCTGTTTTAAAATTATTAAAATCTTTTCTGTTTTCAATTTCAAAATTATCTTCAAACCTATAAATAAAACTAATTTATCTTTTTTGAAAGATCCTATTCTTACTAAAAAATGGTGGGGTATTTATTTTTTTCTTTCCTCCTGCTATTTAGGTAATATTGCTCAAACCAAGAGAGTGTTCATTTATTTGTTTTTTATTATTATTTTTTTTATACTTTAAATAATTTTGTTTAATTTTCTATTTTATTATTTATTTTATACTTTAAAAAATTTTGTTTAATTTTCTATTTTATTATTTATTTTAGCATTATTTATTTATTTATTTATATTTTATAAACGTTTATTTTTATTCATTTGTTGTTTATTCCCCCCTCCCACCCATATTCTCTTCTATTATTTATCATCAGATTAGTCTTCCGCATGTGTTTTTTAAAATAGCGCTATCTGTCGCATTTTGCAATCTCCAGACTCTTTCTTTCACTTCAACTTTGACATTGTTCCTTTATGGACACGTGTCTTCTTTAGCTGATCAAGAGCTGTTATAGTTTTAGCTTAAAACGCGTCTTGCATTACTTTTATATTATGTGGATTTTTGAAAAGCGGATTATTTAATTATTAGTTATCACTTTTGGTGTTTTTTAGCTGATAAGAATCTAACTTTTGCTTTAAATTTATAAGGAAACTTTACTCTATAGAATGAATTAAGTATGTAACTATCACTCAATGAAAACCTATTTAAAAAACTCTCAAGCTTAAAAATTTAAAAACCGCATAAACATTACATTTTTTTTCATTAAAAATACTCAAAATATTAAACAATATGAAATGTAATTAATTCATTTTATAGATAACGATGTTATATGCATGAAATAAAAGTCATTCCATTAAATAGTATTTTTAAATCTTACGGATAATTGTCAAAAATCAAGTTTTGAGAAAATGCGAGTTAAAGGTGAAATTGTGTGAGCACGGCTTTAAAAGTGATTCTTACGTACATGCTTATTACTCCGTTAAAAATGCAAATAGTTTTATACGATCTTTTGCACTGTGTTTAGAGTTGATTGAATAATCAAAATAAGTAATAAAAAATCCATTTTTGAAAAGTTTTCAATCCCTGAGTCCCCTTTGAAAAAAATTAAATTTTTCAGTTCATGCATTTTTAATTTTTTTAAATTATTAAATAATAAAAAATATACTTTTGTTTTCCTTAATTTGAGCTCAGAAATATGATAATAAAGTAATATAACTAAGAGAAATTGCAAAATAAAACCTTTGCAATTGCAAATCATAAACAAATAAAAACGCTGCCATTTTACTTACTATGACATCATAAGACTAATTTCTATCAATTGTTCGAGAGCTTCGTATGTGAATTGACCTCAGTGATTTAATATTTTTTACCGTTCATGGTGATTGAATCTCTTGTATTTGTTTAGGTTTTTGGAGTGAGATATTAAGCTGTCAACCTAATTTCAAATTAAATTCTCCTAGGATATATATAAAGTGTTTTCGTTTATATCATTGATTATTTTTATTAATTATTTACATAAGCAATTTTCCATCATATGTCGTTCTTAAAAAAAAACTTGGATATATTACCAAAATGTATAAACAGCTCTTAAAACAATTCTGATGAATTTTTATTTTTTTTCTTTATATATGTATTTATTTAGATATTTTCCATAGAGTCTTTTGCATTAAAAAAAATCTTCGCACAACATGGGCTTCAAAAAATAAAATATTTTGCCAAAATATAGAAGCAGCTATAAAAACAAACCTGATGAACTTCTTTTTGTTTATATACGCATTTATATACATAAGAAATTATATCTAAGTATAAATAATATACATTTTAAAATATAAATTTCCTGTTTCTTTGTAGATTTTAGCAATATTGAGAATTGTTATTGTAAACAGGTTTGTCAATTAGCAGATTTTTATATATACTTCAGGCATAGTTTTAGTTAATTTTGTTTAACAGCTTTAAACCTCTGATTTTAAAGCAGATTGCAAACAATGATTTATACGGCACATTTAAATACTTATTTCCGGTTTTTAAAGTTTAAGATATCAAATCTAAAATTGTGTTTAATATACTCATAAAAATAAGCAAAATTATTTATAGTTTTAAGTTACCGTTATTTATGTTATTTATTGTTAAATGCCTTCGTCATTATTCGAAATACAGTCAACATTTCAGTTATAAATATTATTAAAGGCACCTTCATTCATCTTTAAGTAGAATGTGATTGTCTAACTACACTGTAAATTACTCAGAGTTCGATATCTTATTAAATGATTCATTATCCTAAACTACAGTTTCGTGAATGAAATGGACGAATTATACCGAAATGTTCAAGTCTAAAGCATATATTAACAGTAAATGCTATAGGATTTAGAAATTCTATTAATGATGAATCAGCATATAACAATCAGCGATGATAATTCACTCACTGTTCTTGCACTGAATCTACATTAATAAAGATATTTTCTATACAAATAGTTCTCGGATATGAATACGGTCAGTGCAACGGTGATTGACAATGAATTTTCCCCTTTCGCCGCGTCAGTCACCGCGTGACTTATAATGTAGACAGTGTAAGATATGATATTATATAAAATTTAAATAAATTTTCAATGATTACTTAATGTCTTCAGTTCCGAACCTAAAATAATTATACAAATACTTATTCATTGTTTTTTACCAAACAAAATGATATCGTAAATGACAGAAAATATATCTTTTATGAAATTGATCCTTTAGGCACTTAGTAATTTCGATTAAAAATATGCATCTAAAATACAAACCCCCTTAAAACATCAATTTAATAACTGTTAACCTAAATTAACGCAATCACAAATTTAACAACTTTAAACAAATAATTAATTTAAAAATACTCACAAAATTATATTGAAGAAGATTTAAGTTAAATACTGAAAAAAAATTTAAAAGTTTTAAAATCTTAAATTTAAGATTAAAAATTTATCACATTCATGGTCACAATATCTTTTGGGCATTTTTAGTGATTTTGCAAACTAAGATGAGAATAACATTTCTATAATTTTCGGCCATAACTTCGTTTAGGCCGCATCAGTCACCGGTATTTTACAGATTAAAATATAATATAAAACTTAAAATAATTATGTTATTTTGAATAATTATTAAGAAAAGTATGATCCTTAATAAATGAAATCAAAGTAAATTTTGAACATTTTTTCAGTAATTGCTTAAAATATATATGTACAGTTGACTCTCGTAATTTCGAAATCGGATAATTCGAATCTTCGCTTAATTCGAACTAAACATGAAGTCCCGAAATTTACAATGGCAGAATAATGTTAACATTTTTCATTAATTAGAACTCATTTTCACTTGACTTCGTTTAGTTCGAACTAACGAGATTTTTCATTTTTCTCTTCTTTCTCATGGATTTCAGATCATTTGAATAATTTTATTTCTTTGATTTTTGCGAAAATTCTTTCGAACAAATATACACATAATCCAATGCATTTGATATTCACTTTCTTAGTGCCCCGTCTGTCCATCACTGACGCTTTAAATTTTTCTTCCATTGTGCTTGTTTCTAATCTTTTAATTAGTTTATGTATTTATACATTCTCATTTAATATTAAGTCATATTCTAATGATAACAGACGAAATAAATAAAACAAAACACTATAACATTAATTCCTTTTATAATAGTACCATATTAAGCATGTTTTCATTTCATATTTTCATAATTCGAACTTCGGATAATTCGAACATTTCTTGTGGTCCCGACGAGTTCGAATTAAAGAGAGCCGACTGTATATTTTTTTAGTTTAGTATCATATTTTTGACTGCCATTCACCGGTGACTGACGCGGCCTAAACGGAAAGTTCAATGTCAATCTCAGTGGTTGATATGGCACTCAACGTCGTGGGCTGATTACCTCAAAATTGAACAATTGTTTTTATTTTTATTTATTTCTTTATTTATATTAAATGAAGGCCAGTTTAATTGTACATATTTAGACATCTCGTTTATACCTATATGGCAATTATATCGCGAAATATTGTAAATTTTGTTAATACAACCTGTGCAATTAATCACATACAATAAAACTTCAAATGACTTTATCGCCAAGTTTCTAATTTTTCCAAGATTTAAACTATCGTATACATGTTCCTTATTATATATATGTGATCAAAGCCCGGAATTAGTTTATAGATTTTTTTTAAGTGTATGGAGACGTGTTAGATTTAATCATTTAAAATTATATGTGTCAGTAAAAATTTATATTAAATGTAATTTTAGATGTATCTAAAAATCCATTTGCAGTCTTGTGTAATACACGTTTGAAATTACATAATAATAATAATAATATTAATATTAATAATAATAATAATAATAATAATAATTAGACAAAAAGTATCAATATTTAATAAATAAGAAGGATTTTAGAAAATTTAAATTTTTGTTAACTTTTTTTAAAAAAGAAACTTTTTTTAAATAAAATTATTGAAAAAGTAAATTATCCCCTTAACACAATATTGAAATTAATTTAATCCTGCAATAAAACAGGAGAGTAATTGCGTAACAAAAAGTAATTCGTTAAATTACGGTGTTTTACTTTTGACAGTCTTTTAAATAAGTTTTCAAAGTGTTTCCCATGAATCCGCCTTTTGAATCATTATAAGCAACACTATACTGTTTGTTGTTTTCCGATTATCTAGATAATAAAATATGTATGCAATTAAAATGTATTTTTAAATTCAACATTCTAATGTGTTAAAGACATACATCTAACACACATGTAATTTCTAATTTTAAGCACGCAAATTCCTTTTCTTATATAATTAAATCAAATCTTCTTAAAAGATTAACCAAAGTAATTTTTAACATTCCATCTATATCGTACTCATTAAAGAGGAAAAATGCAGAATTCTTCCATATAACATTTTACAAATAATTAAATATATACTCATTTTCCGTTGTTAATTAAATAACGGGAAAATGGAGTAATTAGCTCTGTTATCTTACATCTTATACTTTATAAATTAAATGTTACAAGTAACCTCAAATACTTGCGCAGTATTCATATTACTTTACGACTATTAAAATACTTCTGAAACAAAATTGAAAATAACAAAGTAAAATGTTTTCAGAATAAACACGAAAGATTAAGACACTTGTATTTCATACATTAAAATGTTAAGTTATAATTTTTTTGTCGTAAAATATAAATAAATTAATTATATTTAAACAACATTGGAAGTATAATAAACAATATGTCCCTTAAGTCATGGTGCACTTTTGACCGGTTACAGGAAATCAAAGAAAAGAAAAAGAAATATGAAATCTCCATCAAATAAAAGAATTCTCGTAGTATCATACCTACACTGTAAAAAATGGAAAGTTGCAATTTTTTTTTCTAGTAGAATTATATTCCAAGAACATTTTGTGGAATGGCAACAATAAAAATTCATGTAACAGATACAGATTTGCACTTTGAATCGATTTTTTAGGTTACTAAGAAATATTTTGGAAAATCGTATTCCCAGAACTTTTTAAGTAATGGTAGGAAAGATTACAGATAAAATTTTAGTAAAATTACCAAACTTTAGTAAATTCTTTTGTAAAATTACAGATGTCTCTAGTTTTGCTGACATATTTTGTAGACTGGCATCATTTTCTTGTAGAGTGTACATATAAAATTTTAGTAAACATATCAGATTTCGGTAAATTTAGATTACTAAGGTTACAGATTTTTTTACAGAGTATATAGTGGTGTTGGATTTGGCCCTACACAAATCAAAATGATATTTGCGCTTTTCCCAAACACAGTTAAGGAAGTCTTTTGTATCAGAGCGAATAACGTATGTGATTCCCTGTTTCAAATGTAAGCCACATCGAACTGCACTGAACAGGTATAAAATTTGAAGAGTTTTTATTCGGTAAGGATTTCATATTTTCATTTTGTTTTGTTGGTTTTCGGTGATTGGACTAATGTCTTACACCATGAGAGTTTTTGACACTCTGTAAAAAATTACAAATGAAAACCAATCAATAGAACTACTTTAAAAGTTGCCACTTGACACCGGTAGAAATATCGTTAATTAAGCAAAAACAACGCAAAAAAGCACGAAAAAAAGGTAAACAACTTAAAAATTAAATCTTGCAGTCGTGGTAAAAATTTTAATGCTTTCTTACTCTGCCACAATATATTACAGAAGAAATACCAGTGTTGAAAGAATAAAAAAAGTCAACATTTAAATGATGCATATGAAATTTGCTAAGAAGGCCAACTACATCTCAAAACAAAACCAAACTTTGTATTTTTCAAAAGCAATACCTATACTTATGATACTGTAAATAAATTCTTCTTTCTTGAATGTACAAAACTAATTTTTTGTAAAAAAAAAAAAATTGTAAAGCTACAGACATGTGTTTCTCTACAAAAGAATATACTAAAGTTACATTAATTTTGCTGGAATTTTACACAAAAATTTACATTTTCAGTTACACAAAAAGTTCCAGGCATTTAAGTTTCTTAAAAAATGTTTAGTATTTTACAGATTTTTTTGATTTACAGTACAAACGTATATCTTTTACATGAATTTTTGTTGTTAATGCTACATAATTAATTCCAGGATTCCCAGTCTCCTAGAACAACTTGGAAGATTTTTTTTCGCAGTGTTCAGTAAAGTATTACGTATTTATAAATACATATATATTTTTAAAGTTAAATTTTATTAAAGATTTTTTGTGCTATATTATTTAAATTCATATGTAGTGAAAGAAATTTGAAGCGTATTTTCATATTAAAGAGCAAGCAAAATAGTAAAAAGTTTGTTATAATTATTACAACTGTATTATACTATTTTTTTATAATGTTTTTTTTTCAAATCTGGCATTCTTCAAATATTTTTCATAACCCCTGTATTTAATCATTTCCTTTTCCCGTTAAATTCATGCTCTTCATGTAAACATCTGAATTTTTTATTTGCTGCTACCATATCAGAAAATATGATTTTTTTTTTCTTTTCGTAGCGTTTTTAGCTACACTGTAAAAAATTTAAAAAATACTAAAATGTTTCTTGGAAATTGACGTTTCTTGAATTTCTTATATAATGATAATAACAGAAATTCTTGTAAAGGTACACGTTTGCAC
This sequence comes from Maratus speculifer, assembly GCA_964019185.1. Lineage (NCBI taxonomy): Eukaryota > Metazoa > Arthropoda > Arachnida > Araneae > Salticidae > Maratus > Maratus speculifer. The sequence goes on along the minus strand of OZ025289.1, from coordinate 440,141,395 downwards.
TGTAAATCAAAAATCTCTTAGGTAATTTTTGAGAAATTTTTTGAAAACTTGGATACCTAGAACTTTTTATGTAATTGCAACCCAGGTTAGGGATAAAACTTCAGTAATTTTAGTAGATTCTTTTCTAAAGCAACAGCATTATGTAGCTTTACAAAAAATAGTTTTATAAATTTACTTCTGTTTTTGTACAAGATACAGAGGCGATTTTAGTAAGCATGCAAATTTCTGTAATTTTACATTTGTAAAATTCCAGATTTTTTTCTTACCTGTACCAATTTTAAAATATTCCTTTAATCATAATTTTATAATACAAAGTCGTGAGTTCATTTATAAACTATCATTACATAATTAAAAAAATTATTATGAATCATCAGTTTGAGTTACATATGTAAGTTACTGTAGGAGTTATATTAATATATCGATATAATTATCCGAAAAGTACAAAAATAAAGGTTTTTGCAGTCACTGTAAGCGAAGAAATCTGTTTGTTAAATAAAAAAAACGCTTTTGAAGGAATTTCAGAAGAATCTAGTAGTCACGTTTATTTTAAATGAAAGCGAATGGTTTGTATTCTTCGAAAAGTGGGTAAATTGAATAAAATTTTTTGATTTATATTCTGTTTCAAGGTACACTGCAGGATATCAAAACCACAGATTCACGTCATGCACTGTTAGTGAAGAAATAACCATGTATGCAATGCCACCAGTATCCGCTCGTGCGGCAAGACGACGTTTCCATCAACGTGGATAGTCAGAATGGCGACCATTTCTGCGGTTTCCCATGACAATGCAGCATAGTGATAGTAACTCTGGTGCATCGAACGACAAAGATGGATACATGAGCGGTACAATGTCGTACTTTTCAAATGAGTCCCGATTCTACATGCAGTATTATGATGGCTGTATACATGTCTGGAGGTTCCAAAGAGAACGCTTGTTATCTGCTTGTATTCGATATCGACATGGGGCCCAGCACCTTGTATAATGGTTTAGGCAGTCATTGGATGCACGGCACGTGCATCTCTAGCTTGGATCGACGGTAATTTTAACACAGATAGGTACAAAATAGTCATCTTACGTCCAGTAGTTGTGCGCTGTCTTTGAGGCCAGCCAAATGTCATCTTCCAATAAGATAACGCAAGACCACATGTTGCATTCGTCTTCTCACCTTCTTCAATATACAGACTGTCTGATTGCTGTCCTAACCGGCACGGTCTCTAAATCTGTCGACCATTGAAAACATCTAGTCATAGACTTAAAGCTACATGGAGTGAGTTGTCTGTTTCTGCCACAAAAGCCCATTTCTAGTCCATGTCTAACTACGTAAGGGCCGTTTTTGTTTCCAGATCTTGAAGCTATTTTTACTAATTTAGCACCTCTGTAAATGCCCAAAATGCTTACAAATTTAAACATTATTTTCATACCGTACTATTTATGCACAATAAATATCTTTTTTGTATTTTGTTTCTTTTATGGTGTTACAAATTTAATTGCCAACAGTGTATATAAGGATTTCCGGAACTACAAATCGTTTATAGAAATAAGAAAAAGAAAAACGATGAAAAATAATAAAGATAAATGCGCTGTACTAAGTCAAAAGCAAAAACATATGTTCTTTTACTACTTAAAATCCTTGAAATTAATATTAATGACTGACCTTTTAACCATGAACTTAAAATTGTATCTCTAAACTTTGTTTAAATTGAGGAAAAAAGTATATAGGGTTGTGGGTGTTTTATAACAGAAAAGCAAAAGTTTCTTATATTTATTGGCAAACTTTAAAGGGTGTTTTAACGATAAAGAATGTTTATTATAAAACAATATATATTTATTTATTACATGTACTGTCCATCGTCAGCTACATCCTTTTTGCATCTTCTCGGTTTTTAATAAAAATATTCTTTTCGGTTTTTTACTTTATAGTAAATTACTCGGAGAAAAAACGACTCACCTATGAACTGAGCCATTTTTTAATTTTTTGATTTTCAGATGAGCTTAAGGGCTGTTGAGAAAATGATTCTGCAATGTTCGAAACAAATAGTTATCCGGAAGAATACTATCTGGGAACTAAGTGAAAGATGTATCACATATCGAATATGATCATATTTAGCGTTACTTTTACCGTTCGGACATTTGGCCAATGATTGAAGTATTGAAAATCACCCTGTCGTGTCTTCTGATGTATTTCAGTAGTTTTTCTTAGAACTCGCGGTTCATTTGCATGAGGTGTTATCAATAATGACGCTCAGTAATGGTTATATAAGATTCGTATAGCTCTGAAAAGACAATCGCTTCTGAGTTCATCATCTTCCAGGGATAGGGGTTCTGCTTTGTTGTTGGTATGACTGATTTGCTAAAATTTTAGCATGTTTTTGTGCATTTGGGATCATCGTAATTTGTCCATTTTGAATGCAAGGAGTGTGATTTTTCTACAGAAAAATTTACAAAAATGATGTAGATTTATTCAGGGTATGCAAATCTAATTTTTAGCAAATCAGAAAGCGAACATGTGCCAATATGATATAAAAACCGTGACATGATGCAAAATAATTTGAAAAGTATGGCAAAAACTGAAATCCTTTTCTGTTTTTAGAACTTCTGCTACTTAAACATAGAAATAATCAGTTCACACAAGGAGCGAGGAGATTCCTTTTGAAAATATTAGAAGCTTTTCTTCAAATATATTACAAGAGTCAAAAATATGTTTCAAAATTATGATATCGATGTGGGAATTGAGAAATAAAATTAAGCGGGACACAAATTGTGGTATACCTTGTATAAGAATATTTTGATAATAATGCTCTTACTACAGATTTATGAAGATATTTTCTATTTAAAGTTTTCTGCACGGAATTTATAGTTATATTTATACGAATTTATACGCTTACATATTTACATAAATTTGTAATTTTGTTACTTGATGATCTATAGTAAAATTCATTTACAATGAATTTTAATAAAGTTTCAATATATAAAACATAAAGAAACTGATACATGCATTTTTAAAATGCAATAGAACATGATTTAGATAGGTTATGTATTTTGCGGCATTTATAATTTATTTAAAGGAACATACAAAACAATTCTATTACATTATGATCTGTGGGTAAAAAACATTTAGGGTGTACTTTTAAAAAAACTACACTAAAACAAACATCATGGAAAAAAATGTGCTCTTGAAAATATTTATTGTTCAATGTGGCTTGTTTAAAATTATATTCCAAAATTGTTTTATTCTGAAAAAAAAACCCCACAGTAAAACTGCAACTATTCTAATACAAAACTATACATTTACACAGCAGAATTAAAATTAAACGAATAATTTAAAGTATACTATAAGCTTTAGTTTGTTTTAATTTTTTAGTAGAATTTTTTACTGTAACACATTTAAAAAAAAATTTAATGATACTCTACAGTTGTCAGAAACAATAGCTATTATTTTCAGGCCCTTTTTATTCTTTTCTAGTCTTTGAAGTCTCCAATTTTTCTCAATTGTGTAACTGAAATATAAAAAATATGTTACACCTTTCTTACAAGAACTTTTTAAAAGCACTATTCTGTCATCTTCAGAATATTCAATTTTCTTTTTTCAAAAGATAAAAAAAATGGTTTTACGAAAGAAAGAGAGAATTTATAAGAGTTAAGCATGCAGCATTGTTGTTTTTTTCCAGTAGAAAAAAATGTAAATGCTCTCTTTTGAATAAGGAAAATATGCTTTAACTCATTATATTTTGAATAGTTGTTTCAGTACATGGTGCGTCAAAAATTCGAAAGTGGTTTTGAATAATTTTATGAATATTTGTGTTCCATAAAAATATATTTTATTTTCAAAATTGTTATTTATTTGACAGTTTTGCAAAAGGGCAAATTTTTAATGTTGTTTCCATATAACTTTTTAAAAATGTTAATAAAACATGAAATTTTCAACATGATATAAAAATGCTTTATCACAAAGATGAATGCGAAGCTTGAGAGCATTACACATTTTACAATGCATTAAAAATCTATTAATCGTTTACACGGCCAATTACTATCGCAATGTAATTATAATTTTGTTTTTTCTATATTACAGCTTCAAATGTTTTAATTTAATCATAAAAATTTTAAAAATAACAAAAAAAAATATTTCTGCAGTTTTTTTGGCTGTTTTCATTCAGTATTTGCATGTTGGAACATGATTATTGATTGACAACATATGCAAATATAACAATATGCTATTTTATATTGTTCGCTATATGCTATTTTATATTGTTCTTGAGAATTTTCTCTAATTTCAAAAACATTTAGATTCTAGCGGTAAAATGTAAGTAATATACAGAAAATGATAAAAATAAATAATATATTTTTATGCAAATTAATGAATTTACATTTTACTTATACCTGTGATAAATGTTTAAGCATAAATATTTTCTTTTCAAAAGTTAAAATCAACCTTATGCTTTATAGGAAAAATAAGGACATCGTTATGATATTGGAAAATATATGTTTTGTATTACAAATAATGCAATTTTCCCATTTGGGTACATTGGCGTTTAAACAGTTAAATCATTGGATTTAAATTGTTTTGAATATTGCTCATATTGCAGGTAAACGTGGAGCATAATAATTAAATGTATTAACACGGTATTAAATGTATTAACACGGGCTTGTCAGAGAGAGGGTACCTTTTACGCGAAAGTACTTATATTACAATTTAGATACCTCATTATTCAGTTCTGATTTTAAAAAATTATGATTAACAATACTTTACTAATATTACATATTGTATATTTATTAGAGCATAAAAATGAAAATTTTTTCTGTTTCTGTTGGGGATGAGGCTAGTTCATCTGGAATCCACGAGTTCCTTTATTAATACCTTTCGGGACTATATTTTATTATTTCTCAAAATATATTAAATTTATTTGGTAAAAGGTATAAATTAAAACGTTAAAAATTGTAAAAATATATTTATTTGATTATTTACATGAATAGACTTTACCCTCGTCCTTTTCAAAAACAATTAAATAAAAATATTCTAAAACTGCACGGTCTAAATCATCAACATTCAATTTTTTGGGTGTTCTTGCATAATAGTCATGTTACTTTTCTATTTTACTTGAATACTTATTAAAATTTTCCGAACTATTGTGAATTCGAGCTATAATATTATTTATTTAAATGATGCTATGTCGTTATAGATTGAATTTGAATAGAGTCCTTTTCCAAAAATTAAATAAAAATATTCTAAAAATGCATGGTCTCTGAATCTCAAACATTTAAGTTTTTACATATTATTCACGTTATTTTTCTATTTTACTTGGATGCTTATAAAAATTTTCCGGGAAATCTGTAATTCGATCCATAATATTCGTAAGTTAAATGATGCTACATCGCCATGCATTGAATTTATACGACTTACAACCTTTATTGTTTAAGAATTCATTTTATGTTTTCAAAAAACCTTGAAACGTATTGAAGAATAACAGACAAGAAATTTAATCATTGCATTTAATTATCATTAAATCACGTCGAAAACAAAAACAAGAGCCATTTTTCTACAGTTGGTATGCAGTCTTACAGATTATTTACTAAAAAAATGCATTTAATACATACTTCTTAAATCTGTATATAGAATTTATAATAATTTTGCATGCACGCAGCATTTATTAGCAAAAGTTGAAACTGTTTTTGCAATTTGTTATGTTTAAAATGACACTTAAATTCCATTTATTTTCTTTCATTGTTTTTAAATTATTATTTATTGTAACTGTACCCGACTACGCATGCTATGCTCAGTCTGGTGAAAGAAAAAGAATGATAAGAGAACACGCACGATTTTTCATTTCACACCACTTGTGAGTATACAATATTTTTGTTGCACCATTGTCTGTGCAAATATAGATATTGTATGGTTTACCAATTCAACACATAGCAAAAAAAAGAAAATAAAATACAAGTAAGAAGTAATACGTATTTAGATTTAAACCTCAAAAGTCTAAAAATTGACTCTGAGCTTTGTTGATGGTGATTTTAAACCTCAATTAAATTAGGAACTGCAATTTCTTAAATTGAAATGGAAGCATAGGGTCATTCCGTTGGAATCATTGGAATGCGATGAATAAAGACACCTTCACATATGGAGGGTTCTGTGAAGATTATTGCTTCTTCAACGACGTTGCTACTTATTTTTTATTTGTTCTTGTTGCAAGCTACGTATTGTTGCAGCGTTTTGGCTGAAGAATAAATTATAATTGGCGCGCCGATTTTCAAATGCTGTTCATACCGTGACAAGCAAATTGAGGGGATTAAAAAATTTGGTTGGATAATTAACCACTTTATCTGCTTCTACAAACGTGTAGGGGGAATTATTAGATAGAGACAGTATTAGACTGCCACACTTTTAATGCTGTCGTGAAGTTCATACATTGTTAAAAGATTTATAGTAGGGTGAACCATCTTTTGATGATGCAGTAGCTGCATTTATTAGTTGTTAAAATATCAATCCAAGCTTTGTCGTTCCGGTTGAACCTCATTTCCAAATATTGATTTAATATAACTATTTTATAGTAGCAACCAGAGAAGCACCAAAAATGGGTTGAAGGTATCACAATTTTTTGACAATGTAGACATCTTTGATCAAAAACTACAAAAACAGCTGATTTACTTACCCAATCCTGATTATTTCAACTGGTTTGAAATTGAGAACTACTTTTTCAATGAGTTTATCTTTTGACGGCATAAAAAGGAAGAAGTTACAACTGGACACATATATTTGTAGTAAATGTTAGCGTCATTATGAGCAGCCACAAAGTAGAGTATTTTAGAAAAACATCTATTTCGTTCGCTGGTGTCGATCGAAGAATTACGAGTAATATTTTCCTGAAATCTCTGCGAGAAATTATAATAAAATTATGCCTGGACTTTCTGAAAAATCTGCACTTCGTTCATGTATGGAAGACGAAAGAATTCGTCATGCGCGTCCCATATTTACCAACTTGGCAATATATTTGATCAATTTAACTAAAAACAGTATTCAACAGTTATGTGTGCTTTGTTTTTTTTTTTTTTTTGACAGCAAAGGTGAACATGGGCGAAAATTAAAGTGTGATTTATACTATGTATAAAAACACTCGCGTATTTATATACACAGGAAAACGTAAAATTCACAGCAATTGGTGAATATCTTTAAGAGATATAATATTTTGTACAAGCTATAGCTCATAGTAGGTGTCGGAATAAAAAGAACTCTCTGCACTGTAAAAAAAATTCAACAGGTTACTAAAAATTTCTTAGTAAATTTGTATTCCACAGAATTTTTTAGTAACCATTACAAACTTTTTTTTGCAAGTGAAACAAACATTTCTTTTGTAAACTGAATAAAAGAATTTTTTGTATAACTAACTTAAAACTTTTTAGTATGAACCACCAATCAAATTTTAGTAATAGCTCCAAAATTATTTTTAGTAGCCATTACGTGTGCCCGAAGGGCAGGAGCTTTCTTCGAGCTGCATCCAGTGGGTAAAAAGAGAGACTTCTGAAAAGAAAGATTATCGGTAAAGCCTTAATAGATGGCAGCACCAAACATTGCTATCTACTCTATTTTGACATGTTTCTAAATGGGAGGGAAAGTTCAGAGATCATTACCCATAGCAACTGCTCCGACATGATTTTCACAATCCCTTTATTTACATTCGGTACATATTTGGATGTGGCCAGAATCGAACCCAGGTACTTTCAGCCTGGAGTTCGGTGCTATGACCACTAGGCTACCAGGGCCACGCCAAGTGAGTTTCAGTAATAGCTATTAAAAATGTAAAACTATTAACTTTATTCGTTGCTAGCTTTTTTCTAGTAATTCTTACAGATTCCTTTTAACCGAGTAAGATTACTAAAAATTTTTTAGTAATTACAAAGATTACAAATTTTTTTTAGTAGATCGCCCCTTTTTTTACAGTGTGGTGAAGAGAGGAGGATCAAAATTAATATTAATATATAAAAGCATGATAGTAATTGAATGCAATGCAATATGAGAATTTTAAAGCAGACGGTGTGCACCTGTTAGAGATCTTAATTTTGTGCAAACCAACACTTAATTTTTTAGTACTTTTTGGCTATCCGGACATACTTGTATACATACTTTTATAGCTATACATATATAAGTATATATACATAGATACATATACATGTACATTACATATATGTGTACAAGGTGGTCAAAAAAAAGTCCTTGATATTATGTAACTTTCGCAAACTAACCTCTCAGCCAAATGAAACGAAATTTCAGAGTTATTTATTTGAAGAAATGCGCTCGAGATCGTAATGATTTGAAGAAATAAAGCTCAAATTAGGTTAAAGTGGAAAAAATTCGAATTTTCGACAGGAAATACCTCTGCATTTTTTGTGAAATAACATCAGCACCTTAAAAAATGACGTTGAAATGATACGCGTTTGATTAAAATTGCCGGTGATATCGTGATACTCAGTCATAATAAGTTCCTAGGTAATGTAATATTCGGCACTCTAAAACAAATGATTACACTTTTATTTTCAATTTGTGTTTACAAATACAACTCACAAACCCATTTCATAACAAAACTTATGATATTACAGAGTTCAAAAAGAAAAAAAAATCTGCTACTGAAAAACAGTGCCATCAGTGCTTTACAATGGACTTTTTTGGACGTGTTTTACGCATGCAATTATCATCGTTCGTGCACCATTCCAACAACTTTTATGGTTTCTCAAAACGCTGATGAATTTGAGATGAAAAAACGGGTGTTGCTATTCGAAAATTTCGAATTGTTTTCACTGTAACTGTAACCATGAAAGCTCTTTTCTTTTAAATCATCACGATCTCGAATGCATACCTTCATATAAGTATATCTAAAATTACTTTTCGATTTGTTGAGCGGATAAGTCACTAGGGGTTCATATCTCGGGTAAGTTTATTTATGAGTAACCTGTATATATGCAATACATTCATATATGTATACATATATATATATGTGTGTGTGTGCAACACTGGCACACGGATAACCGAAAAGTACCCATTTTTTATTTTTGTAGATATTATGTATAAGCTATATATCTTAGTTTAATACATCACACGTTTATATACCCATGATTGAATGCAGGTTTTTATTGAATAATTAAAATTATAAGCACATCTGTAAAAACTTTTATAGATACAGATTTAAAATGCATTACTTTATGCAATCGCATTTATTTTTATATGCAAGTATTTTTTTTTCAAGGAACAGGGTGATTTACGGTAGATTTTTGTTTATTCCTTCTTTGATATATATATTTTTAAGTGTTCTCTCTTTAAATATTAACTTATTTGATAAGTATCAATAAGGTAAATATTTAACATTTAAAAGAGTTTTTCTGTCGAGGAGAAAGGAAATGAAGGAAATAAAATCCGAAAACAAAATATTTAAAAGTTAATCGGATTGTCTTCGAAATTTTCAGGAAAAGATAACTCATAATATATTTATTGCAGTGTTGCAATCAAATATGAATGTGATATAAAAATCTTTGCAGTGTGTAAATCCCCATGCAGAGTATTTCTTCATTTCATTATTTATATAGTAGCATTTTTTATATTTTATAGTTATTTATTAAAAATGCCAATGCAACAGCAATAAAGAGAAATATTTCTATGTTTATTGTGTAAGTATAAATGTTTATTGCAAAACTTAACATCAGGTAAACGAAATAAAATTGTGGAATTTTCACTAAAAAGCTATAAATCTCCTAAATATATAATTTTCCCCAATTAAATTTAAAACCATTCGAAATAAATATACATGCTGTTCTTAATTAATCTGACAATACTCAACTTATTGCAATCTGATTGCGAGTATGGGGATGAATTTATTAGAATGATTAATCAAATCAAAGTAAGAAGGGGTTTTTTCGGGGAAAAAAGTTCGAAATGTCGTCACTAAGAAGATAGACGTAAACAGTGTGTACTTTGTAACAGAGTGGGCCGAAAAAAACATTTTTTTTTTTAAATTTTCGATAATGAATAGCGCGAAAAAAATTGTCACTAATGGTTCTCAGTTCATACAAAATATTTGAGAATTTTTTGGACAATTCCTTATCCTCCCACAAATACTTTGAAGTTTTCCTCAAATTCTCACTTTTGAGCATTTTTAGTAAAGGTTTTTGAAATGTTAAATTAAATTTATTTTCAATTTGTAAAAAAAAAGTAGTTATTATAATATTTTTAATATGAGCTGTATTAATCAAGGGGGGTGGCGGATTTAAACGAAACATTAAGATAATTGACTAAATTGATATTTTAAAAGAGTGGAAAATACTCTTTTAAAATTTTATATTAAATAAGTAATGTTTATCTAGGATTGTCAAAAATTAGCATCTAAAATGGAACGTTTTTAAATGTTTGAATACTCCCCCGTTAAAAAAATACTGCCCCCTCTCCGTAATGAATTTTTATGTCCCCTATTTTACAAAATTCTTATTATGTGTTATAAACTATCTGAAAGTTAAAAATCTATCGGTTCAATAGTTTTCATTAATCTAATAAATTTAGATTTTAACGATGTATATCTTTTACTTTTAAAAAGTCAGAATTTTTATAAAATAAAAAATTGTGGATCTATTTTTATAAAATTTATACATTATTATACAACGTTTAAAGGTTAGCCTAGGTTCACAACTTTAAAATCTCTAAATGGTGTATTTGAAAAAAAAATAATAACGGCGCTCTAACGCATCCTATTTTAAAAATCGTTTGCGGTTTTGGTGATTGATTTTTAAAATGGCAGTTTAAATTACTCAATTTTCAAATAATAATTTATATCTAAATTTGTAATTGAGCTAAATTGAAGAAATTTGCGTATCTGAAATCAGCGGAAACTTTTACTTTTGAATGCATAAAAAGAAAAATTATAAATCTATATTTTTATGTTCGTTCGAAAATGCCAACTAATGAAATGCATAATTTGTCTGCAATGAGCATCTAGTATAATCCTATTGAATGGTATTGAATGCACACATGCCAACCTCCGGCTTTTTAAAAATCAAACAATTGTACTTCTAACCAGAAATTTAATGAGTCAACGAAATTAAGTAAATTTCAAACGGAATTCTCAGTTGATGCTAGATATTTCTAATTAAATAAATTTTCTGGTTCAAAGTACGTTTTCATGATTAAAAAAAGGCCGGAGGTTGGCAACTCTGTGAATGGTATACTTTAAAAAATACAATTATGCATGAAATGGTACTAACTATTTTACTGGCCAGTGAAAAAAGTCAGTGTACTGGCAAGTGGCCATAGAATTTTATTATTTTTTAAATTTTGACTTGTATTCTTAAGCAAATTTTATACACATCATTTAAAAATAGACTTAATTTTTAACGGCTTGGTGCCAGCTACATTCTTGTATTCTTCCTGTAGTATAAATTGTTCACAGTTAATAGCTGGTGTTTCATTATTTTTTACTAGTGTGTATACGAGATCGTACTTTATTATAATTTAATTTATTATCATCTTCTAAAAATTTTAAAATCATATTTTATGAATGAATAATATTATTTGTGTAAATTTAGAGAATTAACACTGTCATGCATTTTTATATCATCTACGAATAACGTTACATTTCCACTTTAAACATAATTGCCAATTATAAATTTACATAAATATCCTTACGTCTAACGCTATAAACATATTTATATAAAATGAAGCCTGCTAAAACGAAATATTTCATGCAATTAGTTTTTATTTTAAGCTGAAAATTATTTATGAACATGAAGTTCTTTATTTTGGAAAAAAATACAGTAAAAGAAATAAATAATGCTGCTCAAACTTCCTAATTCATACAGCATTAAGTAATTTTCTCACCCGATTTCTAAAATCAGACGTTCTGAGCTTTAGAAAATAATTTAATATTTTTAGATAAATAACTTTTTTGATTTTCTTAAGATTATTTTTGCACTATATACTTATATAAACAGATTATTTATCTTAGTGCAATGTAATATTAATGTATTGTATGTGCATATTCTGCAATCATTAGTATAAAAAGTACTGAGAAATAAACAAAATTGGAAACAAACATAATAATTCAAAGATCGATAAACACAAAATATTTCCTTAATGAAAAAAGAAGAAATAAGCAATGTAGTAGTGATTAGATATCTAATTAAGTATAATTAACATTAAAGACGATTAAATTTCATACCAATGAATGTATACGATTTTTGTTTAAGATGCTGAATCGAAACACCTCAATTGGATGGTACTCATTTTCTGATCACATTTTTTTCTACTGCATTACTTAAGCTTCCATGTATTGTTCTGCTTTCACCATTAATAGGATTGTGTATGCTTTGGAAACAACCCTGAAGAATACGAAAAAGGAATACATCAAATTGGAAAAGAGATAAAAAGTAAAGAAAACAGAATAATTCATGTGTGACCACAGCAGTTTCAGTTTTTCCCTTAATCGTTATTTCCCATTTGTAAAATAAACTTTTCTTTCGTTTGCATTAATAAACGAAAATTACCGTATTTATTCGTGTATACCGCTCACGCGTGTGCAACGCGCACCCTGTACTTTACAAGAAAAAATGGGGATTTTTTAAAATCTCGTATATAACGCGCACCGTAAATTTGATATGTAAATGAATAAATAATTAATTGCATTTCAGTAAAAAAAGTCAAAACAAACACCACATCAGACAGAAAACAAGGCAAAAATACATTTTTAGACTTCGGGTAGGGACAGAATAACCGCATTGAGAATCCTAATTAGCGTTTAAATATTCTTACTAGCTCTATTGTATAAAAAAGTGCAAGGAAGGAAAAAATTTTAGAGTTTTACTTCAATTAAGTAAGATTTTCTGAGTTATTATGTGTTCTTTGAATACATTTAATGATTCATATGTATATCGTGCGGTTACATCCGGCAGTAAAAAAATATTCCGTGTATAACGCGCACCTAGAATTTTTGCCCTAATTTTTTGAAAAAAGTGCGCCTTATACACGAGTAAATACGGTATGTATAGTTGGTATTTTGAAAAAAAAATAAGGAAAGTTATTTTTTAAAATTTTCTATGCATGAAAATTTGTGTGTTTTTAAAATATTTATTTGTGTTTCATTATTGAAATTTTGCAATATCACTTATTTTAAATTTCTAACACCCTTATTTTCCAGTTGTGTACTATCAAATTAAAAGGCTATATTCGGCACAATATCTAAATTTAATATAAATTTTGATATGTGTTTTATTATCAAGAAGAAGCATTTTACTTTAAATACATTGGCACTTCTATATTATCTAAAATTATTAGCGTATCTCCTATCAGTGTGAAGTCCACGTCCCACTTGAGGATATCCGGAATTGCTCCAGAAGGTATGTACTGAATCTGACAGAACCGAAAACGTGTATGAGATGCTAAATGAACCTCTGAAACTATTTTTATTATTAATGTTTACAAAGTAATACATAAAATCACGATAGATATTCAAGAAAGCATACTACTTTATTTTAGTAAAGTAGCACTAAACATATCGAAAACATACAAACTTTAGCCAGCACGCCCCTGACATTAATAAAGTTGATTTACTACCTGCGTTAATTGTATGAAGAATTTTATATGTGGATGCATCTGTTTAGGTTTTCATTTATTTATTTATTTTATCCGGCTATACGTAGAAAAATCTATCGCACATAGAAGTATTCAAATGTGGTAAATAATAGTGCACATCCGAGTGTACTTGTGTTTCAAATTTTGGATTTCAAAATTAAATCAATCTGTCCTTTTTTTATACAAATGTACGCCAAGATCTATTAATAGGTCAAATTGTCAACCAATTTTTCCTTGACCATCAAATTAATCAAAATTCAAGGTTTTCGTCAATTAAAAAAATTTTATACGTTTTTGATTAAAGTTTATGCGTAACTTTACTTGTTATTTTTGAAATTTTATTTTTTTTTCTTCATGCTCATTTACACAAAAGTGACAATTTTGTGCTTTTAACAACTAATATTTATTTGATACTTGATCCATCCAGTGTTATATTTAGTAACAAGGGAATTAGCGTAACGGAAAAACCATGGAACAAATTTCCCTTAATAGTTAAAAAATATAAAAATAATAATGTTTTATTTTCTCTACAGAAAGTAAGGTAATCTATTGTTATGTGTCTTTCAAATTTTTCTTTGAACAACGCATTTCATTTTCGAATTAAATCAATTGTTTCAACAATAATCACATAGTATTAGTGTTTCATAATATAAACATTGTGCATGAAATTTTCTTTTTGTTTATTGATTACACAGATTTATTATTTGAACCCATGCCTTGTGGCTTAAATGTTGTAAAGTAATATTTATCATTTCTAAAAATACTTCGTTTTCCAGTAAAATTTTTGCTACTTTATTGTTGTAGTATTTATTTTTTCACATACATGTTTAAATTATCAAAATTTGATAACACTATTACATTTCAAAAGAATCGAAGATCATAGAAAGATGATCATAAAAAGGAAATGGGTTTTAGAGATTGACTCTGGAAATATTTTGTGATCGGAATAATGTTATAGTAGTTGATTAATTAATTTTGATTTAATAAATCTATAAACTTAAAAAACTCTGTTAAATTAGCAAAATTTATATTATTTTTCAAACTCCTTTACATATTATCTATATGACATCATTTTATTGTTTACATCATTACATCATCATTAATGGTTTCTAATTATGTAGAAGTCGATAATACAGGGTGATTAAAAAACGTGGAGTAATTGATATGAAAAATCAGGCATACGAAAAGGATAAAAAATCCCATAGGAACATGGGGCCGCAAACCACTTATTAAGTCTCAAATACAGGGTGTTTCATCCTAACTCAATTTGGGTTCACGGCAATAAATTTCAGAAAACTGAAGTATATTATGATAAAACATTTAACAGACATTCTCACCTTTGTTTTAAATGTGATAACACCAGACAAAAGTGGCAGAAATATGCATTGTCCACACCAGCAATATGCACCTCACATTTTGGACTGTGATAATTAGTTTATATGGTATCATCGATTGCTTGAGTAATATTTTTTTCCAGATCTTTTCATAACTTTATCACATTTCACACAAAATAAGGTACATATCGTTGCATTTTCATTATAATATTTTTATTTTCCTCAAAAATATTATTTTCCAACCGGATGTAGCTAGAATGAAATACCCTGTATTTGTGACTCAGTAAGTAGTTTGAAATTCTATGTTTCTATGCAATTTTTTTTATCCTTGTTGTGTGCTTGATTTGTCAAATTATTTTGTCCACGTTCTTTGAATCACACTGTATAAGTAAAATTCGTAAAACATTTTAGCTAACATTAAATGAACATAAAGAGTAACACTTTTAACTAGAAACATTTTTGATTAAATTGTAAATGTATTATGACATGAAAGGGATTGTGCAAAAAGTATTATAAAAATAATACATAATTTTTCCAGAAATGCAGTTATTGATATTTATTGATGAAATATGTCAATTCACTCAGTAATCTCCTGTATTTTTTTATAGAAAGGAAACTGCCTTTTATTTCCCTTTTAAAGTTGTGTAATTTTAAAGGCACCATGTCGAAAGTGCTTATGTGAGTTTTTTTATGGTGTTCTAAATTGCATGGTGTTTACAACGTGTTGTTAATTTGGTGACAAGTACAACACTATTGTAAGAAAGGGATTTCATGAACCCTATTTACAGCACTATTTCAAAACAATTAGGAACTCTATTTTAGAATACATTTCTGGATGGCAACACTTTTAAAGCATATTAATAACACATTCTAGATAGCAACACTTTTAGCAACACATTAAAAACAGAATCACAACATATAAGAAACGTTCTATGAAGTTTTCTATCTTTCAATACATTTACGTAATGTAGATTTGGTACAACGATTGTTCCAAAATGTGGTTATTTTTGTGTTTTGAGAATCTGCAGTGTACTTTTATTATATAACTAGTTGACCCGCCCAGCGTTGCCCGGGTCCGTGATAGACATGATGCATAAAAAAACCTATAATATTGATGAAAAATAAAATAAAGTCGATTTTAAAAGCACAAAAACTCGAAAAATCGCTAAACATTACGTCAAAAATCGCATTAAAAGTTGAGGAAATTCAAAAATTGCAGCAGACAAAATATAGTACATTAGATTAAAAGTTTGAAAAACTTTTCTTTTGATCACTGTCTCAAAATAGCCGCAAAATGCGAAAAATACTAAAAATCACATTAAAAAATTGTTAAAAGTTCAAAAATCAGTGCACAAATTCCCAATAAGCTTGATTGAAAAGTGAACTAAATTTGCTATGTTGAGTTAAATGAATGAAACCGTATTTTTTTCACTAATGTGGAAGCATTGCCCCGAAACATAAAAAGTACGCTAAAAGTCGACTAAAAAAATTATATCAAAAAATCAAAAATCGGGCTTCGAGGTGCAAAACTTCATATACAGAGGTACCTTCCCTCCAAAAATTGTATCTCTACGTGCAGCGATCTCTTCAGAACAGCTCTGAGAGAAACACACAAACTTCTCTGTTTATTATTATAGATAAGCAAATTATAACATAAAACGAATAAAATTACACATAAAAAGCAAAAGAGATGTTATGCTTTGAATATTTCACATCATGACATCTCATGAAATCGAATTACCATATGCTTAAAAAAGTCCCAATTATGTTATCGATGTGCTTTTCCAATAAGTTAGGGATTTGTTTACTAGATGTTCTATTTTCATTCTAATTAAACAAGTTCATAATTTCATTCAACTACTATAAGTGCATTTATTTTTCAACCGCCTAGATAACAAATTATTTAATGATGCATGCCAGGTAAAACTGTTAAACGGTTAAACTGTTAACTGTTAGACAAAGTTAAAGGCAAGTTAATGACGGTCTGCTATAAAGAAGCGAACTAACAAAAAAATCGATAGCTAATTCTGCTATTGCAGTCAGATTCAGTCAAATAAATGAATATTTTACTTCTCATGGTATAGGTTGTGTAATTTAAATCAATCATTTTGAAGACAATATAATTTTCAAATGATTAAAATTAAATGCGATTTTAAATATAATGTATAGCATTGCTGTATGGGTTAAATTATTTGTGCTTATATTTTGCCAAAATGTGAGATTTTGCAAAATATACAGGGTGTCCCAGAAATATTGGGACTAACTTTGCGGGGAGGTAGGGGACATCACAAGGATTTAGTTTTATACAGCAACCCATGGTCGGAAACGTTTTCTTAATGTGGTAGTGATGACACAAAACGCAAGAAGGACAGGACACGAATAAGAAGAGAAAATATCTTTATTATCCTTAGTACAACAGAAAAGTAAGAAAAAAGAACATTTAAAAACACCGATCGTTATCAAAGTAGGTGTTTGAAATTACGACCCCGGGCCCTGATGCCTGAAAAAAAAAAAAAAAAAAAAAAAAAAAACAGGAATGTCCCGAATTTCTCAAGTAGCTGCAACGATGCGTACAACTAGTTCCTCAGAATTTTCCACTGTTATCCTGGTATTTTTGCAACAGTAAGAATAATAAACATGTTTCTCTCCCTGTTCGTGTACTTTCTTTCATCTGTTTGTGTCGTCACTACTGCGCCAGGAAAGTGTTTCCGACTATAGGTTGCTGTGTAAATCTTAATCCTTGTGATGAACTCTATCTCCCCCTAAAGCTTGTCCCATTATTTATGGGACATCCTGTATATTAATATCAATTTATTCCTTGCTTGATACATTCTGAGAGATTTTCTCTAGAGAAACGTTCTTTAAACTTTTTTGTATAATTTATTTCCTAACCGAATGGATTCAAACTTTTACATTGTAGTTCTTGTGCATATTTATGATAATAGAAATATCATTTTAAACTGAAGTAGGTAACAAGGCATAGGAGTACTGATAACGTAACGCATGCACAAGATGAGGGTCATGAGTATTTGGATGGCAAATATTCCTAATGGTCTTATGCTTAGACAAATAATAAATAATTTAATTTCAAAACAAGCCATTATAAGAATTAATTTTTTTTATAAAAATATTCCTGGATGTATGAGTGATTTTTTATAGTTTTTAACTATCATATTTTATTTTATTTTATTTTATTTATCTTTATCATGTTGGCTATGCATATTTATATAAATGTATTTATAGTATATTAAGCTGTTAAAATTTAATTTAAATTGAAATTTGATTTCATACTATATATACATGCATTACAACAAATAGATTAACAATATTAACTATTTAAAATAGAAATATTTTCTCTTTAAACTCATCTTTTCATACTATACTAGCGAGCTACGCCCGCTAGCTGGACCACTTTTTCGAAACGAACCTCGATATTAAGCAGTATATAATAAGCAAAAAAATTCATTTAATAAGCAAGTCTTGGTTTTCGAATCCTCAAGCACAAAAAAAATAAATTAAAGAGCTATGGTTGTTATGCGCCCATTATCCCTTTAAAAATATGTGGTTTCGCGCGGTGGGCGCTACGCGCACTTGAAAAAAAAGTTTGTAGATCAGAGCCAAGGTCGCTTCGCGCCCATCGTCCCGTTAAAAATATTTGTTTCTGCACGGTTGGCGCTACGCACCCATAAGACATTTTTTCGTATTTTTTTGTTCACCAGAAGCAGACTTTTATGCAGATTCTAAATATGTAATCAGTTTTTTCTACTTTAAAAACTGTCTGCATGATGGTTTAAGAAAAAATGCGCAAAAAAGTTTCGGTATATTTTCTCTGCGGCGGCCTGTTTTATTTCTAAGTTCAATATTTTAGCGAAAACTGCGGTAAATAATCGACGGCAAGTCAAAATTATTGATGCAGAAGAAAGCGCACTTAGCGGGGGAAGAAAAAGAGGTTTTCGGCTGGTTCTTCTTTTTGCGCTCTTAGCCAAAGGGGAAAAGTTCTAGTTATTCACCGCAAGGTGGCGCAGTGTAAGGCGAGCTCTTTTTGGGAAATAAGACGTTTTGTGTTCCGTTTCCCGAAAGGTTTTCAATTCATAACTTTTTTAATTTTGGTCCCACGGTCTCGAAAATGCCCGAAGAGACTTTCCCGGAATTTTTCGAATCGAAAGACACCTCTCGCGACTTCCAACTCGCCCGCGTTGCGAACTGTAATCGGCTTCAAGCAGACAGACACACAGAGGCACACTGATTTTATTAGTATAGATTAAGCTGTTACAATTTCTTTTAAATTGAAATTTGATTTCATACTATATATATATATTGCATTACAAAAATATATTAACAATATTAACTATTTAAAATAGAAATATTTTCTTTTTAGTAGAAATATTTTCTTTTTAGTAGAAATATTTTCTCTTTAATTTGTTTTTTCTTCTGTTGATATGATGTTAAAAACTCTTTTAGTGTTGAAATACGGCTAACTTTTATATTAAAAGATACAATTTTGTGCCGTGTGTTCTTTTTCTGCAACAAAATAAAATGCATAAAAAATATTTTATATCGAAATTTTTAAAAATAAATTCCAAAAACTTTTTTTATTTATTTTTTTAAGACCGAAGATTTTTGCGATAAGTGCAATTTGTTTAGTTTCTATTCTTTTACATCCGGATTTTCAAAACAGAAAATTTTACTTAGTAAAATCACAATAATGATCTTGTAATTTCGGTAAATTTTAGAATAAAAAATAATTTATGGGAATAGTGAATGATTCTGAATACCTAAATTGGCGCATATACCGTTTGCTGATCCCCAAAGGGACAAAAACAGCAAAAACCTTCATTTTTTAGAGTGAATTAAAAAAATTTAAAAATGTATGTCAAAAATAGAAAATTTGTTACATATTTTTCAAGTAATGTTCATGAAAAACAAAATTAATGTTGCTATAATCATGTGCAAAGATTGCATTTGGATTGTCTTCACGAATATTAAAATATCGCCGTCAAACTTTGACGATTTAAAATAAAACTTGAAAATGAAAGTTTTGGAAATGAAAGTTTTTATAAATATTACCCCGTGTTAAATTATTGTAAAGTTTTAAAGTGACAACATATATTAAAAAAAATAATAATATTTAATAAACTGATTAATTAGACTGTACAATTTCCTATAAGATAAACATGTTAAATGTGTTTGTACCTCGAACTTAAAATATTCACTATGCAAATAGAAAATACACTTCCAAGACAATTGAAACAGGGTAAAGCTAAATTAAGATATCATAACCAGGGCCTGACTTAGAGAGTAGGGGCCTCGGGACAAATATTGTTAGGGGGCCCCCTTCTATCTTAAAATTTTTCATAAGTTATACTGAAATAAATAAAACTAAAATTCATATTGTGTTTGTGTACATGAATTTGAAGTACTATTCTCATCGATATATATAATAGCAGAAGAAAGATAAGTTTAAGAAACTATAGAACGCAATTTTTTTCGGTGCCAGAAATATAAGGATAAATGTAAGGCCTTAAGTTGGCATGGAGCACAGGAACAGAGGTGGTCGGAGAAAAAAGCCTCGAACTTAAAACTGAAAACTGAAAAAAAGAATTTTCGTCCCTTTTGCCTATTTTTTATCATTTGACACTCTTTTAACGAAAAACTTATATCTATATCTATTTATATACTTGGGAGGGGGCTCAACCCGGGGGACCCGGAGCAATTGCCCCGCATGCCCCTACATTATTCAAGCCCTGATAATAACTTGCATAAATGTTTAAAGATAGAAAACCAACTATTATAAATGCACAAATAATGTATGAAAAGGTAGCAAACAGCTGTTTCGAATCTACTATCGAGATTCTGCATAGCGATCCCGCCTAAAGAAAAGCAACCAATGAGAAGAAAGTAGCCTGAACAACTGAGTGGACAAGTAGCGACATCTACCGGATAACGAGCAAAACAAAAATTAAAAAGCAAGGGAAAAAAAGGCATTAAATTAAAGATTTCCAAATTCTTGGAAAATAAGGAGTACTTGATAAGTCATTCACTAAGGAGTGAGAATTTTTAATGATGTAGTAAGCTTCCCAAAAACTAAGATCAAGAATAGAAGGACACTTATGAATAATGGTGTCTGGAGAAAAGTTAAACTTATATTGTGAAGATCAGAAATGTTGAGCAATTGAAGAGCGTTTAAGCTCTTGATTTTTGACATTCCTTTTATGCTCCTTTAAACGAAATCTTGAGAGCACGTTTAGTCTGACCAAAACGCTCTTCTATTGCTGAATATTGTTGGTCTTCACATCATAAGTTCAACTTTTCTTCAGAAACCATTATCCATAAATGTCCTTCTATTCTTGATCTTAATTTTTGGGAAGCTTACCACACCATTAAACATTCCCACTCATTAGTCATTGACTTATCAAATATTCCTTACATTCCAAACATTTGGAAATCTTTAATTTAATGCTTTTTCCCCTTGCTTTTTAGTTTTTGTATTGTTCGTTCTCCGGCAGATGTTGCTACTTCTCCACCCAGTTGTTCAGGCTGCTTTCTTCTCATTGGTTGCTTTTCTTTAGTCGGTATCGTTACCGTAGCGGGTATATAAGCCTGCGTTTTTCTGTCTGTTTGCTCTATTTTGTTTTTTCTAGCTCGCTGAGTTTTGTACTGATAAAGAATCTCGATAGTAGATTCGAAACAACTATTTGCTACCTTTTCATACATTGTTTGTGCATTTATAATCGTTGGTTTTCTACCTTTAAACATTTTTTCATAAAGGCTTTATTTACTATTTTAACATAAATTGCTTGTTTTATAAATAAAAGTATATTTGCTGTTAATTTATTTTGAGAAGAAGAAGAATGATACATGTATTTCGAACATGTTTTAATGAAGAAAATCTCTATTTAAATGTTCTGAAACAAAGTATTTCTAATTAAATTGCAGGAATTCAACTAAATGCATTAAACTTACAAACTAAATCAAAGAAATTAAAGAGAAAAATCTATAAAAAATATTAAAATTAAGCAAAGAAGCTAAAAAATTTAGAAGAATCATTTTTGTTAATTAAAATATCGATAAAAATGCAGTACTTGTTTAAGATTTTTTTTAGAACTTCCAGCAACTGCAAAAGAAATTAAATGCGTTTAAAAATTTATATATTAAATTACACAACTAAATTTAGAAAGCTAAAAAAAATCTTGAAAATAATAGATATCCCCATGGTGAAAAGTATTTATATCCTTCAGTAAATTTCTATTAAATATTAAGACAGGATTTTGCTTTCCTTTTAATAACCTGCACATTAATGAATACGCTTTTACAATTATTTTTTTTACTTTGTTTTTCGTTGCATTTTTTAAACTAATAATTGACAATTTTGTTTTTTGAAAACTTATATGGAATTTCTTGAGCTAAAGAAAGATTAATTTAATCATTTTAATAATATTTTAACAATCATGATGTAATTAACATAAAACTCTTGTTTTATAAAATTAAAAATAAGCCAAAATGGGCCAAGAATAGAATAATATCCCCAAACAGCTTCTATGGCACAAATTATCTTACGAAAAATGCATTTTATTACTTTGTAATAGGTTAAAACAATTCTCTTGTGCTGTAATAAACGCAACCGTATATTCTGAGAGGCAATTTTGCAACTAATTTCAGAGCTGGTGATTTTCATAGACTAGACGGTATAAACAACATCGGCTAGTGCTTCAGCGGATTGTGTTGCCACATTACCAACGCTGATCGTGAAATAAAGAGAAACCCTATGATTGATGTTAAGTGAACTGGGAAGCAGCTTCATTCGGTTTTCCTTCATTTCCCATAACAATGTAGTACGATTAAAATTTTTTTAATTTGAACAATTTACTATCTAAAAAAATACAAACAGCGATAAAAAATACAAAAGTATTACAAAATTAAAACGGTAGTTACAAAAAATTTGAAGCTGTCTCTTGGAATACATATGGATAGTTATAAAGTAACTATGAATTGGCAATTTATTTAACATTTGAAATAATTAAAAATTGATAAAATGTTAATTGGTAAAATGTTGAATAATGATACAATGTTGAGCGACGTCATTGATATATGAGATTGAAGTTTAGTATAGTATGTCAGCCATCCATACCAATAAAGGAAAAGTGTTTGGCTGTGTGTCTGTGTGTATAGGATGGCTGGCGATTTCTGAAAATTTGAGTGAGGATAATCCTAGAAAAATTCTGATCCATCTAAGGCTCAGATTATATGCTTTAAATTGTTTTTCTGACATCCTTATATATATTAAAAAATACATTTGAACCTGTCTAAAGTGACCAACGTTTGGACAGGTTAAAATGATCACTATATAGAGGGGGTCACTTTATCGAGTATCTTTCAAAATGACACATTAAAAAACTGTGATCTCAAAAATAAAATATAAATGAGAAAAAAATGCACTATATTAAGTAATGATGTGATTAATTAATAATAAAAATAACTGAATCATTAATTTAAAATATGCTGAATAGAGGTAATTTAGTTAAAGCTTACATTATTTCTTTTGAATACAGTTCAAATT
Organism: Maratus speculifer; assembly: GCA_964019185.1. Taxonomy (NCBI): domain Eukaryota; kingdom Metazoa; phylum Arthropoda; class Arachnida; order Araneae; family Salticidae; genus Maratus; species Maratus speculifer. The sequence goes on along the minus strand of OZ025289.1, from coordinate 440,117,905 downwards.
ACGTAGTAATAGATTTAGATAACACATACCTACAAGGTACTCTGTAATTTATACACATTTTTATTTTCACTGTAGTTGCATAAAGATAACGTTTCTATTATCAGTAGTAATAGGGGAGACCGGGGCACGTTGGCCCAATTTTTTTTATTTCATTTTTTTCAATACCTAAATTTTGTTTATTTTCAAATGTAGTATTTTTTACAATACATAGTACATTTAACTAGTGAGGAAAACGCTTATTTTTAGTTAATATGAAATTTTAAGAACTTTATGAATTTAGTTATGGTGTGATGTCATGTGGGCCAACCTACTCCGTGCACGGGTTACGTTAACCCATTGAGTAAGGCACGTTGACCTGCAATGCTCTTTTTTATATTTATTTAGAAGTTAAATAAAATTCATAATAGTGAAAATGAACTTTAATGCATGTATATAAAAAAAATATTTGCAAATTAAGTTTACAAATCCCAGGGATCATTGCAGTGAATGTATTCAAAGTATAATCCATTAACCTCTTTTCGTACACATTTCACATGATCCCAACGTTTGCAACTCGCGCGCTGAATCTATTCTTCCCCAAGAATATTTTGATTAAACTCCTTCAGACAACGTAGGCAGATATTGTTTTCGTCTTCCTCATCGTCACTTTTTTAAATAGATTTCTTTTTCCTTTTTTGACGGTTCAGACCACTACATCCAGACTGTGAGGGATTAAAAGAAAACAAAATCTTTTTCACAGATTGCTTTCCTTTGCGATTGCTTGCACAGATTGCTCCTTTCCTTTCCTGGTCTCATTTCTTCTTTTAATATCATATTTAATTTTGGTGCTATCTATTTTTTCTATTGCCTTTTGTTGTTGTTCAAGAACTAATTTGACAGGGGTGTCTGTGAGGACTACAAAAGTTCTTTTCATTCTATTCGAAGCAATCTTCTTCCTTGGCTCTGCCTTTTCAAATGGTCTAATGTCCTCAGGTGTTGGTGTTGCTTTGCATAGAGCAGGAGAATATGCGGTGGGCACATCTATAGAAATAGGTCTATCCATAATTACCTGGGTTTCATTAGAAGTTCCACCAATTGCTTTGTATTGCGTGATTGAAGTCTCTGGTTTATCACTGACATACGAAGGTATGAAATCAGAGTGAGTAAAAACATTCCTATTGAAAGGGCATATTCCAGTTATCCTAAAACCTGATGTTATATTAACTCAATTTATTGCATTGGGAAAGGCAGTTTCCACAATCCCCGAAATATCGTAGATATTCATAGGGCGTCTTGTCACCCAACCATCACAGGCTAAATTAACATATTTTTTAAATGGGCCATAGACTGTGCGCTCCAATGGCTGTAGCTTATGGCTATAATGGGCCGGGAAAGACCGGGCCAACGTGCCCCAACGTAAGTGGGCCAACTTGCCCCCTCGACATGTTTGAAATACTTTTGCTATTCTACACATCTACACACGCTTAAAAACATTTAATAATTATTGTTACATCAAAAGAATCGTTATAAAATGAACTTTCAAAATATTACTCACTTTTTTCCTTGTGAAGTATCTCTTGAGAGCATTAACACTTTTTGCACACTAACGAAAAATTTGCTTCGAGATCGACAACAGTGAAAAATCAACATTGTTCTTAGTTTCCATTTCTTAAGAGAACTGAAACTCCTGGAAGGGTAGAGGAACAGGTTTTTTAACCTGTTTCTGGACTTGTGGCGACATCTGGTGACTGATCTGAGAATTAAATCAAATTGGCCAACCTACCCCTATGGTCAATGTGCCCCGGTCTTCCCTACGCTATCCAATAAAAATCACCTTAGACAACTTCAAATATCATTACAAAAAAGAACAAAGTGGCTACTTTATACATTAAGGGAATAGTAACTATAAGAGATTAATTCCTGTACTTTTTTAATGGATCATTATAAAATTTCAGAAAATGACCACATTAGTCTTTTAGTTTGAAAATTTTCAGCATGCAGAAAAAAGGATAGTCTCTTTTTACAGGTTCAAATAATATTGACAAAGACAGGCTAACCGGTCATTTTACACATGGGGAAACGTTAGACAGATGGTCCCATTACGGGATAATTCTCATATTATTTTATATGAGTACAAGAATAATTTTCCAAAACCGGTCACTTTAGCCAGGTGGCCACGTGATCAAGGCGATCACTTTAGCAAGTTTTAGCGAACCACTGCATTTCATGTACGTACATTTTGTCTCTGCTTACTATGTTTTCTTTGAGTAAAATACGATGAACTAAGTATATGATATCATAGATGATGCAAGGACTGGACACATAAATAGTAGCATTTGCATATATTTCCAGACGATAACGTTTGCTGCATATATACTGCCATGATTGTCACGCCTACTGTGACGTAAATCTGCTGACGTTGTTGCTTTGTTGCATCATACAACCATAGTATTTTTCGTATAGTTATTATGTAATTCGTTTGTGAATATTGCAGCATGTATTTGATGAACGGCCAATGCAATTGAAATGACTTACGTATTGGCCGTGTATAATTTGCAAATACTGCAGTTGATGTATCAAATACAAAGATTTTTACTTGAACTGATTGTGACGTTTTACTTTAAAAATATAAATACTATAATTAAAATATAAATAGGACAGAAGTTTTAGATATGCAATTGTACTACGTTTACGCCACTAAAAGTATCACGATAAAAAATATTAATGACTTTTTTGTTGATTTTTTTCGACGATTAATTTCTGACACGAGGACAATACGAAAGTATCGCTTTTAATAAATTTCAAAAAAACTTTTGAACATAATTGTGTAATTGCTAAATTTCATAAAAAATTACTGTGGTATTGTTAGTGAAAAAACCAATATAAGTACATATATATTAAATCTGGGAAATAAAATATTTATAAAAATAGTTTTATAAAAGTTTTATAAAAATAGATAGAGTTTTATAAAAATAAATACATATATCTATATAATGTTTTCATCTATATTTGATAAACTGCAAAGCCTGGGTTTGGAATGCTTTATAATTACATGATATGATAAACGCACCCAAGTACAGTCGGCTCTCGTTAATTCGAACTCGTCGGGCCCACAAGAAATGTTCGAATTATCCGAAATTCAAATTATGGAAAGTGTGAAATGAAAACATGCTTAATATGGTATTATTACAAAGGAATTAATGTTATGGTGTTTTTTTTAAATTTGTTTCGTCTGTTATGTTTAGAATATGATTTAATATTAAATTAGAATGAATAAATAAAAAAACCAATTAAAAGATCAGAAACAAGTTCAATGGAAGAAAAATTTGAAGTGTCACTAATGGGCAGACGGGGTTACTAAGAAAGTGTACATCAAATGCAAGGAATTATAAGTATACTTGTTCGGAACAATTGTCACAAGAAATCAAAGAAAGAAAGTTATTCAAATGAGCTGAAATCAGAGTAAAAGAAAAGAAAATTGAAAAATCGGAATCCTATCCTCGTTAGTTCGAATTAAACGAAGTAAAGAGAAAATGAGTTCGAATTTATGAAAATTTAAAACGTTATACAGCCATTGAACATTTCGGGACGTCATGTTTAGCTCGAATTAAGCGAAGATTCGAATTATCCGATTTCGAATTAATGAGAGTCGACTACATATTTATTCCAAAATTTTTTTGCATTATTGCTTTATTTCCTCGAAGTAAATTAAGTTTTTTTATCGACCATTTCAAGTATGTTCAGAAAAGCTAACAATATTTCTTCTATAATAAATTATAAGAAAATAAAAAGAAAAGGTAAAAAAGCTATATTGTCAAAGATAGCTTTAAATAACTTTAAATATTCAAGAATATTTTTTAGTGTATCAATTCTGAAGACACTTGAACGTCATGAATCATTACAGTTTTAAGAATACAATTTTCATCCTTTTTAAAGTCTTCTTTCGTGTAAAAACTTTCAAAAAATTTGAAATAACTAACTCAATAAATATTGTTACAAAAGAATGGCGCATTTGACATAAAAATATGCTTCAATTTATTAAGAAAGGAAGTTGCAAGAAATATGATCTTTCTAACATGAGTTAAAGTATTCAATGATTGAAGAGCATAAAAAACCCGTTTTTGAGAACTTAAAGTTATTTTTAGCGAAAAAGGAAGGAAATAATAATTAAGTATTTAACTTCAAAATGTTTAATAAAGGTTTATTGTTTTTAAGTACACTGCTAAAAATTTGAAACTTTTGCTGCATCACCATTCCACCGCTTTTATAGAATATATCTATTCTGACCAATGAGAATGCTCCATTATAGAATGAAACAATCGTTCTCTATAAAAGCGGTGGAGTGACGATGCAGTAAAAGTTTCAAAATTTTAACAGTACGTGTGATAATAAAAATTTAAGAATATTCTTAAAAAATGTTTTAACCACACGAAAGCGCGAGACTCATATACATTATTTCTGACACATTCATAAATAAAAAAGTATGACAACCGCGGGCAAAATTATAACAAACTTGCAATAAAAAAGGTTTTTTTTCATTTTCCGATCAATTAATCACTGATTGATTTTTAAGCGATTATTACCTTCCGATATCAATTTTGTCGAACTGTAACGATAGCAATTTTTGGAAGATCTATTTTTACTGAAAATGAAAAACACACGTTGGTTACAAAGTTTCTGAGTCATAGTATTTGACATTTTCACGTATTTGAGAACAAAAGTAAATTAAAATATGTATCAGATTGAATCGGATTGGATTTTAGAATAGACTTAAATTATAGAATTAAAGAATGTAACATGTAATTTAATTATGAAAGGAGAAAAAAGAATATATTGTTATAACTTCTACAAATATACATTCGCTGTTAATGTTAGAAGATAAAAAAATAAATTTCCGATAATATTTTTTATGTGAATATCAGATTATATTTATAATCTGAACTTTCTACGAATGCTGCGCTCACAAACTCTGAGGCGATCCTTTAAGAATTCCCGAAACAACTTGTGGAAGCTTCTAAAATAAACATTGAGGTCGAATCCTCAAGAAGTTTGAATTTAAAAGGTTCGAAACCTCAAGTGCTCCGATAGCTCCGGATCCTTGAGCCCATTCATTCCGCTTGTAAAAGTCTTCAATGTAACCAATTTCCATTTTTAATTTGCTGAGTTTCATTTTGTATTTTTATTTTTATCTTCATTTTTGTTTTATCTAAAGCCTCGTTATTCGGACCGTGATAGAGACTTTTTATTTTCAGAGACTTGATTTTTTCATGAAAAACGGGTAAGAATTTTGAATGTATTGGAATACACACATACACTTAAAAAAATCCGTTAAATCTACGGCACAGCAGTGTTGCCAGCAGTTTTTGCTGTAAAAATTGCTGTAGAATTAAATGCAATAAAAAATTTACGCCTAATTTTACAGCAATTTTTACGGTAAAAACTTCTGGCAATATTGCTGCAAGTAGTTTTTGCTGAAAAGTTAACGTTTTTTTTTTACAGGGTATACACAGAAAAAATAAATTTGCGAGTTTATTGTTAGTTTACTTGCCAAATAAAAAAATTTGTCGCGATTTGGTGCAATGGCGAGTGGCAGCGAGATCCCTGTTTTGAGCTGCTTCTTGAAAATTTTCTTTATTTTTTTCTATCACCATAGGTACAGGTAATTTAAAGACTGGGTTCGACAGATAATACACAATTTTAAAACAATATTCTTTTTGTTTTCCAGAGAAAATGTTTCATGTTATTGAGCTAATGAGCTAAAGAGATGCAGAACGTTTTCTCTTAGGATGTTGCGATATTATAACGCTCCGGTCTTTTGTTAAAATGACTAACCTAAAGGTTCCACATTTAGTTTTGATTTGCTATTTATAAAACTCATTTTTAATGGAAAATCGCTGTATAAAATGAATGAAAAAAAAAATTGTTTATAAATGTCAAAAACAGCATTGTAATTTATATTTTGGTGTTAATACTTTTAGATACGATTTAATTTCAATCTTATATTTTCGATAATATAATATATTATGTAACCAAAAACGTAATTTTCAAAATTCGTTGATGAATGCATTTGTTGCAAAATAAAGTATTCTAAAATTAACATTAAGCAACAGAAAAGTTTTTTTTTTGAGTAAAAAACTTAATATGTATACAATTTTCAAGAAACAGTAAAATAACGTCTCAAATTAAATCAACCAAATTCTTAAGATACTTTTAAGTACTTCTCAATGCAATATATTTTAAAACTGCTGTAAAATAATTAATTATTCACTAAATAAATATACATTTTGATTTAAAATTTAAAAAATCCTACTTTCGCTTGCTAAATTTCCGTTAACTATACTCTGATTTTTAAGGTATACGTTACATTTACCATTAAATTATCACACCTAAATTTTATTACAAAAACATAATTCTTATACACATTTTATATACATATTAGTTTTTGTTCCAGAATTTTAATCTTTATTTCTCAGTTTAAGTTCAGTTAATGATAGTTCATATTCATAATTCAGCTCATGATATTAAAATTAAATATTGAAGAGCATAAATTCAACATATTTTCCTAATTAATGGATGTAGTTTTAAATATGCTGCGATGAAACGCAGAAATATTTAGTTATTCGCAAGAGAATTTTCATTCAAGACATAGCACAAGCAAGCACGATAGCTTCAAAATACTTCCTGTTTATGTAAAGTAAGGAATTTCTTTTAGAAAATAGAGCATGGACTGCAAATGGAGTTTTGTATTATAGTTAACAAGTCAAAATTTAAAAATACATTGCAGTATGTATTGTATTGCGAATTTCACTTAAAAAGAAGTGCTAATTAAATTAATGACAAAGTTTTGCATCTTAGAGTAAACAATGACAAAATCATATATATCGCAAATATAAAGCAGCATTTAATTTGTTTTGTTATAGTAGTAACAAAAATGCAGTTTGAAAATTTTTTATCACATTTTAATATCATTTTGAAAAATCAATGTAAGTTAAAAATATAAATATCTTATATGAGCTTAAAAATATTTTTTTATTTGATATAAACTCGCATTTGATAGGCGAGCTTTTTTATATACAGCAACATTTGAATTTCAGGACATTTGAACATTTCAGGGAGAATTTGAAGGTGAGCTTGATGGCCGAATGGTTAGAGTGCTGAGCTTGCAATCAGACTTCAGAACCTTCTCGGGCCAAAAGTCGGTTTATAATTATTTTTATTGGGCACTCTGGATTATGGGTGCCATCTTTTCATCTTAATTAAGGGTGTCATTCTGACTCCCCAAGGAGTGTAACCAGTGAGAGAAGCCTTTCACCCCTAAAAGGTGCAATGTGTCACCTGTAGTTTTAACAGTGTAATAGCTTGCTAAGCAAAGGAATTAAAAATGATTAACTAATGGTCACGTATGTTGTTAGCCAGTGGTTGATATACTGGTCAACAACTAATGTTCTCAAAACAAACAATTTATCATAACTGATCAATTTCTGGAATTCGCTTATTTAATAAGACTAGAAGTTGGTCAGTCTCATTTTAGTCCCTAAAAAGAAGTCAGTTGAAAATTTTAAAATTAACATTTAAAATATCGTTCTTGGCTGTGATTAACAATAATTCATATAAAAAAATTGTTGAAGCAAACAAGGTGTAAGAAAATTAGCACAACTTACCATAATTATCTCCACCTAATAGAAAACTAAATTTTACACTTTCAACTAAAATTATTATAATATGGTTTCTAATACAGAAGACGGCGAAACCTATGTGATATCAGGTGCAGGAACATTCAATAATAGCGTAATTTTTCAAAAGTTTGACAACAAAGGGGTATCAACTACTGGTAAGTTCACCCTAGCTACTGAAAATAATCTATCTAATACTTAATTTGCGGAACGGTGTTTTGTGCTCTAAAATAAAAAAGATAGAAACATTTTCCTTTTTATAATAATTTTGTTTTTTCTTGTTTAGTATTCCAATCGAATTAATTACATTTTACTTATTATTTTTTTTACATAACCTCAAAAAATTGCCTTACTGTAAGGTTTTCCATTAAAATTTGATTTATATATAAGTAAAAAATATATAATAAAATTTTTATTTGATTATCTATATAAGTTCTTGGACATAAATTTCTTCAACAATATTTTGGTTCTTTTTTCAGTCAAAGTAACATTTTTGTTGTCCTTCAATTGTTCTCGAAGTAGAGCAATAACGAAAACTTTATATTAATGTTTTCCTGTACTGTAAAGCATTCGAGAGGAAACTAGCGAAATAAAATATTTTTGAGAAAATTGCAATTATGGACTATTTTATATAGCCTCAGGCATTTATATTTCGTAGACTGGTTCAGCGAATGGAATCCAGATAGTATCATTTATTGATTTTATCTAAGTGGAAAGAACGCGATATGAAATATTTGGTTTATCATATTTTATCTTATTCAGTAGAAAACGTTTTTTAAATTATAAGTTTCGAAAATACATTTTTTCAGGAATTTGCACATGAAATATAAATAAAAACATACAGAATTTTATTGGGATGTTTATTGCTAAAACATCTTTAAAAATTAGTATTTTGAATAAGATTTGTTTAAAATTCTGATGTAAAACAAAAGTGTATTTTGTTGTTTTTGATGATTTTTTTTGTCTTTAAAAACTGTTTTAGTTTTGAGTGAGATAGGTTACTACGATGATTCGCATAATTAAAATAAAAGCAAATACATTATATAAGGGAAACAATTCAATGACTGTATATCTTTTAGATAATCTTGTAAATACTCATTTGAAATTTAACTATTTTCAGAAGCTTAAATAAAAAATTATTTAACACCCAGAATTTTTAGTAAAAAATCACTGTACGATTCGAACTTTATATAATCTCAATCCCTGTAAATGGTTTGATTGAGCATAACGAATGTAAAATATTATTACCCAGTGAATAAAGGGTACTTGGTTACCCCGTCGACCAACCTCACCAAATTATACAAATCTCCAAACTAATAGCCAAATTATGCATAACATAATTTATACTGACATAATTTATTATGACATAATTTATATTTTAAATAACGAAAAAACAAATAATTATTCGAAAACTAATAAAAATACAAATAAGTCGAATAAAAATCACGTAATGACGTTTTAAACACGCGTATCATATATAATATTATTGAAAGGGACATTCACGATCATCCATTATTGGAATTTAATCTTAATGTTTGGCGATAGTTTTTTGGTCGACGGGATAACCAAGTAGTACCGAATAAAGTTAGAAATTTAGTGAAATTATAGTGAATGCATCTGTAGCACTATTGAAATCAATTCAAATGCTACTTTGTTTATTTGAAATATGTTTAGAATATTTATTTGAGTTTAACTGGAATTAAAATGGGGATGCACATGCATTTTAGGTGCAGATTCATGGTCAGTAGTTCAGATGTGTCAACTAAACGTTTTGCTTTGGCAACTAACTTTTGGCGTCCAAGTCATTTCTTAAAGGGATTCCCCCTTTTCACTGAATGATTTTCGGAATTTTTTTTTTATAAAATCGCGGGATTATTATTCCTCCATAGACCCGTGATAATTACCGTTTTTATCTTTTTAAATCCATAATTAAAAAATACCATTAAACACGGAAGCCCCATTTTTGCGTTCACGGAATCGCCCATTCATTGTTTCCTTATAACACAAAAATGCTATATTTGCGGAATCGAAAAAAAGTGACGTTTGATGTGCAACGCTAATTAATTCAACAGCAGTAATATATCACAGTTACACCGTAAAAATAAAATAAAATAAAAATCCGTTAAATTTACGTCAAGTACAGCTGGTAGCAATGTTGCCAATGTTGTTGTTTTTCCCGTAAAAATTGCAGTAAAATTAGTTGTAATTAACAGAAATATTACATCTAGTTTTACTGGAATTTTTACGTCAAAAACTGCCAGCAGTTCTTGCCGTAAATTTTGATAGATTTTTTTCCAGTGTAGTTTGCGATATTGAAAAATTCGAGCCGAGAAAATAATATGTTTTTTCCTTACTCAAAAAATTCGTAGCTTTGGTATTGTTCATAAATGTTTTTAGAAGTAGACAGTAGATATGGGTATGCAAATCTTCTGCATATTAGCAGGATTCCTTAAATTATTACTTATTTGTTTGACAGATATCTGTAAAATCAATTCAATTCTTCAGTTGGTCAGATAAACAAAACGAAAATTTCATCGAACGGTCATGAACTTTTCAAAAAATGCTTAGAAAAAATCTTGTAAATTTCGTCGATTTCTAGCCTAATAAAACTGCAAATTTCGTCAATCTATCATCAAATAAACCGTGGTTATCTTTAATAAGTCGAAAAAAATATATTCATTTTGTAATTAAAAAAATGAACAAACAATTGGGTAAGTAAAATCGCAGTCATACAGAAGTTTTCGATTAATATTTCTTTCAAACCAACTTATCTGTTAATCAGTAGTTAATGAATTCAATATGTTAATATATAGTTAACGAATGCTTACATAGGTTGTAGTACCAATAAATATGTTAAAATTAAATTATTTAAATAAAATTCTATATTCGAATTTCTTTGAAAATTCGTAAAATAAATTATCGGAGATATAAATAAAATTTTAAATCTCTGAAAACGAAAAAAAAAATGTTTTAACGTAATTTAAAATTCTGAATAATTAATAAATCGCAATAATTTCTGAAATAGAAAGAAAATTGAATTCTAGAAAATATTACTAATATCAGTGATTTTTTATCACAGCATAATAATAATGATAAAACTATTATAAACCCTTAAAATGGCAAAAAATAAGAAATTTCTTTCAGTTAAATCCATCTTAATTGAAAATTTCCACTTCCAGCATCGCGGTTTGAACTAAGACGCTTCTATTTACTATAGAGATGCTTTACATCGAAGCTATGATGTCTACGCAAAAATCAATGAAATTAAGTTAATATTTTAAAATTAAAATCAGAAAAATGTACGTATGACATTTCAAAACTTCAATTTCATTAAGGGTGCATTTCGATTCAAACCGCTTATTTTCCGGTTAATTTTTAAATTCATTTATGCTCTCACATGAATCAGACTGACAAATTGTCTTATTTAGAAAGTACACAAGGTGTCGTGATTGTCGATTCTTTGATAAATGCAGAAAATATTGCCCTCCCCCCAAAAAAAATCAAAAAACGGCATTTTGAACCGATTTTTCCGAAGTGGGAGATTTTGGAACGAAAAAAAGAGTTTTACTGAGAAGATAATTGTTAATAAATCAAATTCTAATGAATTGAGCGTAAAATGACTTACACGACACCTTATACGTCTCTTCAAAAATCCCTTTAGCAAGTTTAATGTTTCTACTTTTAAAAATGTGTCTGAAATTGTCTCAGAAAATTTCGAACTTTTGAATATGGAAAAGCATTTTTTCGAATACACCCTTAAATCAATAGAATTTTTCAACATTTTATGATTTGTTATGGGACACGAAATATTCAGCTATAAGTACACAAAATTTGAAGCTGTTGACTTATACAGGTTTTATATACTGACTGTGTGAAGTACAGATAAAGAAGTGAGACGAATAAGATTTCATCCAGCCTTAAAGAAGAGATAAATTCCATCATTCCGCCGAGAAAAACCAGCAAATATCAACAATTGCAAGATTTGAATTTCGTCAACTGGTCGGTGATAGAACGGGAATATTGCCCGACGATTTGCCTTTACGATCATTTGACGAAATTTCTGGAAGATTTTTTTTACGATTCTTTGAAAAATATACAATTTTTTCTGCAATCTTTTGATAAAATTCGTTTTGTTTTTGAGACCCTATGAAAAATTATTATTTTTACAGAGGTACTTTGAAGAAATCAGTGTTTTTTTCCATGATCATTTAAGGAAATTTGCTTATTTTTTTTGAGATTCTTTGATAAAATTTTTCCGTGATCCTCTGATTTTTTACTATTTATTGATGAAATTCGCGTTTTCTCAAGATTTTTTTTTTAACGAAATGTGCGTTTTTTTTAGCATTTCTTCGATAGTTTTTTTAGGGGGTTTTCTGCGATCCTTTGACGAAACATTTGTTATTTTCTAGATTTTTTGGTAAAATTGTCGATTTTTTTCTATGAGTGATTAACGAAATTGAATTTTTAATGAATATTTGAAGAAATTCACGATATTATTTCAAGTCCAAATTTTCGGATCCGAATACCTTAAATTTTCCGAAAGTTTGGAACAGAATTACCCCTAATATATAATACTTTTTTAGGGTAATTTTTCTTGTGTGTTCTTCAAAAACAGGTATTTGAATTCCATTTAGATAGTTACAGTCCAAAACTATAATGCTTATACATTCTCTATTTTTTACTTTCTTCTATCTTTGCAAGAATAAAATATTGAAATCGTGAAAAAATTTGAATTCCGATTTTCGACGAATTTACATTTTTTAAGGATCAGAGAATCCGAAAAACATGTTTTTACAAAAGGTCTGTCTGTGAGTATGTGAATCTGTCTGCATGTTTGTGTGTGACGTAAATTTACATTATGCTGAATTTAAAAGATTTTAGCAACAACCATATTTCAAGAACTAATGTAAGGAATTTGATATCTTTAGAATCTTCATGATGGGCAGAGTTTACCATTTAATCTTGGCACTATGAATGCTAATTTCGAAAGATTAACATTTATCAGATAGAAAAAAGTTTCGGGGGTAACTAGATCCGACTAGTTTATTTATAAGACAAAATGAAAATAGGAAAAATATTTTTCTAATATTCACACCATTACCGAGATCTTATTCATACTTATTTTAACCTGTTTCTTTTCCAACTTTACAGTCTGAATTATACACAGTCTAAAATTTCTATTGCACTTAATTTATATCCCATTAAGCGTGTTTTCCACCTTCAACTGCTCGAAATTTTCGGATACAATTTCAGACTCATTTTTAAAAGTAGAAACATGAAACTTGCTGAGGGGATTTTTGAAGAGATGTACAAGGTGCCGTGAGATTAAATTTTTCGCTCAATTCATTAGAATTTGATTTATAAGCAATTATTTTCTCAGTGTGACCCTTTTTTTCGTTCCCAGATCTCCCGCTTCGGAAAATTCGGTTCGAATAGCCAACTTTGACTGCATTTTAAAAAATATTTTCTGCATCTATCAAAAAATTGATTGACACAGCACTTTATAAAATTTCTGAATAAGAGAATCTGCGAGTTTGATGCGTTTGAGAGCAAAAGTGAATTCAAAAATAAATCAGAAAATAAGCCCATAAAAATAATAATAATTTGATAAATAATAATCTGAATCGAAATACACCATTAAGAAGAATTTTTATGATTAAATTAATTGTACACGTTTGATATATTTATTCTGTGTTTTGTTGTACATGTATATAAATCTTTTAACAAGAAACAATGTAGATAAATTAAAGAAGCTATTTTTCGCTTTGTATTCGTGAGTTTTTTACTGTATAAACGTTATTCTTTTTATGCAGTTTTTTCACGACGACGTGATGATTGAATTTTTTTGGGTTTAGGATCTACTGGCTTTTTGGAAAGGTTAGAAATCTGTACTACTACCTGAATAAAGTAAACAAAATTGTGTATATACTAATGCATTAATTTTGTTAATAAATTTTTTAGGATCAGATCAATAAGTTTCTGTCAGTTATTCGTTTGATAAATGATATGAGCCGAAAACTTTTAACCTAAACTTTTATGTTGTTCACTGAATTAATGTACAACAGTGATTAATGGTTTTTCTCACTATTCTGAAACAATTCTTTACATCATTATTTGTTACTTAATTTATTCAAATTCATGGTTCTTCCGTTTAGGGAAAATATTAAAATTTAAAATATAAATTATAAAGAAAATGACAGGTACAATTTTTACAGAAAAACCTATTTTAGCAAAATTTCTGGTTGCCAATATTTATTTATTGTTTAATATCATACGTGAAAATCTGTAAAATCTTTAAATAAATATTGTGTGGATTGTAGCGTTAGACAGGAGCATTGCTAAAATATTTTGACTCGTCACAACATTTGAATTTGTCCTCACACATTTTTTTTTCTTTTTTTTTAAGAAATATAATTTTGAATCATTACAAAAAAATGAAAAAATGTACGAAAGCGTTCAATAAATAAATGCATATTTGTAAAATAAAAGGAATTTTAAAATTTACAAAAAGTATTTAAAGTAAAATATTAATGCTTTATTACTTTTACATTAATATTTATCATACAATTCGAGTAATTGTATTTATCATTAAATTTCAATACTGCTATCCAAATGGAATTACACATCATTCAGAACTAATGATAAATATGGGTATTAGTAACAGGACCCTAGTGGAATGAAAAAGAGTGATTTCAACTCGCACATGTATTACAAACTTTTTTAAAATGATAGAAAAATTTTACAGTATATAGTGATAGTATGAGAAGTTTCATATGTGTAAATACAGAGTGTTTCAAAAATGACCGGTATATTTGAAAACTCAATGGGCAGCGATCGAAATACACCGATGCAATATGCTTGGGACAACAGTAAATTTTTAGGCAAACTTTCGAAATTAGTTACAATTTTCAACAACAGATGGCGCTGCATTCTGGAAAAAAATCTAAAGTACGATATTTTTCACATATCCACCATGCGCAGAAATAATATAGCGTAGTCTCTGAACGAAATTTCCAGAAACTTTTGTAAATGTGTCAGGCGGAATGACTTCACATGTAAAAGGGATGTACAGCTTCAGTTGTCCAATTGTTTTTTGATTGTGACGGTACACCTGGTCTTTCAAGTAAAAAATCCTCTCTTCTAAGGATCAAACCATTTTTCCACAGCAAACTTGCAACGTGTGAAAAGCACACGCTTACAGCAGACGGGCGATTTACAGAATGGCGAACTTACAAACTACATTTTGTTCTATATCTTTCAAATTGCCTGCAGTACCATCTGTTGTTTAAAATTGTAACTAATTTTGAAAGTCTGACTAAAAATTTACTCTTGTCCCAAGTATATTGCAACAAACTGTGTATTTCTATCGCTGCCCGTTTAATTTTTATTGATTTATTAAATATGCCGGTCATTTTTGAAACACCCTGTATATACACGTATATATAATGTAACGCTTCAAACGCACTCAGAGTAACACAATATAATGTTCTTGATGCTGAGAAAAATGTTCAGTTTACACTGTAAAAATCCCATATATTTCTTAACTTAGAAAATATAATTATAATAGTGATGGGCGATTCTGGAAATTTTGAGAATCGATTAAAATCGACATCGTATAAAACAACATCGATCATAATAAGAATCGATTTCTCAGTTCTAGAATCGATACTTAAATCGATAGCTCGATATTCAGATTCACACAGAGAAGATCCAAATTACTAATTCCAAAACTTAGATAATCAGCAGGACCATAATTACCGCCTCCCCCCCCCAATCCCCATTTAGGGAGGCATATAATTAAGCTATTGCAGATTTTAGAGTCAGATAATAAGAATTTTAAATTTTAAAATGATTGTCACTTATGGTTGTCACTTACACAAAAACTTTGACAAATTTGAGAGACATAACTCAACTAATAACAACACTGAGTAACTTGGTATTAAACCGAGGATAAAGAGTGCCAAGAGCGTGTAACTAGGATGGGGAACAAGGAGTATAAACCTTTTTTTTCTAATGCCAACCAAATGTTACACGAGATAGTTTGGAAGAACAAAAAATATGCCCCATACCCAGGGGGGACTGGTAAACCCCACTCTTGACGGAAAGGCGACCATAGCCCAAATGTATCTTTTGTCAAAGTTTCAAAATGAGGATTTACAATAAAATAGAACGAGAATTGGACATTTTAAAAATTGCATGCATACTTTGAGCGGCCCATTTAGTAAAGATTGGCGAGGAAGGGGGAAGAGCGAGGGATTAGAACGGACAAACTTGGAAAAAAAAAACACAATAAACTAATAACACAAATAACTGAGCTTCTAAACAAAAATATAGTGTTTAACTTAGTGTTGAATTCATGGGGTGGCCGCGGGGAACATGTACTCTTTGAAACTATAAAAAGTGCCGAGAGCATGTAACTAGGTGAAGAGAGGGGTAGAAACAGAAAAAAAAACGAGGAGATAAAAGCTTTATAACGATATGTTACATTAGATGGTGTGGAAGAAACAAAAAATACGCCCCCCACCCAGGGGGGCAAGATAAATCCGAAACGGACAGAAGGGCGACCCCGCCCAAATGTATCATTTGTTGAGGTTTCAAAATATGGATTTAAAACAAAATAGAACGAGGATTAGGCTTTTTTAAAATCGCAGTCATAATTTGAACGATCCTGTAAGTTAAGATTGGTGATGAAGGATTGGGGGGGGGGGGTTAGGACGGACGAACATGGAAAAAAAATAGTGGCCACTCCGAGAGTGTCGACAGAAATGAAACCTTGAACAATTACGTGTGTATTTTTTGAATCATTAGGATATATAATTGAATCGTCAGGAAATACTTCTAAATGAATTAAAAAAAGGTTCTATAATATTAAAGAACATATGAATATGAATAAAAAAAACCGCGCGATACCATATGACTAGCTATTGTAGTTAACTCACTATAACTACTTTCTTACATTTTAAAACGCGATAAATACACCAACCAAAATTAGACCATACTATCGATACCTTAATCCTTATCCAAATAAATCATTTTGTATTAATGCCTGTTACAATATCTGTAGATTACTTTTTGAATTATTCAAATCGGACATTCCATTCAAAAGATATTACGAATTTAAAGATGACAATCTAAAGAAATAATTGCGCTGCTGAGCACTCGGTGGCTAATAAGCTTAGGGATTACGTGTGCAATCAAAAGATTGCGGGTTCAAACCCCAGTTTCGCTGATATGTATCAATGTTTTTTTTTTTTTCGAAGAAGTTTGAAAAATTAAAATTTTAACCCATTATGGGTCCGTAATGTGACCTAAAATGACGGGAGAAAATTTCTTATGCTAGGTTTGTAATGTATGAAGCATAAGCTTTCAATAGACATATTGTATCAAGAAATGAGAAAAAAACCCTCTGCCCCCCCCCCCCCAAAAAAAAAGGTCCGATAGGAAAAACCGGGAATCTGGTATAGCAAAAAGAACGGCGAGAAATGGTTAGCCATACTAGAATTTTTCTCCTCACTGTAACTCCTATAAAAGCAAAGTTATAACCTTTTAAAGATTGAAATGAAGTGTAGAAATAAGCAAATTTAGGTGAGTGATCGACAGGGGGGGAGGGGTCCACAGCTCTGGGGGTGCCATATAGCTTAAACTTTTAAGTTAAAAATGGTAGAGAATTAAATGAGCGAAATTTTAAGGAGTATATTGGGGGAGGGTGCAAGTCCCCTCTCAACATTTTTTTTCTTTCTTTTGAAGAAAAAAAAAAAAAAAAAAAAAAAAAAAAATACGCCGCCGATGTCGCGCAGATAAACCCGAAACGGGTGGCAGGGCGATCCCTTATTTATCTTTTGTCAAGTATTTAAAATGTGGATCTAAAATAAAATAGACAAAGAATTGGACATTTTAAAAACTGTATGCATATTTCGAACGGCCCTGTAAGTTAAAACTGACGCAGAAGGGGGTATTAGAAGAGACGAGTGTGAAAAATAAAACATAATAAACTAATACTTCAAATTACTGGACTTCTAAACAAAAATATAACGATTTAACCTAGTGTCGAATTAATGGGGGTGGACAGCAGGGGATACCCCCCCCCACCCAGAAGTTATGAGATTTTATACTTTTAAATGCACAAATTACGATTCCCCCTCTCTTGCAGAGCTGTAAAACATGATGCCTTCCTCCGGAGATGCAGAAAAAATACTTGCATTCAATACTGATTTAGCTTAGGAAAAAAAAATCTATTGTTATACGTAATTTTACACCAATATTACCATTAAAACAATAAATATGGTAAATTTTAGTAGATCAAAATGAAATCGATTTCAAAGATCGAAATCGAATCTAAAGATCGACATCAAATCTAAAGATCGAAATCGAATCTAAAGATCGACATCGAATCTAAAGATCGAAATCGAATCTAAAGACCGATCTTACGGGCAGAATCGATTTTACATTTTTACTTTCTTTTGTAACTTTTCAAGAAGAGAATATTAGATTCGTGAAAAATTTCGACTTCCCGTTATTGATGGATTTATATACTTTAGAAGGTCTTTATCATGACTTCATGGTTTTAAGAAATATCTGTCTGTGTGTATGTCTGTCACTCTGTGAGTCTGTATATGACAAAAATTTCTGACCGTTCTAACTCAAGAATAAATGTACGGAATTCCACAAAACTTTAGATTTAATTTAACCTTGATATAAACTGAATCTAATTAATTTTTGGTGTATATAGCCTAACAGATGGCGCTGTTATGCTGCATTTTTTGCGATTTGCACAACAGCTATATCTGAATAACGAATGCACGGATTTTCATCAAATTTCAGATACAGTTAGCCCTTGACATGAATTGATGTTTTTTGCATTTTGATGTATATCGCTTCTCAGATGGCGCTGCTATGCTGAATTTTTCACAATTTCCACTCAGAGCCATGTGAAAGGGGGGGGGGGGGAGGCGAAAGGAGGCGGTCGTCCCGAGCGCGGAAATTTAGGGGGTGCCAAATTTTTACTACTAACATCACTTATAGCCTAGCACAAGAAAAAGTTAATAGGGGAGGGGGCTAAATTGGAACTTTGAACCGGGCGCAGTTCTCTTTTCGCACGCCCCTGTTTCCATTTTAGCTATATCTCGAGAACTAATGCACGGACTTTCATAAAAATTTAGATTCAATTAGTCCTTGATATTATTTGATGCTAATTACATTTTGGAGGAAATCGCTTAAGAAATGGCGCTGTTATACTGCATTATTAATGATTAACGCAATAGCGCTATCTCGAGGACGAATTTTCATCAAAATTCAGATTCAGTAAATCCCTGACATAGATTAGTGTTGTTTAGTTCTTGGTGTAAATTGCCCTAGTGGCGCTGATATGCTGTGGCGCTCATATGCTGGTGGCGCTGATATGGACGCTGAAACAAGTGGCGCTGATATGCTGCATTTTTTATGATTTTGCAATAGCTGTATCTCGCGCTTTCATGGATTTTCATCAAAATTCAGATTTAGCTGGTACCTGATAAAAATTTATCCTGATCAATTTTTGGTGTACATCACTCAACAAAAAATGCTATTTTGCAGGGGGGGGGGGGTGGTTCTGAGGTTTCTTTAATTCTTTTATCTTAGAAACTAATACACTGAAATTTTGAATTGGCACATCCGACTATTTTATCTTCGACTTTTGAAGGAAAATGAAAATTATATTACCTTCAGAGAAATCGATTAAAAATTTTAAAGTATCGATTAAATCGATTTGGCCGTAGTATCGATTAAATCGATTTAAAAAATCGAAAACGCCCATCACTAAATTATAATTCTGAGTTAGCTATAACTACGATCTTTCGAAATCTCAAAAGTTAATATATTTTAGATTTTTAAAAAATCTTTTATAAACACAAAGTATTTGTTTCTCCCACTTATTTTTGGAAACGTTTCAGCATAATTTAAAAGATGATATTAATCAGTTTTTCCATTACGGATTACATAGTTTTCGAATGCTCATAATTCTAATGTACGTATTTCAATCTAAATAAAAAAGTTTTACAAAGCAACATAATCGATTTACAGTATTAAAATTTATTTTAATAATATATTTTTACACACTTGTATGCACAAATTTAAGAAGACAGTTATTATTGTTAGTTATTATTATCATTAGTTATTTATTTTATTTATTTATTTTTTAAAAGAATTTATGGCATCCAAAAATCCGGTGTCCTGTAATGGAATGCTAAAAATTTTAGTATGAAATTCCTGTTTAGTAAATAATTACAATTTCTATGAACCATAAATAAGAGGCACTGAAGTTGCTTTTAGGTACATATATTACAGTATGAAAATATTTAAAATCAATTGAAATGCATTAAAATGCCAAACTAAAAAATCAAACTAAAAATTAAAAAATCAAATTAAAAATCCAGAACGTTTACGACGAAATTCATACCTAATTCATCATTATTTATTTAAATGTTTTTAATTCTCTTTGCGCTTAAGCGCATAGGAGAAGGTTGGTATGAAAAATATGTCACAAAAAAAGTTTTCATACATGTACAGGGTGGTTGGTTTTTAACGCCAGGTGTTCAGAGCCCTCTAGCGAGTAAAGTTTTGGTCAAAACATAACCAAATTTGATCAACATACATAGTAGACAATGGAATTTCGAATTCTTAAAAAAAATTTTAAATAAAAAGTTTTAAAAATCGCCATTAGGGGCAATTTTAGGGTTGTTTACCGACTAAAATCCATTAATTTGCATAAAATCAGTTGTGTATAGCAATCATGAGTATAAAAGGAAAGGCTGGGAAAGTTCTCATCATTATCAACATTCACCATACTTTGCTAGTCAAGCTGTATTATCAGCAGAACGAGCATTGCAATGATGCTCGTCCTGAATTTCAACGATTACAGAATTTGCCAAAAGAACCGATGAGCGTAACAAATTTACAAAAGATGATTCATCGATTTGAAACTATGCAGCAACAAGACCTAGGACGCAAAGTGACTAGTCAATAACAAGTTGACGAAGTTGTAACTGCTATATCGAGTTTGCCGACACCCTTTTCATGTATGAGGCTGCAGAAGGAAATGGCTCTCATACACACTGTATATCTAACAGCTCCTGTATATCTAACATGTATAACACTGTATATCTAACTTGTATAATACTGTATATCTAACCTGTTGAAGGACTATTACGTATTGTGTATAATACTGTTTCTGTTGCATCAAGAATTATGCGATATCTTTCAGTGTCCTATCACGCACCGAAACATAAAACGATCTACTCGTGCACAATTCGCCACGAAAACGCTTATGTGTTCGGCAATCCAACAGATTCTTACAAGGGAATCAATGCATATACAGTGGACTCTCTCTATCTGAATATTCTCTAATCTGATCACCCTGGTTTTATGAACGCATTTCGATGGTCTCGGCGAAACTCCATAGAATTAATATAAGCTAGACTCTCTGTATTCTGAACACCCTCTAACCTGAACAACCTGCTTTATGAACGCTACTTTCGATTCCATTTTTACCTCACTTCTCTGTAAACTGAACATGTGTTTGGAATCGGAATCCTGGAAATTCCTACATCGTGAAAATTCAGTGAAACTTGTTGCATAAGAATAAAAAAGTTTTTATGAACTCAAATAAGTATAGAATTTTGGAACAGAAAATTGGAAACAAGAACATAAACATTAAAGTTTGGAAGATTTTTTGTCAAAGGAGAACAAAGAATCATCATGTCACTGGACTCCTACTTTGGATTTTTCAAAAAAAGCAGAAAATTGCAGAATTAAAAGTATCGGAAAGATTTTTGACTTATTCCAAAATTTAACGTAATATCGAGTTCAAAATAATCAATGGTGAAGCTGCAGATGTAAATATTGACGCTGTGGAAGAATAGAAAATAAAACTTCTGAACATAACAAAAGATTTCGATATAGCAAACATTTTGAATGTTGACGTAACTTACCTGTTTTCACAGCTATTCCAAACAAAACTCAAGCAAAAAGAAGCGAAAATTGCATAGTTGGGAAAATGTCAAAAAAAAAATTGCATTATGCTCTGTACCAGTTTTATGGATGAGAAGCTCAAACCACTTATAATCGATCGGAAAACTTTTTAAAAATGTGAAGATTGCATCATTGCCTACACACTATAAACCAAATCGGAAAGTGTAGATGATATTCACAATTTTCTCATAGTAGTTCGAGAGAATTAATAAGACTATGAAGAGAGGAAAGAAAAAAAAATTTGTTGTTAACAGTGGTGACCATCCCCCTAAACCCAATGACGCCCCCCCCCCAAAAAAATCTTCATACTTTAACGTTGACCCTCCCCCGCTCCCCTGAACAGAATGTCAATTGTAAATTATATACTACTTATATATGTGACGATTTAAGGAGAACTCGAATTATTTCCACTGGTTAAAAAGAAACACACAGTCATGGCAAGCGAGGGAAGAAACAAAATAAATAAATAAATGTAGAAGATCCAATAATTAGTCATGGGCTGCTGTAAATTCATTTATTAAATTCGTAATAATGAGGAAGGAAAAGCTCCTTTTGCAAAAATTCCATCATTATTTCAGCGAGCTGTCCTCATCGAAGAAGCAACCCAAGAAATCTTCTTTTTCATCTCGAGACTTCCACCTTTTTTAAACGAAAAAGAAAGTTCTGGAACATTCTGTAACCTCAAACCATCATTCTTTTATGTAAACAGAATTCTTGTCCAGCAACGAGATTATTTTCCACAAACGATAAATTTATTTTAAAAAAAATGTTATTTAACCAATTTATAATTGACTCAGAATTTTAAATATCTTAGGCAGACGATTTTTATAAATGATTAATTTTAAGAGAAAAAGAAAAGAAATGAATTTATTAATATGCACACATCAAAGGTTGACGTAGGAAAAATAAATAAATAGATAAAATAAAATAATGATATTTTTTCAAAGGTATGGTTTTGGAATAAATTTAATAAGACTTTCTTAAAAAGGGTTGATAAAAACATAGAAGAAATCAGTTTTATTTGGAATATTAAGAAATAAAGTTTTAATTAAGAATATTTTTAATTTAGAGCCATCTTTTTAAATTTACGCATACTGGAATAATGTTTTTAAGGCAAATTAAGAATTTATATTGTCTGCATAAGGATTAACAGATTAGATTTAGAAACAAGATTTTAATTTAATAATTTGAAGTAAGTACGGAATATTATTATAAGAAAATTATGATAGTATAAAGGTTAGTTTTGGCGAAAAATTTTTTAATTTGTAATATATATATACTACATATATAATCTACTGCACATTCAAAAGATAGCGAGTTGAACATAGCGGAATGAGTTCTTATTGCCCTTATCTAGAATTTAAAGAAAGAAAACACAAGGACATTTCTGAAAATTCAATGTTGAAAGAACTTAAAAGTGATATTAAAAGAATCAAGGTTTATAAAAGATAGAGAGTTGAGTATAGCAAAATGAGTTCTTATTGCCCTTATCTAGAATTTAAAGAAAGAAAACACAAGGACATTTCTGAAAATTCAATGTTGAAAGAACTTAAAAGTGATATTAAAAGAATCACGATTTACAAAAGATAGAGAGTTGAGTATAGCAAAATGAGTTCTTATTGCTCTTATCTAGAATTTAAAGAAAGAAAACACAGGAACATTTTGGGAAAATCAATTTTTGAAAAAAATTAAAAGTGTATTAAAAAAAATCAAGATTTTTTTATTAGTAAAAAAAAAAAGAAAATATTAAGAATTTAAAAATACTCCAAAATATACTTTTTTCCAAATTCCCCCCAAAACTAAATTGCCTAACGCATCTTGCGTCACCAAACCCCTCTCTGGATACCCCTGGTTGTTAATACCATATCATTTACAAGCACGCAGCTGAGCAACATAACCTTGAAGTTCCTGTTACGAAATGCCCCACCAGTGGCCGAGAGGTTCTGACCTCTCAATTGGTAGACGGCAGGTGCTGGGTTCGAACCCAATCGCGACCGTCGGCCTAACCGTTCGGAGTTTTCCATGGTTTTCTTCGAACATTGGATTTCCTTGGGTAATACGGGTTAGGTTCCCTTAGAAAGATCCCCACGGAGGGCATCCCACCCCTTTAGGGCGTATATCCCATGTGTAGATAATTGGCCGACATAAAATAAACCAAATAAACTGTTACCAAACTATACTTTTATAATCCACCCTCTAGATCAAAGAGTAATCAAGAGCATTAAATCTTACTATCAAATCCATTTTCAGAAGAAATTGTCCCTGGAGATGGAGGCGGCGAATTCGCTCGAAGAAGGTCAACGTCGTGGATGCTGTCAAACAAGAATAGAAGACCAAAAAACAACAGCTGGGAATGACTTGGGATCAATTCTTCAGAAGCTTGATACTGAAACAGAACTTGGAGGTTATGTTGAAACCGATGAAATCCTAATGGTTTGCAGGAACAACATTGTTGAAGAGGAAGAGGAAAGTGAAGGAGAAGCAGAGGCATAACCAGAAGAGACTGACGAAATAAGACGAACGATGATTACATTCAAGCAATATGACTAAGAAACTCATTCAAGACTTGATGAACTATGTGTCTGAACATCACCTCAAAGCTTTACCACTTCTTAAACAGCCAGATAATATGTAAATTGCATGAGCACATACAATGCAAAAACAGACTAAAATTATTCATTTAAGTAATATACAGAATATGTTTTCAAGAGGTGTATTATAATGTAAATGTATGTTTTGTAAAAAAAATTAATAAAAAAAATGAGATGGTACAGTACAAAATTGACTAAATTTAGTTTGGCATTGCACAATGGTATGACTAACCATGCTAAATATTTTATACAGACTTCAATACATAGTAGTAGTAACAATGTATTTCCGATTCTCCCTCTATACTGAACACCCCCATAATCTGAACATTTTTGGTCGGTCCCATGAGTGTTCAGAATAGAGAGAGTCCACTGTACATCCTTTGTGCAACTGCTGCATTTCACTGTTCAGCCTCATGCATGAAATGCATGTGAGGAAGCTCCGCATTCGTGTAACAATGCAAGTTTCTTGAAATCCGTGCAGAGAATGTCTATTCAAGCCAGCAAACTGTTTTTATTCACTTAACTCAACAACGCTTCTACTTCCTCAGTGGTACATTTCCGTATTTATAATACTCTATTAAAAATCTTGTACTAGTTTGAATCAATATTTGTAGCTCCTGTTGAAGAATAGTTCCAATAACAGGAACGAGGTTGAAATAGGAAGCTACAAATGTTGATATGAGATTTCACCATCTTAAGGTTGCAGCTACCGAGCATCAAAAATTGGTTCAAACTAGAGCAAAATGTTTAACACTGTATATTTCTGTGCGAAATCTGCTTATTTAGTTTCCCTCTAACTGCCTTTACATTTTTGACACAGAATTGTAAACCACCCTGTATAAAAGTTTTCTTTATATAGGCCTATTTCAATTTGTCTTATAATTTTAATCTCTTTTTCTCTATGAAAATATTTTGTCTATCTTCACTACTATGTAATTTATATACAGAACAATGTAGAGTCATGTGCCTATGAAAATCTTTAAAAATACCCATTTTTTACAACGGAATTTATCTAGTTATGATAATTTGATTTTTATGAATTGCTAGTATTTTCCATTATTAAAAACGAAGAGACATGTTTTACGCAACACACAAATAAACGGTACAAACCTAACTAATGTAGAAATAAGGAAAATCAAATTATGTGGAAACAATTTAGACTAAATTCCAAAGAAATATAAAGATAAAACAATTCAGCTATCTTAAAATAAAAAAAGATATTGCATCTCGGAAGCTGAATCAACAAACGAAATAAATATCTCTTGAAAAATTGCGAATTGCTGTTACTCTATAAATCTAAAAAAATTATCTTTTTTTCTTAGCAAAAGAATAAGAATGGAGAAAAGAAATGTTTTGCGATTTAAAAAGCAGACAATATTGCATAAGGAAAAAAAAGGGTTTGGGTAAAATGTCTTTAATTGATTAAAAAATAACAATAACAATTTTTAAATTGTTTTTATATTTTTTTCCGCATAAAATTTGTAAAAAGCATTGTATATATATATATATATATATATATATATATGATATGTCTGTGTGTGTGGATATGTTTACATATATGTATGCATTATATAGTGTGTCTCATATAAATATAAAGACACTGATATTTTCCAAATAATATTTTAAAAATACAATAATTAAAAATATGTTTATGCTTATAAGGTGGATCGTGTACCAAGAAAAAAACATTTTACAATAAGTTGAATTAAAATTAATTAACTGAAACTTAAAAACTGAACAGTGGAAAGAAATTTTCTGCCTCATAAATATAAACACTTTTTACATTGTTTTTAATTATCGTCCAATAATCGATGCATTTTTAGTAATGACTGCATATATACTAGCTGGCATGCTGCTTATTGAGTTGCATAAGCATTCGGACTTTATATCAAATCAACTTCGCTCGATTTCTTTTTTCAACTCAAGGACGTTGGCAAACTGTCTTCCAGAAGCATATACACTGTAAAGGTGAATGCCCTAAAGAATCTCAACTGGATTTAAATCAAGGCTAAGTGCAGGGAACACCGTGGCATGAACATTGTTATTAACAAACCATTTTTTGTGAGTTTTCATGGGTGAATGAGTGCATTATCCTATTGAAATCAAATAATTCCCACCAACGCGTTTCATGAATTACTCACAAGAAAATAGCGAGTATACCGGTTTCTATATATTCTATGGATGATGTTTACGATCCAAAAATTGAATGTCTGTAATTCCATTAAATCGTGGAAATCAAATAATTCCCATCAACAAGTTTCATCAATTGCTTACTAGAAAATATCGAGTATATCGATTTCTATACACTTTTTGGATGATGTTTACCTTCCGGAAATTGAATATATGTTGTTCCATTAAAAAAGAAGAAACCCCAAGTTATTACGGAATCGCCCACTTTTTGCCTGCTGAAGAGGATTCGTGGACGACGTCTTAAATCATGCCAGTAGGAATTCAAAGCATCTGGGCGATCAAAATATGACTTTTCATCTGAAAAATAATGCGGCGCGGCATATCCGTTCGTTTTTCCAATACATGTGATCTTTAGCCAAAGCCACCTCCGTTCTTTTTGGTTCTATTTTTAATAAAAGAAATAAGCACATACGCCGGCAAACAATATTTTTGCTTTATTTTGTACGACGATGTACTGTGTCTTTTGAGACGTATCTTCAACTTGTTGAGAAAGTTGTTGGAGTGACATTTTTTTTTACGACGAAACTAGTCACATGATCGTAATGGAAAGTTTTTGTTAAAACTTTATAAACTGCAGCACTTCTACTCGCAGTTTTTTGCATATTTTAAAAACTTTTAAGCCATTATCTTTAAATCGTTGTATTCTGCAAAGCTCGTCTTTAGAAATTAAATAGTTTTTTTTTATTTACTCGAAGAGAAAACATTCGTTTTTAAATCAAAAACGGTTAAAAAAAATCCCCCTGAAATTGCTCATGGTGCAACTAAAAAAAAGTGGCATCTATTAAAATAATAAAACTTTGTAAAAAATCTCCATTAATTTAAAAACGATTTAAATTAATTTTTTTTTAATTTAAACCATAAATTTAAAACCATCGGAAATGTTTCTAGATGGAAATTTAAATAAACTCTTCATCAGCCAAATTAAACGCATGTCTATGAGGAGACATGGACACAAATTAACATATTGAGCTCAGTTGTGATCTTCTCCCCATACGGACATGTGTTTGTTGTGACTGATGATGAGCTGTTAAAATTTCTATCTCGAAACACATCCTATGGATTGTTATAATATTATGGGGTTTCTTTTACAAGTTATTATTCTTTTCATAGTTATATATCTCAAGTTTTCGGTGCTGTTTCCAAAATGTCTTCTTCTTTGATTTAATTAAATTTTTTTTTCCCAATTTTGTTTAATTATGCATAAAAAATATAAAAACAATAAGAAGAAATATTTTTATTTTAATTGGATATGAATGACAAATGCAACTTACATTCCATTTTTTTATCGTATGATGAACTGTTTTTAGGTGCGTTCGTAATTATGTAAATACGTAGCACCTATAGTTGTCATTCAGTCCGTCCGTCTTTCCGCATATAACAACGCAAAAACTACCCTACCGAATCGTATGAAATCTAAATTATATAAATATTACATAACATTGTCGAGTCATTTCAAATTTTATGAAAATCGGATACTTAGATCTATTACAGGGACAATCAAAAGTATTCCGTTACATTACGGTTAATGGGGAAAATTTTCAAATGCATTTTAATAGTTTAAAATTTAAAATATATAATTATTACATAATTTTGTCGAAGCATTTCAAATTTTATCAAAATTAAATGCATAGATCAGTTACAGGAACAATCAAAAGTATTCCGTTACATTACGGTCAATGGGGAAAAATGTTTCAAATGCATTTTAATGGTGTTACACTACATTAGAATATAATAGAATACATGAACATATGAAGTATATACCGGGTTTCCCAAAAATGACTGATGGATTATAAAATTCAATATCTTGCAAACGGTGATAGCTATTTAAATTTTTTTTTTCAGGAAGTTTATGTATAATGTCAGGAGTTTTTTTACCGCAATTTTTTATTTTAGTTCGCATCTCAAACAATAGGTGGCGCTGACGGCAATTGAAAGTCAGGTGATCAATGATGAGTGAAGCGTCGACCTGGCCTTCAATCGCCGTCAGCGCCACCTATTGTTTGAGATGCAAAAACTCCTGACATTATACATAACCCTTCTGCAAACATTTTTTAAATAGCTGTCACCGTTTGCAAGTTATTGAATTTTAAAATCCATCAGTCATTTTTGGGACACCCGGTATATATTAAAATATACATTCTGTAGAATCAGTGATTCAAAGAATATGCATTATTAAATTACAGGGCCATACAAAAGTATTCCACTACATAATGCTATGCGGGAAAACATTGTCTGGGGCGTATGTTAATTATATTAAACTATTTCACATTTTTTGAATATGATATACGTTTCTGAGGTATAATAAACGTTTCTTCCTGTATTTTTACTGGAACACAAACAAGATTTCGACCACTATACTATATCTGAAGTACTGCCTACTATAACAGCAGATCTGAATATTTTTAAAACTTCATTATCGTACGAACGCACCTCAATTGCTACGCTTCACGTGCAATTTTCAACTTGTTTAGTTTTTCCTTTGGAGATTTTCGGTAATGACTTCATAATGAAGTCTCTAACGAATGTTATATCTCAGGAGGCATTTGCGTGTTCACTGAGCTAAACATAACATGCCAATTAATTATGATGAATGCCGGTTTCCCTTATTTTCTGGACTAGTAGGCACTTACACAGATGGAGAGTCGGATTATAACGATATCTATAACTTAATCTGTCAAGTTCTGTTATTACGTTTCTTTCCAGAAATATATTTCATCACAGAAGTGAGAGATTTACGGTGTTACTGATTATATGTGAATGTATTTTTGTATTGAGCAAAAGTATTTTTATTATTTTATTAACTGCCAGTTGTTAATATTTGCATCTGATATTTTAGTTACTTATTAATTATATGTTTTTATAATATTTTTATTCCTTTAATTAAACGCATAAATTATACATTACTATTCATACAAATTATACATTACTATTCAATAAATATTGATAATATAATTTAAGTAAGAGTTATATGCTTATTTATATAGTTTAAGAATATATTGTGTCATGAATATGTTAATGGTATGTTACGAATATAGTTGAAAATTTTTGTTTTAAATCAAATTATATAACGGTTTAACGTAATTAGATGACACACAATATCATTTTAGTTAATTTGCAGATAAATTTCTTTGTAGTTAAAATTCAAACTTGAATTTTAACCCGCCCCCCACCCCCCCAAAAAAAAGACTTTTAACAGCCAATGAGATTAAAAAAATTATAAATAGGTTTGATGTGCTACTTCTGGAAAGTTTCTGGATTTTACGGGAATTTTCCATTAAAAAACAGTGAACTGTTCTGGTGTCCCGATTATGAGCCCCATCTCCGTAAAATCGTCCGTTTTTTACAGTGTGCGCTTCGTTAGTAATGTGATAAATCACTTATTCGGTATTCCATAATTTAAAATTTAAAATTTCACTTTTGAAAAATTAATTAAAATTATATACATTTTTTATGTTTCTCAACATTGAGCTTCAATCGAATTCGTTAAATTTAAACATAATATAAATATTGATATAACCGATATGGATTTTTATTCTCCGAATAATCAGGGAACTGAATTTCCAGCAAAATATTTTATTATTTTTTATGTTTCTATCGCAAAGAAAATTTTTCGAAGAATAGAATATTTATAATATGAAAACAATTTCATCTACATAAGGCAGAAGAACAAAGTTTTGCATTACATCTATGTAATATAAAATTCTAAAGAAATAAATTATGCTCATCACAAATTTTCCAGGCAAGCATATTTTTCTTTTTTTTTTATTGAAAAAAAAAAAGAAAGCATTATACAATGCCTGCCTATCACGAATCTTATATTATTAAAATTGTTTTCCGGAAATATAATTCTGGAAGTTTGATACCAAGATCAATAATGTCTAAATTTAAAAAGGTATGATAGATGTTTTTTATATATTTCTCTGTATTTAAAGAGTATTTTGAAAATAGCATGCAGATGAATTTATTTAAATTTTATTGCTGCGTTAGTAATTAAAAATATTTAATCTTGAAAATTTTGATTAGGTAATTCTATGATGCAATATGCATATAAAGACTTTTGGACAAATAACAAATAAAGAAAAAAAGCGATTTAAAAGTATAATTTAGGAATTTGTCGTTAGTTACTATTTGTGTAATATTTTTATCTATTATACCTTTACTTCATACAATTCAACAAAGAAATTGCAATTAATTCTAGTTTAATTTAATGTACTGCAGTATCGAAATTAGTATCCATAAATTATGCCCCTTTTTTTTCTTTTTTTTTTTTGCTCGTTAAAATATTTATATAAAAATACTACTTTAACTAGTAAAGCAATGATTAAAGTAATGAAGTAAACTTCCGAATATTCACTACATTATTAATCGCCACTCTTGGTTAACCGATAACCTCCCTACCTACACATTTTATAAAATTAGAATCGAATTCGGAAAACTCAAACGCGCAGTAAGCTCTTGTCATTTGGCACTATTACGAGAAGAATACTTTTATAAAGAAATAACGGATGACAAATTCATTCATAACATTTGTATCAAACAAGCTTGATTGGTTGGTTGGATGTGTTTATGACAAGCCAATTATCAACACGAGGGATCTTCCCCAAAGGGAGGTGGGTAACCTTCGTGGGGGACCTTTTTAAGAGAAAGTAAATAATATTTAAGCTGGATTCAGACGTGTATTTTGCTGAAGTTCAACTGAATTCTAAATCCTCCTTTTTTCTTCCCTCTTCTGCGGTATACTGACAATAGAAAATGGGAGAGATGACAATGATTCAGGAGATAACTATCTGAACCCTATTTAAGGGAAAGGTCCTACAGATGGACTGAATTTCAACTGGAATAGTCATAAAACATAAAACACGCCACCTGCGAACATAAAACGCGCCGACTGCTAACCGCAAAAAGTATTTGTGTATGTGTTCGCAGCCTTACGCAAGGAAATCCCATCTTCGAAGAAGTTTGAAGTGGATGGAATGTGACTGATTGGAGAATCGTAATTTTGGAGTCAAATAAAAGTGCAGATTGCTCTGTAAATCCACTTAATTTTTTGAGATCCAAGAGGATTTAGATGCAACCCATATATTTGTATTACGTATAATGTTAAATCTTGCTACAGTAAAAGTACAAGCAATTATAGACAAAAATAAATAATGGATTACTTTGGATGAAAACAAGTACTATATATTTATTCTGTAAAGTTTTGAATGTGTCATTGATCAAGTGAGTGATGAATAATCATAGGATTAGTGTATAAAAGTTTCGAAAAATATTACCAATAACGAATAGTTATATTTTTATTCAGATTGAGCAACCCAGACTATGATGTAATAAAAGCATAGATGAGCTTTCGTCAACCTCGATAGTGTTTGCAAAGATATCAGTAATTTTTGCATAGTATTAAACGGATATTGAATGTAATGTATTTATTATATACGATTAATAAATAAGGATGTTTATATAATTTAAATAATATTTTTTAATCTGAAGTATTCGTTAGTATTATCTCTTGTATAACGTGATTTTGCGCTATATATAGATGATTACAACGGGAGTGAACGATTTTTAGTTTTCAGTTAGAAAAATATGCTTACGTTGTATTAACAAGTGGGATCAGTACTTTTAGAAATACATTTCACTCTTTTAGTTTCAAACATTTGCAATGGACTAAAATATGCTATTTCCAGCTCTTATTACGCTAAAACTAACATTAACTAACAAGTGGATCATATTTTACTCAAAATTTAGTCTTGATATTACTTGGATGCTCTCAGCGGTGGTTCGCACTTTCAAAGTATAAGTTTATTTTGAGCTGTCTGAGTTACTCAATGGCAATTATCTTTAATATTTGATACTGAAATAAAGAAGCATAGTAAAGAAATTCTTACTTCCATAAAGAAATGGTAACTTTTTTTACTTTTAGAATAATCGACATTTATAATTTGCTACCGAATTAAAAAAAACGATCATACGTACATCTTAATATTTTAAAATGCAGTGATATATGTTAATAGCTTAATATTATTGATTCAGTACTATACCAACTGTAATTTTTTTCAGTTAATTAATCGAAGTAAAAACAAGTGAATGTGCACCATGATATTTCTTAAAATCAATAGTTTTCCCTTATTCTGTTATCATCAGCCTTTTGGAAATAGCCGGCTTAGCCGTATGCGAGTTTCCGTCTGTGCACGAGTTTATAGATAACAGAACCATAAAGAATCGAGAAAATAACACAAAAAGCGCTATCACAGTTTTCCTTTCCCATGAAATAATTCCAAATTTAAGGAGGATATTCTAAACATAGCCAAAAACCTACACAAAAAATTTATTTCAATTCTGTACATAACTTTGTACATTTTTCGATGGTACAATAATGAAAAAGCACGAAAATTGCTTTTACAGCGCCTCTTTCCGGCAGATTTGTTGTCAAATTTAGGGAGGACCTGCTTGACATACCCTAAAATAATCACGAACAAAAAAATTAGTTCAGTTCAAGCATAACTTCATATACTTTTTGATGGTACAATGATGAAAATGGACACAGACATCGCAATTATAGCGCCCCTTTCCGCGGATTCAGATTTCAAACTCAGGAAGGGCATGATGACCATCAAACACCCACACAAAAAATCTGGTTCATTTTTATGCACAACCTCATATAATTTTCGGTGGTACAATTTGGAAATATGGCACACAAAATGCTTTTGCAGCGCTCTCTTCCGGTGAATTTTTTTTAAATACGGGGCTTACTAGCCATAGCCAAACGCTTACACAAGAAATTTGGCCCAATTCTATACATAATTTCATACAATTTTTGGGGGTACAATATTAAAAATGGCATAAAAATGTCTGTTACAACGCCCCATTTCGGCGGGAAATTTCAAAATTAGAGAAAGACCTGCTTGCCACAGCTCATCACATACAAATAGCTTGGTTCAATTCTATGCATATCTTCATTCACTTTTAAATGGTACAATGGCGAGACACAGACAGACACAAGTTTTGTAAAAATGTGTTTTATGGAATCTCTGACTCCTAAAATGTGTAAATCCGTCAAAAATCGGAAGTCGAAAAATTTTGATTACAATCCTTTTTGCTATTCAAGATAGAAGAAAGTAAAAACCCTTTTAATAATTTTAGGGCATTCTATATTTTTCAAATTATTTTTGAGATTTTCGCATGTCATTCATTTTTTTTATATTCTTCATATAAACAATTTAATATCTTGTAACAACATATGAAATTTAAGTGCATTAACTGCGAAAGTGTAACACGCAATGTAGCATGATTTAATTATTTTCTCAAATTAGAACATGAAACTAAAATCCTTCAATAAATTAAACGAAAGGTGCTTACTATCAATTCCAATGTAAGTGTGCTGCTTGTTTTCCCTTTCGATTAACTCAAATTCCGTACGCTGCAAGTATTTTAATGAGATTTTTGAAATACAGCAAATCCTTTTAAACAGAGAAAGCGAAAACTTATTAAGTTGTTTCTAGGAATGTATGAACGCCGTTAGTATTGAATAGTGATATACTTAGTTAAATGACATTATTGTAAAGTAGAGATATAATCTACCATTTCAAGAATTTTGAATTTTTTCTAGAATTTTGAGAACAACAATATTCTATGCGTATCTTCATTCACTTTTAGATTGTGCAATAATAACACACGGCCATACAGAGACACGGACAGACATAAATTTTGTAAAAATATGTTTTTTGAAATCTCTAACCCCTAAAACGTGTAAATTTGTCAAAAACTGAGTGTCTAAAAAATATTGATTACAATCCTTTTTTCTATTGAAGATAAGAAGAAAGTAAAAACCCTTTTAATGATTTCACAGCATTCAATATTTTTCAAATTATTTTTGCGATTTTCACTTGTCATTTTCTTTTTTTCTTATATTCCTCACATAAACAATTTAATATCTTATAACAACACATGGAATTTAAATGCATGTGTCTGTGAAAATGTAATACGCAATGTAGCATAAATTAATGATTTTCTCGAATTAGAACATGAAACTAAAATCCTTCAATAACTTACACGAAAAGTGCTCACTATCAATTTCAATATAAGTGCACTGCTTGTTTTCCCTTTCGATTAACTCAAATTCCGTATGCTGCAAGTATTTTAATGAGTTTTTTGAAATACATAAAATCATTTTAAACCGAGGAAGCGAAAACTTATTAAGTTGTTCCTACGGAGGCATGGACGTCGTTAGTATTGAATAGTGATATTCATAGTTAAATACCATTATTGTAAAGTAGAGATAAAACTTTCCATTTCAAGTAGTTTTTATTGAAGCTTTGTGTGTATAAATAAAACATCTTATTAATGAAATTTATTTAAATTGAGTAATCTTTCTCAATAAACAGCTTAAAAATCTTCTGAGAGTTGTATTTTTTAGAATTTTTAATGAAAAAAAGAAGTGTGAATAACAATAACTGTATTTATTAGTTGTTAGAGCAACGTTGAATTAAATTAAATATTTATTTATTTTCCCCGTTTTAAATATGTAAAACTTTCTGTTTTTTCAGATTTTTTTATTATACTATTGCTTATCACTGTTTAACTTTACATGCACACAAGAATTATTGTTAAAACGGCGAAAAAATTACCGATAATTTAAAGAGAAATATCTGAAATATACAAAAACATGTAAAATATAATGGAAGATTTTTACTTCAAGTATTCATGTCTGCATAAACAGTATAACCAGTAGGAAACAAAATATTTTAAAGTTTCATTATGTAGAATTTATGCAGTTTTTTGTTCCTTCCTAGTGTATTTATGTGTCAAATGTCGAAGTTGTAAGTCTCGCTATCATAGCACTATACATTGTTGGGGTAAACAATGTATTCCTCGTGGAAAATAATTCTTCATAGAAAGCTTGAATGTGATGAACCACATTGGAAAATAATTTTTTTTACCGTGGTTTATTTTTAATTTTTTTTATTTAGTGCGTAGTTTTGTTTAAATCTTAACATCGGCTATCATTTGTATTGACAGCGACACGCTTTGTATTAGTATTTTTATTATGATTCTTGTCAAAATTAGAATAGAAACATGTCAGAGTTATTTGTTTTTAATATATTTTGCAACATCTCTCTCAAGTTATGTAAACTGATTATATTTTTTGTAAAATATTTCTACTAATATTATAGATAAAAATAAAAATGGATAAATATTATTTCTTCTATTTATCGCTTTAAAATTTAAAATTACTTTTTTCAATTATTTTTTAGCTTAGGAAATCTTTCAATAAAGTTGAAAAATAAAGAGATTTTGGAAATTACATTCAAAAATTTAATTTTTAAGTCTCAAAAATGAAACATCGAATTGCGCTTTCGATATAAAATTCTTTCAGTATTTTTAATAAAACTGTTTTCAAAAATTACAACTTTTTTAGAGTTTGTAAAAACTTTTAGTCTATCGTTTTTTTCTATATTTTCAGTACGTATTTCATGTATTTTTTATTAAAAAATTTAGTAAGGTGAAATAATTTAGCAATATCCGTAAACCCACCAATGTATAATTAATATTATATAAAAGTTACAAAAGGCATTGTAGTACTAAGTTTATGACAAATTATTGGTAAAAAAGGGAATTTAAAATATCTGATACATTCAAGCCTTAAACCAGGCTTTTCATATGAGAACATTCTATAACTATATTATAAATTATAATTATAGTTATAAAAATATTCTCCGATAAAGAATCTGGTTTAACCCTTTAACGTTCATTGGTTTCGCCACGAAACCACAAAATTTTAATTCCGATACCCAACACTGACACCGGTATTTTTATCTAAAAATATCTCTTTTATTTTGTACGTAAAATATCACGTTTTCTTATTTAGAAATAGTATATTTGTTTTTAATTACCGGTGTCATTCATTTATTTCGACATCTTAGCAATGAAAATGCTATGATCGTTAAAGGGTTAAGGCTTCAAAGTATTAAGTTAGTTTAAATAAAATAAAATATTAACATATTTTTGATTATTTTAATCACCTTTTAAATAAAGATGAACGTTTCATAGTTCATATTATATATTTTATAACATTCAGTATGTATCTATATAATTGTAATCCATAAATTTTGTGTAAAACTTTTTTTCAATTGAAACTATTCTTTTGTCAATTTGATTTAAATTCATGATATTTGATTGATATTTCAAAAAAAAAAAAAAATAAGTAAATAAATAAATAAATAAACATGTATTTTGCAGGAAAAACGGAAATTCAAAGGAATTCCCAAATATAAAGGAAGTGGGATCGAAAATGCTTTTATTTGAAATTCAAATGGGGATAATCGATATTTGAAGGAAGCATATTGATTTTGATATTAGTTTCTTTGTTCAGTTTTTCTGAATAATTCATATTAATACTAAATATCGAATAAATATTTCGATAATATCTTAGAGTGTTAATTTGAAAAATTAATTAATTTTAGATGATGTTATCAGCTCAAATTTGAAAGTCTATTGTGAAATGTTATTCAGTTGTACTTTGATATTTGTTGTACTTTTAGTTGTACTTTTTTTTTGAAAAATATAATTTTGGTCATAAATAGACTTTACAAAATTCTACACGAATTCTTAAAAAATAATAAGTCTTAATTATTCACAGTGCCGTCAGCCATAGTACTTGTACCATCGTACCATTTTAACATAGTACCATCGTACTTTGGTCCATTTTTCCCTGGTTCTACTCATATTTCCATTATTAAAAAATATTATATAAGACTTTTCAACGTGGAAAGTGAGTTGTAAACAATTAACATCAAACAATGTAGCTAACTATAGTATTTTAAATAGGAAATATTCTATTTATTTTGTTTTTATATGATTTTTAAGCGTGGAAGTTGAGTTGTAAACAATTAACATGAAGCAGTGAAGCCAACTGTGTTATTTTATATAGGAAACTAGCTGACCCGCCCGGCGTTGCCCGGGTCCGTTATAATAATGTTAAACGAACTTGAAATTTTTATGATTTTATCTTCAACTCAAAATATGTGTTAATACACTGTTAAGAATTTGACCCTTTTGCTGCATCGTCACTCCACCGCTTTTATAGAAAATGATTACTTCAGCCTATTTTGGAGCATTGTCTTAGGTCAAAATAGATATATTCTATAAAAGCGGGGGAGTGATGATACAGCAAAAGGGTCAAATTTTTTACAGTGTACATTATATTAAATACGTGCCCCCTGACTGTGTCAAAAATTGGTTTTTAAAAAAAACTAATATTTAGCTGCAAAAATACCTAAAATGACTGCAATCGGAAACGCAGGAGGGAATATGTGTCCAACGATTTCGTGTTGATATTTATCCTTAAAATTACTGTTAAGTGACTTAACTAAATACTTTTTTCACATAGATATCCCAAGTGAAATATTTTGAATTTCAAACTAATTATATATCACTCTTAAATCTGACTATACCGCGAATGAAATCGATTCTCGATGATTCGCTAAAAGGTTAGTATATAATATTATAAATTCAGAGCCATTTTACAAAAATAGGTGTATATTTTTTATCAAACATGCGTAATGTTCATTCTATGAACAAAATCCTAACCGTAACCTAATTGTATCGGAATCATAACTTGTCTGTAACTTAGCTGTATCTTAACAGTAACCTAACTGCAAGTTAAATATAACATAAATGTAACTTGGCCGTCACCTAATCATAACCTACCCATAATCTAACCACAACCTAACCGCAACTTAACCTTAACCTAACTGTAACTTAACCTTGACCTAACTGTAACCTAACCGGAAAATAAAATAACAAAAGGGTCACCGGAACGTAATTTCAACCTAACTGTTATCTAACCGTAACCAAGTTCTAATTTAACATTTACTATAAACGAAATATTTTAACCATCTCGCGCTAAGTACTTAGTTTCACTTTCCACCGCTACGGAGCACATTATGTTTTGTAGAACATCCGAATTTTAGGTTCGGATTGGATTCAAGTTCATGGAAATTATTTTGTCTTCTTCGGATACAGTTATGGTTGTTTGGAATATTTGTGTTCAGTTTAGATTCGGTTCAATTCAGATTTCGTGGGGGTTTTTTTCCCTTCAAATGGGATTTTTAAGTTCGGGTCGGGTTGTACTTATATGAAAATTATTTTACCTAGTTCCAATGAGGTTATACTTCACTGAAATATTTTTGTTAGGTTCAGATTAAGTTTGGTTCAAATTTCGGGATTTTTTTTTTCTTTTTTTTACAAATTTTTTGGTTTGGAATGGGGATTATGTCCATGGAAATTATATTGTCTTGTTCGTATTTGGTTATAGTTATTTGGACTATTTTCGTCGGATTCAGATTTGGTTCGATTCAGATTTTAGGTATTTTTTTAAATTGATTTTTAAGGTTCTGGTTGGATTCATGTCCAGGGAAATTATTTTGTCTTGCTCGGATCGGGTTTTGGTTCTTTGGAATATTTTTTTCGGGTTCAGATGTCGTTCAATTCAGATTTCGGCTTTTTAATGGAATTTTTAGGTTCAGGTTGGGTTGCGCATCAACGGAAATTATTCTGCATTGTTCGAATAAGGATATGCTTCTCTGGAATATTTTTGTCAGATTCAGATTTAGTTCATTTTTTAGGTTCGGATTGGGTTCATGTTCATGGAAATTTTTTTGTCTTGTTCAGGTCCGGGTATGGTTCTGTGGAATATTTTTGTCGATTCAAATTTCAGGTATTTTTTTCAAATGGAATTTTAGGTTCCGATCGGTTTCATGTCCACGAAAATTATTTTCTCTTATTCGAATCCGGTTATGGTTCTTTCGAATATTTTGATCGGATTCAGATGTAGTTTGCATAAAACTTGAGGCTTTTTTTTCAAATGGAATTTTTTAGGTTCGAGTCAGGTTTATGTTCATGGAAGTTTTTTTGTCTTGCTCTTATCAGGTTATAGTTCTTTAGAATATTTTTATCGATTTCAGGTTTCGTTCTGGTCATTTTTTGGGTTATTTCAGAGAAAAATTTTAGGTTCGGGTCGGGTTGCATATACACGAACATTATTTTTCTTTGATCGAATTGGGGTATGCTTCATTTGAATATTTTTGTGGGATTCAGATTTGATTCGGGTCAAATATCAAATCCATAGTTTTTTTTTCAAATGGAATTTTTAGGTTCGGGTCGCGTTTATGCTCATGAAATTTTTGTCTTGCTTGGATCGGAGTATAGTCTGTTTTTTTCTGGTTGGGATCGGGTTATGTGTTAATACGCCTAAACATTATGTTTTGCTACTATTCTTTTAGTGACTATTTTTTATATATAATTTATTTTGCTATTTGATAATTTATTACTGTGTATGAATCGTCTGCCTATTCGAACAATTGTACGTCAAAGAGCCATTTCATTTTTGTTTTAAAAACAAATTAAAGTCTTAATAAAATTTTAACTTAAATAAATGCATTCAAATTTAATCAATGATTTAAAAAAACTGCTAAAAAAGCCTCATATATACATATACATATATTAACTGCAACTTAGCCAACCACAAATACATTCTAATGTACGAAGTACCAACGATCTGACGTAATAGCTATGTCCAAAAATCCTAAGTTAAACTGACATTTTGCCAGTCTATGAATTTTAAAGGTCTTTGGGAAAAAAACAGTCACTTTTGAAATGTCAAAATCTCAAATTGGTTTCTTTTATAGAGTAAAAAGAAATTAATAGAGTGGAGGTATTATCTCTGGAGATGATGCTTAAGATGTAACCCTACATTAAGTCCAATTAAGTACCAACAAAAGCACCTGCTTTGACACGCCTATCAATTGGCGAAATTTTAAAATGAAGGGCCAAAATCACAGTCAAGTGAAATCCAGCCACCCCATTGGTCGTGTGGTAAGGGTGAAAATCACGAACTTGTTTCTCCATTTGAAAAAGGTGAGGGGGAAAGTATTTTTTAAGCGATTGTTACCGCCTGTTCTTATTTAAGATAAACCATCGAAATTAACTCAATTAAGATATTTTGATGCCATTTTATAAAATGAGAGTGAAAAATTTAGATTATAAATGAAAAGAGATATGATTTACTTCAAAACTGCCGCTACGATTTTTTCTCGGAAAAAGGAGTATGACAACATTTACCCAACTGCTAAGAGATTGTTCCCTGAAAAGGACGCGGCTCAATGACCAATGAGGTGTTTGGATTTCACCGGACTGTGATTTTGGCCCTCCATTTTAAAATTTCGCTATCAATTGAAACAGGTTTAAACCTGTATTTTTTTTCTCTCGTTTTTAAAAAAAGAACTAATTTATCGCTTCACCGGTAAAAATTTATTAATTATTTTATCATATGTGTTTTAAATATCAATATAGAAAATTATTTCAACGTTTTGCTTGAAAATATAACATTATTTTGTTAGTACATTAAAATCGTCTGCAGTCAGAAATTTATATTTTAGATTAATATTTATTACTTAAGTTTTCATACATGATTTTAAAAGAATGTTTTCATCATTATATTTTAAATATTTATTTACATGCAATTATTAAGTCATAAACATTTTTCATCTACGTTATAAAGTATTGAAAATTACATTAATGAAGGAAACTTTTAGTTATACAATTTTTAATTCGTATCAAATGTTTTCAATATCTTATTTAATTTTAATTTGATATTTAATTATTGCTAATTTTCCAATTTCCTTCATTTTAAAAGCGAATATTTATTCTAATAAATAATAATAGAACGAAGACCATTTTAAAAATTTGCTATTTCCTCTTGAAATATGCTTCAACTGTAATTCATTTCTTTCAATTCGTCTTATAATACAAAATCTCTTCCACGTCCTTTTGTTTGCCACATTAAATTTGAGCGATAAATGGTTTCATATCGCAAACCATTTTTGAGCTTACTTCACCTCCACTTATCTTATTCCTCCATGGGTTTCTTTAATTCTGTCTCAGCTTTCTTATTACTTCTGCGAAAATTTTTACACAACCAACCAACCGTAAACAAATGAAAGAGAAAAAAATTTGGAAAAGATGATTTTTTATGAGAGTGACCTCTTGATTTTAATTAATTACTCAGTTAATAATTGGAATTTTGAAAGTCTGAAGCTCAGGTGCATCAGGAGAGATATTGGGCTACTCTCAAAAAAATTTTGAGCTTTGTACGTGCTGTAGATTTTGCTAGCCATCGCAGACACACACACACAGACACACACACAGACAGAGCGTTTTGTTCTTTTATTAGTATAGATGATTTATTTACTTTTTATTTTTTAGCAAAGTTTAAAATGCTGGAGGCCTTTTTGGTCCATTCACTTCGTTTCATGTAAATTGAATACATTTCATCTGTAAATGGCACATTTTTATTGATGCCTCCTTGCAATAGCATCTGCTGATAAATTAACACTGCGAATTCGATAAACAATTATTTATTTATTTATTTATACATTAAAACTCAATAAACCAATTGCTAATATTAAACAAACGAGAAATAGTTTTCGTCATGTTATCCTGAGCAACTGAAAAAAGTAACATTTTGCTATAGTAACATTAAAAAAAGTTACTTAAAACATTCTTTAAGACATTTCATAGTACAAAATGCATTTCTAAGTAATCGAGACTATTTTTGGAACCAATAAAGGCCTGGTTATCTTCGAAGTACTAGTTTTTATGTTATTTTTATGAAAGCGTAAAAATTTCTTGTCAAGATAAAAAATTCTAGGAAAAACTGTGATCATGCATGGGTTACAGGTTACTAAAGGCAATATTTTAGAACGCTCCTTATTTGTAGCTCTTATATAAATGTGTTCACTATAGAAAGTATTGAGGATTAAAATTTTTACCAATTTTTTTTTAATTTATTAATTAAAATTTAAAACACTTGTTTACAAACATATCCAGCGTTGCAACTAAAATATTTAAATTAGTCCAAACTATTTAGATACCCTTTAGTATAACTAAAATATTTTTCAAGGGCAAAAACTTTATATTATCTCGTATTGTTTGTTAAATGTGAAGAATAGAAAACTTTTTTATGGCATGGACCAAAGTAACTCGGCGAAGAACGAAAAGAGCCCAGTCAATGATACAAATAAG
This sequence comes from Maratus speculifer, assembly GCA_964019185.1. Classification (NCBI taxonomy): domain Eukaryota; kingdom Metazoa; phylum Arthropoda; class Arachnida; order Araneae; family Salticidae; genus Maratus; species Maratus speculifer. The sequence continues at coordinate 440,075,388 of OZ025289.1, read as the reverse complement.
GCTTAAAAATTATGCATGAAGGTAAGTATATAAGTCATCGATGTAGGTTACAAAAGACTGAAGAAAGAAAATCAGATTAAAAAGACTCTACAAAATTTTTTTATATAAGTAAATCAAAGAGTTTTAATATACAAGGTGATAAAAAAAAACGGGGACAAAATGATATGAAAAATCAAGCGTACAACAAGGATAAAAAATCACATAGGAACAGAGGGTCGCAAACTACTTATTGAGTCACAAATACTATGTGTTTTATTCTAGCTGCACCCGGTTTGAAAGTAATAATTTCGAGGGAAAAAAATAGTGTAATGAAAATGCAATGATATGTACTTTTTTGTGTAAAATGTGATAATGTTACGAAAAGATCTGGAAAAACATAATGCTCAAGCAATCGGTGGTACAGTATAAACTGATTATCACAGTCCAAAGAATGAGATGTTAAGTGCATACTGCTGGTGCGCAGAATGCAAACTTCTACCGCTTTCGTTTGGTGTTATCACACTTAAAACAAAGGCGAAAATGTCTGTTAAATATTTTATTATAATATACCTCGGTTTTTTGAAAATTATTACCGTCAACCGAAATTGGGTTAGGATGATACACCCTGTATTTGTGACTCAGGAAGTGATTTCCGGTCATCTGTTACTATGTGATTTTTTATCCTTATCGTATGGCTGATTTGTCTATTCAATTTGTCCACGTTTTTTTGAATCACCCTATATGCGTATGAATTTCTTTCAAACATAAATCTAGAGCAGGGGTGCACAACCTTTGGCCCGCGGGCCACAATTATACCACTATTTTTATGCAGAATAATTTTCCTTATAGTAATGACAGAAACTTTGCTATTAAAGAAAATAAACTACACTTTTCAAATATTCTGGTGTCAGCCGATTTTCTGGTAAAAAGGTTGTGCATCCCTGATCTAGAGGGATCAGTGCTTATTTGCTGCTGCTGAAGTTGATGCAACTTTGTTTTGATTACACACGAGATTAAAAATTAGCATTTTACACTTGATGCTTAAGGGTTTCAAGAATCTTAAAGCTTCAAAACTTAATTTTAAAAACATAAGTTTTTTTAAATGATAAGCTTCTATGTTTTCCGAACATTTAAAATTATTTAAAATTATCAATTTATTTAAAATTAACATCAGAGCAGAAGTTGCGGCTACAGAAACCTCGCAGTTAATTTTCGTAAATTGACTATTTTTGGCATAACTTGCAGGAAATTTCATAAACTCTTCCATATTTCTTCATGAAATCTCAAAAATATTTTTTTCTGTATAAATTGGAAGGAAATTTTCCTTTTTGTTGTAAGAGAAAATAATTTTTAGGTGATTACATTTGTTACGAATTTTGTAAATAGTTAGTGTTTGTACTGTAAAATAATGTAAATAATCTTATTAAGCTCCATTTCTTTACTAATATTAGTTTTTGTTACATTGTCTCTGTTATCAAGCAAACTTGTCTATTATTTTCAGTGAATGTCTATGGCAGCTTTGCGAAATATTAGAGATATCGCCAAGTTGGCGTCACTTTTGGTGACTAATTTTGGTCGCCAAATTTGGCGATATATCGCCAAGTTGGCGACAAACTTGGCGATTGTTGGCGATGGTAACCCTTTCCTCTTTATGGTAACCCCCCCTTAGGTCTACTGATACATTGTTTGTTGTTCCGTGGATTTTTCGAGAAGGTTCTAGCAATTTCCAGCACATGCTGCGAGCCTATATAAGGAGAGCGATACGAGCTGTTGTGGCTATTATTTACCAGTCAGGCATTGAGTGAGCTACTAGAGATTGTCCAAGCAAGTTTGCTTGATGTATTGAGTTTTATCTACGTTGTTTTGAATGTGATATAGTGTTGAGACATTTTATAAAGAGTCTCTGCGACCTATATTTGTACTTGTTCGATATAATTGAACAGTTATTTTGGAATATAAAGTAATATTTGTGAATTTCGAAGATTCTGTTGTTCTGAAGATCTGTAAATAAATTATTTTCTACTTTTCTAAGAGAAAAGAATTTGAAGTTGTCTAACCATAAGATCGAAAGAACCCTATATACGCTGCAACACATTATTGAAATGTTCAAATTTTGCATTAGCTAAACACAAACGTACATTACAAATATAAAAATGCTTTAAATACCAATTTATTTAGGATGTAAGTAATTTACACAATGAGAAATATAACCGGGCATAGAAAGTCAAATTCTAATTGCAAACTTAATTTTCTTATCTAGCGCGTAAGCTGTAATACCAATTTTCAGCTTTATAAATGTCTGATAGTTTGAAGCCCCCTATAAATATTAATTTTTCTTCTTATAGTTTTTGAAATAAATGCAAGAAAAGAATGCTCTGATAATTCGTGAAACACTTTAGACACACTGGCTGAACAAAATAGTTGCATTTCTAACTAAAATCGTTCTTGATTTTTTTGTGAATGCGTTGCGAATATGTTGTGTCAGGAAAAGGATTATGCAAAAATTATTGTTAAAAATTACATCATTTTTCAAGAAATGCAGTTATTAATATTTATCGGTAAAATTAGTCAACTCACTCCATTATCTCCTTCAACTTTTTTTTCTATAATGCAAACTGTCTTTTATTTCCTTTTTAAAATTATTTAATTTAAGAAATAGCATGTAGAGAGTGTTTGGAAGCGTTTTACATGTGTTGTTTTATAGTGTTAATCCTTATATGCATATTGTATCATTTTCGATACCATAACTGTTCCCGATTTATTGGGGGTCTTATTCACATATTCCGTATTCTCACCAGAAATTTAAAAGAGTAATTTTCACTTTACTTAATGACAGACCATTCGTAATTAAATAAAGAAAAATTTACTATTTAGATTTTTTCTGGTATGAATTCTGATTCTTTGAATTGCGCATTTTTTGGAACGCGTTCTATCCTATGCATTTAAGAGTTAAATTGCGTGGTGTTTACAGTGTGTTTTAATTTGGTGACAAAGTGTTGCGCAGTACAAAATTATTGTAAGGAAATATTTTCATGAGCACTATTTACAACAGTATTTCAACAAAATTAACAGCATGATTTTTAGAACACATTTCTAGGTAGCAACACTTTTACAATCACAATAGAATCACAACATAAAAACGATTTGTATATATAGTTTTCTATTTCACAACACATTAATCTGTAAATTTGGTGACATAAAGTGTTCAAAAATATGTTTATTTTTCTTTATTCAGAATTTGCAATATACACTTACATCTTTCATATTTCTAATATTTGTGTTTTAAAACCATGTATATTTTAATACATTAAATGTTGTAAATGTTCCTTTTTAGGTGCGTTCGTAATTATGTAAATACGTAGCACCTATTGTTGTCGCTCAGTCCGTCCGTCTGTCCGTCTGTCTGTCCGTCTGTCTGTCCGCATAAAACAACGCAAAATCTACCCGACCGAATCGTTTGAAATTTAAAATACATAATTATAGCTTAATTTTGTCGAGTCATTTCGAATTTTATGAAAATTCGATGGATAGATCAATTACAGGGACAATCAAAAGGATTCCGTTACATTACGGTTAATGGGGAAAAAGTTTCAAATGCATTTTAATCGTTTAAAATTTAAAACATATAATTATTGCGTAATTTTATCGAATCATTTCAAATGTTATGACAATCGGATGTATAGATCAATTACAGGGACAATCAAAAGGATTCTGTTACATTACAGTCAATGGGGGGGAAATGTTTCAAATGCATTTTAATCGTTTGAAATTTAAAACATATAATTATTACGTAATTTTGTCGAGTCATTTCAAATTTTATGAAAGTCGGATGGATAGATTAATTACAGGGACAATCAAAAGGATTCCGCTACATTACGGTCAATGGGGAAAAAAGTTCCAAATGCATTTTAATCATTTCAAATTTAAAACATATAATTATTGCGTAATTTTATCGTGTCATTTTAAATGTTATGACAATCGGATGTATAGATCAATTACAGGGACAATCAAAAGGATTCCGTTACATTACGGTCAATGGGGAAAAAAGTTTCAAATGCATTTTAATCGTTTGAAATTTAAAACATAACTAGCGGCCTTCGCCCGCTACGCTGGTCGGTTTATCTAAAGAAATCTTGAAGAAGTAGTTAGATAAGGTTCAGACATACATTAAAAAAAAAAAAAAAAGCAAGTCGATCATTCAAAAAACGTTGGGAAATATCAAAAATTTACTGTAATTTTTTAAGAAAAACAAAGTTTCGAAAAAAAAAATTAAATCTAAAAAAAAATTACACTGACATATTAATGCAAGGAAATTTTCCCAGAGAGAAAATTCGCCTTGAATACAATATTTCAAATTATTTTAATTGCTTATAGGCGTTAATGCCAACATAGTGAAAAAAAATTCCATGCTGGGAATCGAACCCGGGCCATCAGTATAGCGCACTGACGTTCTACCGACTAAACCACATGGAACGACAGCCAGCTTGAAACTTTCTCATACTTAAGTAGACTGGCGAAAACATAACGATAGCGCGTTTTAAAATCGCACAGTGACATCTATTGGATTTTATATGTACTAAAAAACGTTATCTATACATATAATAAAACAGTAGGACCCGGTGTGTCTGTACATTGAAGATAATTGACAAAAATGGAGTCAGGGCGATAAAAGAAAACCAATGAAACACAAAAAAAAAATTTTTGAATTTTTTGTATGTCTGTCTGTTTGTCGGTCTGTCTGTCTGTTTGTTCGAGGTTATCTTCGTAACTACTGAATGGATTTTTATGCGGTTTTCACTAATGAAGAATGCACACTCCCGGGCAGTGTATAGGCTTTGTTTCATCAAAATCGGACAACAGACAAAAAAGTAACAAAAAGAAACAAAAGAAACTATTAGGTGCGCTGCTCACGTTTTTTAGTACATAACGTTTTTTAGTACATATAAAATCCAATAGATGTCACTGTGCGATTTTAAAACGCGCTATCGTTATGTTTTCGCCAGTCTACTTAAGTATGAGAAAGTTTCAAGCTGGCTGTCGTTCCATGTGGTTTAGTCGGTAGAACGTCAGTGCGCCATACTGATGGCCCGGGTTCGATTCCCAGCATGGAATTTTTTTTCACTATGTTGGCATTAACGCCTATAAGCAATTAAAAGAATTTGAAATATTGTATTCAAGGCGAATTTTCTCTCTGGGAAAATTTCCTTGCATTAATATGTCAGTGTAATTTTTTTTTCGATTTAATTTTTTTTTTCGAAACTTTGTTTTTCTTAAAAAATTACAGTAAATATTTGATATTTCCCAACGTTTTTTGAATGATCGACTTGCTTTTTTTTTTTTTAATGTATGTCTGAACCTTATCTAACTACTTCTTCAAGATTTCTTTAGATAAACCGACCAGCGTAGCGGGCGAAGGCCGCTAGTGTACTAAAAAACGTGAGCAGCGCACCTAATAGTTTCTTTTGTTTCTTTTTGTTACTTTTTTGTCTGTTGTCCGATTTTGATGAAACAAAGCCTATACACTGCCCGGGAGTGTGCATTCTTCATTAGTGAAAACCGCATAAAAATCCATTCAGTAGTTTCGAAGATAACCTCGAACAAACAGACAGACAGACAGACAGACAGACAGACAGACAAAAAAATCAAAAAAAATTTTTTTGTGTTTCATTGGTTTTCTTTTATCGCCCTGACTCCATTTTTGTCAATTATCTTCAATGTACAGACACACCGGGTCCTACTGTTTTATTATATGTATAGATTATTACGTAATTTTGTCGAGTCATTTCAAATGTTATGAAAGTCGGATGCATAGATAATTTACAGGGACAATCAAAAGTATTCCATTACATTACGGTCAATGGGAAAAAAGTTTCAAATGCATTTTAATGATGTTACACTCATTCGAACATAATAGAATTGGCATGAATCTATGAAGTATGTACTAAAATATGCATTCTGTGCAATCTGTGATGCAAAGAATTTTTATTATTAAATTACAGGGCCACAAAAGTATTCCACTACATAATGCTATACGGGGAAACATTATTTGGGGCGTATTATATTCAACTATTTCACATTTTATAAATAAGATATACGCTGCTGAGGTGTAATAAAAATTACTTCCTGCATATTTACAGAAACACAAAGATTTCGACTACTGTACTGTATCCGAAGTACGCTCTACTATATCATCAAGATCTGAATATGTTTAAAACTTCGTTATCGTACGAACGCACCTCATTTGCTACGCTTCATGTGCAATTTCCAACTTGTTTTCATTTTCTCAAGTTTTAAGAATCCCAGTACCCTTTAAGTTTTGCAGAGTAATAGACAAAAATGTAAATTTTGAGCGAATTGTGAAATAAGAAAATAAAATTAACCCGTCTGAAATAAGATTAAAATAGTAAGGAATAAAATGATTTATATTTAAATGACCTAGTTAGAAATATTCTTAGAGCGAAAGAAAAAACTTTTATATATTGTCATAATTGAAGAAAGAATACATCTTTTAATTAACCATTTAAAAAAACCATTAAGAGTTTTCTTTCTAAATGCATTTTCCGTCTCATAATTTTAAAAAGAAGACTCCGAAATTCTTCATTTTTACGAGAGCAAATAAAAAGTTAACTGGAATGAAGAAAACTGCCATAACTTAATTAATACATTTCACGATAAATTACCATAATGAAGACATTTCATAATTTTGTTAATATGAATCCTAAGAGGAGGAAAACAAAAGGTAATTAAGAATACATTTAATTGTACAAAAATACAAAAGCGCGGCAATAAGCAAGATGGTAATAAATAGCTTACGGAAAAAATAACTTATTTAAATTTCATGAATAAAAAAGTAACTAAAAATTGAATACAGTAAGAATATATTTCTCATTTGTTTTTTTTTTCCTTAAAAATATTATAAATAACAATTCGGTAATTTTATTTGATTTTTAAATTTCGTTTTGTTTTTAAATTCATATTTGCAGTATAGTATTGTTCTGCTTCTAAACTTAATAGTTAAAAACTAAATTTTATTATTTTTTTTCTTATGCATGCTTATGAATTAAGAAAGACTTAGAAAGAAAGACTTAAAAAAAAAAACTTCAAAACTTAATTTCTCAAATTAACATTCTAAAAATGCATGTTCGCAATATATGTGCTTCATTCGTGTACATGTATTTCTTTTATTAACATTTTTACTTTCTTCTATCTTCAATAGAAGAAAGTATTGTAATCGAAATTTTTTTCGACTTTCGGTTTTCGACAGATTTACAGGTTTTAGGAGTCAGAGATTCTAAAAAACATGTTTTTACAAAATGTCTGTCTGTCCGGGTGTCTGTGTGTCTGTCTGTATGTCGCCCTTCTACCATCAAAAAGTGTATGAAGTTATGCGTAGAATTGAACCAAATTTTTTGTGAGTGTTCTTGGCTGTGGCAAGCAGGTCCTCCTTGAGTTTTGAAATATTCCGCCGGAAGGGGGCGCTGCAATCGCGATTTTTCTGTCATTTTCAATATTGTACCGACCAAAAGTATATGAAGTTATGCATCGAATTGACCCAATTTTTTTGTGTATGTGTATGACTATGGCTAGTTGGTCCTCCTTGAATTTGAAAAATATCCGCCGGAAGGGGCGCTGCAATCGCAACTTATGTGCCATTTTCAAAAATGTACCACCAAAAGTATATGAAGTTATGTATCGAATTGAACCAAATTTTTTGTGTATGTGTATGACTATGGCTAGTTGCTCCTTCCTGAATTTGAAAAAAATCCGTCGGAAGGGGACGCTGCAATCGCGATTTTTGTGCTATTTTCAATATTGCACTGACCAAAAGTACATGAAGTTATGCATCCAATTGAAAGACATTTTTTGTGTAAGTGTATGGCTATGGCTAGTTAGATCGCCCTGAATCTGAAAAAAATCCGCCGGAAGGGGGCACTGCAATACCGAACTTTATGCCATTTTCAATATTGCACCACATAAAAGTGTATGAAGTTAGTTTTAGAACTGAACTAAACATTTTGTATATGATCATTTTTTGGTAACTCAAGTGGGTCCTCCCTGAATTTGAAAAAAAAATCTGCCTATCATTCTATTGTTCATCGGCTCGTGCAGAGACGGAAATTCGTTTTTACTCCGATTAATTGATTCAAGCAGAAATTTAAGATAAAATCAAAGTTGGTAGGGTATTGAATTAAAATTATTAAAGCATTAAAATGAATAACTTTTTTTTAATATTAAAATGCATGTATGAGATAGAAGAAAGTTTTGGGATTGGCACATCCAACTAGTTTTAAATTATTTTATCGTCTGTCCAATCCTATGTAACATTAATTTGTACATTTTAATACATTAAATGTTTTAAATGTTCTCTATTTTACTTATTCCCTATTTGAAAGGCCGGAAACTCTTTGATTTTTCCATAGTAATGGAAGAAAACATAAATTTTGAGTGAAAATTGAAAGAAGAAAGTAAAATTAACCTGTCAAAAATAAGATTAAAATATTGAGGGATAAAATGATTTATATTTAAATTATATTGTTAGAATTATTCCGAAATAAAAAAAGCCCTCTAATTATTTTCATCTTTAATAAAGAATATATTTTTTTAATTACCCATTAAAAAACTCATTAAGAGTTTTCTTTCTAAATGCATTTTCTGTTTCATAATTCTAAAGGGAAGACACCGAAATTCTTCATTTTTACGAGCATAAAAAAGTTAACTGGAATCAAGGAAAAAGCCATAACTTAATTAATAATACATTTGACGATACCATGAAGAACTACCTTTCATAATTTTGTTAATATGAATCCTAAGCGGAGAAAAACCAGAGATATTTAAGAATATTTTTAATTGTTAGAAAACACGAAAAGCGCAGGAATAAACAAAATGGTAATAAATAGCTTTGAGAGAAAATAACTATTCGAATTTCATAAATAATAAAATGAACTAAAATTCTTAATAGAGTTTTAATATATTTCTAATTTCTTTAGTTTTTTAATTAAAAAAGATTATAAATAAGACTTCGGTAAGGTTTATTTGTTTTTAAATTATTGTTTTTCCAATTTTGATTTGGTTTCAAATATATTTTTACAGTATAGCATTTTTCTGCTATTAAAATTAATAACTGAGTATGATATTTTTTTTTCTTTCTTATGCATGCGAATGAGTTATTTAAAGTTTCACGGCATTTTTAGAAGAAAAAAAAAATAGTTTCTTATTCGTTTCTATTTTTTTTTCATACTTATTTTTAAATGATAGAAAAAAAAAGATTCATTTTTATTACCAAGCTATTGGAACTTATGTTATCAAATTTGCATTAAAAAAAGGCTCGTTTGCAAAATATGTGTTTCATTCGTATACGTGTATTGATAACATGATCAACTTTTAAAATTGTTTTATCATCTGTACAAACTTATATAACATGTAATTTGCACATTTTAACATATTGAATATTTTAATTCATTTTTTGTTTGCAGTTTTGAGTCCGGAGACTCTTTAATTTTTGCATAGTAATGTATAAAAATATAACTTTTGGGAGAACAGTGAAATAGCTTTAACCCGTCAGAAATAAGATTAAAATATTAAGGAATAAAATGATTTGTATTTAAATTACCTGTTTAGAAATACACCTAAAGAAAAAAAAATAAATTATTTTCATCATTTAAATAAAGAATACGTCTTTTAATTACCCCTTTAAAAAATAACTAAGCATTTTCTTTCAAAAATGTGTTTTTCGTCTCATAGTTTTAAAAAGAAGTCATCGAAATTCTGCATTTTTACGAGCCTAAAAAAAAAGTTAAGTGAAATCAAGGAAACAGCCATAAATTATTTAATACATTTCACGATAAATTACCAGAAAGAAGGTCTTTAATAATTTTTTCAGAATGAATTCTAAACAGAGCAAAACCAGAGATAATTAAGAATATTTTTAATTGTTCGAAAATACTAAAGGTGCAGAAATAAGCAAAATAGTAATAAATAGCATACAGAAAAAATCACTATTTGAATATTTCATGACTAAAAATGAACTAAAATGTGAATATAGTTTGAAGCTGTTTCTCATTTCTTTTTTTTTTTTCATTATAAAATATTATAAATAAGACTTCAGTAAAGTTTATAAAGTTAGCTTTCTCCAATTTCGTTTTGTTCTTAAATTCATTTTTGCAGTTTAGCATTTTTCTGCTATTAAAATTAAAAGTGAAACATTATATATTATTATTTTTTTATAAATGCTTATGAGTTATTTTCAGTTTCACGGTATTAAAAAAATAGTTACTTATTGGTTTTCTTTTCCTTTTATACTTATTTTTAAATTATAAGAAAAATTATTCATTTTTATTATAGAAGGTTTTGGAACTTCATTTCCGAAATTTAGATTAAGAAATGCCTGTTCGCAATACATGTGCTTCATTTGTATCTAAAAATGTATCTAAAAATGTGTTAAAATGAGCGTATTTAGATTCAGAGTAATTTATACAACCTCAAGATCAACCGGGCAAAAACAATTTCATTATGGTTGCAAAATTATTGCAGTACCAATTTTCCTTTTTATAAATGTCTGATAGTTTGAAGCTTGCTATAAAAACAAATTTTTCATATTATAGTTCTTAAGCCTTTGAACTCTGGAGGGTAAATTTCTCCAAAGTTCCAAATGTCACATTGGCACCAGTACTTCTCAAAAAAAAAAAAAAAAAAAATCGGTTAACGATATACTCCAAAAAATGCATTAAAACCTTTTTTAAATAAATCTGATCAAATTTTCTGGTGACATTTTGACATTTCGTAATTAAAAGTATGTGGTAGAAAATTCTACCGTCAGAGCACAAAGGGAGAGCATAAGAATTTTATATATAAAAAAAATAATAGATAAAAGAGCTTACATATTTCACATCACTAATTATTGTGTTTTGAAATCATCACATTTTAAGACATTAAATATTGTAAATGCTCTATTTTTTCATTTTTTCAAATTTTAAGAATCCTGATACTCTCTTTAAGTCTTGCATAGTAATGTGGAAAAACACAAATTTTGACTGAAAAGTGAAATAAGAAAATAAAACTAGCCTATCATAAATAAAATAAAAAGTTTAAAATTAAATTACCTATTTTGAAGAATTCCGAAAGCGAAAAAAAAGACGTGTAATTATTTTCATCATTAAAGAAAGAATACATCTTTTAATTACCCAATAATAAAAAAAAATATTAAGAGTTTCCTTTCTAAATGAATTTTCCGTCTCATTGTTCTAAAAAAAGACACTGAAATTCTTCATTTTTACAAGCGTAAAAAAATGTAAACTTTAATCAAGGAAATAGCCATTACTTAATTAACACATATTTCAGGATAAATTACCAGAAAGAAGGCCTTTCATAATTTCGTTAATATGAGTCCTGAGCGGAGGAAAACCAGAGATAATTAAAAATATTTTTAATTGTTCAAAAATACGAAAAGAGTAGGTATAAGCAAAATGGTAATAAATAGCTTAAAGAAAAAATAACTATTTGAGTATCATGAATAAGAAATGAACTAACAATGTGAATACAGTTGGAAAATATTTCAAATTTCTTTTGTTTTTTAATTTAAAAATATTATAAGACCTCAGTAAGGTTTATTTGTTTTTAAATTATTGTTTCTCCAATTTCGTTTTATTTTCACATTTATTTTCACGGTATTGTATTTTTTTGCTATTAAAATTAATAACTGAACATTATTTTTTTTAATTATTTCTTTCTTATCCATGCTTATGAGTTATCCGCAGTTTCCCACTAATTTTAGAAAAAAAGTTTCTTATTGGTTCCCATTTCCGTTCATACTTATTTTCAAAGAATAGGAAAAATAATTCATTTCTATTAGTAAGGTTTTGAAATTTAATTTAAAAAATTTGCATAAAAAATATCTGTGCGTTATGTATGTGTTTCATTTCTATATGTGTACTGCTTACATAAACATTTAAAAAAATGTTTTATTGTCTGACGAAACCTATATAACATGTAATTTATATATTTTAAGATATTAAATGTTTTAAAAATTATATTTTTCATTTTTTCCAGTTTTAATACATTTCATACCCTTTCAGTTTTGCATATTAACGTAGAAAAATGAAAATTTCGAGCAAATAGCAAAATAAGAAAATTAATTTAGCCCATCAAAAATAAGATTAAAATATTAAAGAGTAAAGGGATTTATATTTAAATTACTTTTTAAAATATATTTCGAAAGCGAAAAAAACCCTTTTAATTATTTTCATCATTAAAGGATGAATACATCTTTTAATTACTTATTAAAAAAATCATTAAGAGTTTTCTTTCTAAATGCATTTTCCGACTCATACTTCTAAAAAGAAGACACCAAAATTCTTCATTTTTAAGAGCGTAAAAAAAAGTTAACTTGAATTGGGGAAACAGCCATAATTTAATTAATACGTTTCACGATAAATTACCAGAAAGAACTCCTTTCATAATTTTGTTAATAAGAATCCTAAGTGGAGGAAAACAAGAGATAATTAAGAATATTTTTAATTGTTCGAAAATACGAAAAGAGTAGGAATAAGCAAAATGGTAATAAATAGCTTACAGGAAAAATAACTAATTGAAATTCATGAATAAGAAATTAATTAACAATGTGAATACAGTTGAAATCCATTTCACATTTCTTTTGTTTTTTAATAAAAAAAATTTTAAATAAGTCTTCGGTAAGATTTATTTGTTTTTAAATTATTGTTTCACTTTCACATTTATTTTTACAGTATAACATTTTTCGGCTATTAAAATTTAACTGAACCTTATTGTTTATATTTCTTTTTTGCGCTGCTTATGAGTTATTCGCAGTTTTCTACTATTTTTAGATAAAAAGGGTATTTTTCTTATTGGTTTCCATTTCCTTTCGTATTTATTTTTAGAGGATAGGAAAAATGACTCACTTTTATTACTATAACTTTGAAACGTAATTTCTCGTAATTAAACAAATTGCTGTTTGCAATGTATGTACTTCATTACTATACGTGTATTGCTTACATGAACATTTTTAAAATTATTGTATCTTCTGTCCAAATCTATATAACATGTAATTTGTACATTTTAATATATTAAATGTTTTAAATATTCTTTTTTTCATTTATACCAGTTTTAAGAACCCGGAGACCCTTTAGATATTGCATAAGAATGTAGGAAAATATAAGTTTTGAACGAATAGTGAAATAGGAAAATCAAATTAAGCTGTCTAAAACAAGATTAAAATATTAAGGATCAAAATGATTTATATTTAAATTATCTGTTTAAAAATATACCCCCCAAAAAACTTTTTAATATTTTCATATTTATAGCAGGAATACATCTTTTAATTACCCAATTAAAAAATGTCATGTTTTTTTTTCTTTCTAAATAAATTATTCGTCTCATAATTCTAAAAAGAAGACACCGAAATTCTTCATTTTGACGAGCGTAAAAAAATTAACAACAATGAAGGAAACAGCCATATCTTAATTAATATATTTCACGATAAATTACCAAAAAGACCTTTTCATAACAATGTTACTATGAATCAAAAGCGGAGGAAAACCAGAGAAAATTAATAATATTTTTAATTGTTCGAAAATACGAAAGGTGCAGGAATAAGCAAAATGGTAATAAATAATTTGCAGAAAAAATAATTACTTGAATTTCGTGAATAAGAAATGAACTAAAAATGTGAATACAGTTTGAACACATTTCTCTTTCTTTTGTTTGTTTTTTCAATAAAAATATCATAAATAAGACTTCGGTAAGGTTTATTTGATTTTTAAATTATTGTTCCCCCAATTGCGTTTTACTTTCAAATTAATTTTCACAGTATATTATTTTCCTGCTATTAAAAATAATAACTGAACATTATATTTTTTTATTTCTTACTTATGCATGCTTATGAGTTATTTGTAGTTTCGCACTATTTTTTTAGAAAAAAATGGTTCTTGTTGGTTCCTTTTCCTTTCGTACTTATTTTCAAAGGATAGAAAAAATGATTCATTTTTATTACCAAGGATTTGAAACTTAATTTCACAAATTTACATTTAAAAATGCCTGTTCGCAATGTATGTGCTTTATTCGTATAAATGTATTTCTTATGTGAACATTACAAAATATAGGTTATCGTCTCTCCAAACATATATCACATGTAATTTTTACATTTTAATGTATCAATATTTTAAATTCTCTCTTTTTTAATTTTCTTCAGTTTTAAGAGCCCGGAGAAACTTTATATTATGCATAGTAATGTAGAAAATATAAATTTTAACTGAATTGTGAAATAAGAAAATAAAATTAGCCGTCAGAAATAAGATTAAAATATTGAAAAATAAAATTATTTATGTTTAAATTAACTCATTATAAATATTCTGAAAGGAAAAAAAACTTTTTAATTATTTTTATCAACAACATCTTTTAATTACCTATTTTAAGGAAATCCTTAAAGGTTTTTTTCCTATCCGCTCTTTCCGTCTCATAATTCTAAAAAGAAGACACCGAAATTCTTTATTTTTACGAGCGTAAAAAAGTTAACTGGAATGAAGGAAACAGTCATAACTTAATTAACACATTGCACGATAAATTACCTGAAAGAAGGCTTTTCATAATTTTGTTAATATGAATCCTAAGCGAAGGAAAACCAGAGATAATTCATAACATTTTTAATTGTTTGAAAATACAAAAAAGCGCTGGAATTTGCAAAATGGTAATAAGTAGCTTACAGAAAAAAAATATTTAACTAGTAATGTGAATATAGTTTAATATATTTCTCTCTTTTTTTTTTTTTTTTTTTTTTTTTTTTTTAAGATATTATAAATCTGACTTCAGTAAGGTTTATTTGATTTTTAAATTACTGTTCTTGCAATTTCGTTTTGCTTTAAAATTCATTTTTACAGTATAGTATTTTTTTGCCATTAAAATTAATAACTGAACATTATATTTTATTATTTCTTTCTTATGGATTCTGTTATTTACAGCTTTACAGTATTTTAACAAACAAAATAGTTTCGTATTGGTTCTCATTTCCGTTCGTGTTTATTTTTAAATGATAGGAAAAATGATTCATTTTTATTACACAAGGTTCTGAAACTTCATTTAGCAAATTTTTATTAAAAAAAGTCTTTTACTTATACATGTGCTTCATTCGTATATGTGCATTTTAAAGGAACTTTTTTAAAAGTTTTTTATCGTCTGTCAAAAAAAATTATATATAATACAACATGTAATATGTACATATATTCTATTTTATTCAAATATTTATAAGATAAATCTAACATTATTAGTTTATGCATATTATTTTCCACTATCTACTGACGTACATTTGTAGATTCTAGCGGAAGCCAAGAAAAAATTGAAAATTTTAAATAAGCAATATATATATATATATTAGATGAAATACATCAAAAAGCAATAAGGGTTAGACTCAGGGAGGGGACTGAACCTGTCTGACGACCATAATGACTTCGTGCTTAACATATTCGTCTTCATGGACTTTCGGGAGTAAGCGGAAGGACGGTAACTGTAACTCGCGAAGAGCTGTGTTTCCGCCTTTGATACCTACGTGCGAAAGACCAGAACGTCTAGAAATCACTATCTTTTTTTTGCATTACATTTTTGATTTTTCTTTTTTATAAATTAAAAAAGTTTCACGATCTTATATTACTTGCACATATATCACTTCATATCATATCATATATCACTTGCAATATAGGGTAAGGCTTGCAATCGTTTTGAAAATTGAAAAAAGTTCTTAACGTATTTACAAGTTTCAGGCACTAGAGATTTCGAAAAATATATTTTTATATAAAAAAAGAAATTGCCACCCGTCTCTGTCAATCTATCTGCCGTTCTGTATGTCTGTAAACTCTCTATCTACTGAATAAATTGAGATAGAGACTTGAAATTTGGTGAGTACATAGTATGTAGTAATGGAAAGAAGCCTATTTAATATCAGTAACTAGGATTATCTCGATTTTTTGTGTGTGGGGGGGAGGCTTTCAAAATATTTTTTCTGATGAGAAAAATAAAAAAAAAATATTTTAAGTTTTTTATTTTAAGGAATGAATATAAAAGTCAATTTAAAAAAAAAAATTGCATAAAATATGAAGTTGATCGGATAATGAATTGCACAGATATTTGTAATAATATTTCCTATAATCTTTGATTTTTCATGGCCGTCTATTTTATTCAAATTTCAATTTAAATATATATTTCAATTAAAAAAAGACGATGTTAGTTAATATGACTGAAATTAGCCCGATACGAAATAAACTGTTAGTTAATATGATTATCATTTTTGGATTTATTAGAACGTTTATTTTAAGCAGAATGGTATTACTTGATTATTCTGCTAACCAAGAAACAATCGCCAAACTATTAGATTAAATGCTAATATAGGCTTATCGTAAATGTCATATTCACGTTACATCAAACGCTTACACCTGTTTTTGAAGGAGCAAGTGGTTTTTAATAGAACGTTTCATTTGTATTTTGATTAATCTTTCACTTTTTTTCGTTATTTAAAATAAAAATCATGCCAATTTGTATAATTTTGCGAGTAGTTTGGCCATTTGTATAATTTGTCGAAATTGGTCGACGAGATGATCATGTAGTATCCTCAATTCTGTAATTGGACATTACAAAGTACTAAAATTATATAAATGTACGTTTATATTTTATTTTGGAATTCCAATAAATTTCACAAAAGTCTGTACATTGATATTTCCATATTTTATATTATGTATATCCATGATGGGTAATTATTACTGTGCCCTCAATGATAAGGTTTTTTTCGTCACTGACATTTCTTTATCCAAAGACATTACATAGAAAATCAATATCTTAAAAACTTGATTATAACACATGTAAAGTATGGCATTATTTGAAATCTTGAATAACATAAAAATTCTTAATTAGTTGGAAATAATTGTTGAAATGGAATATAAGTGTATCAGACTCAATGACAAGGATGATATTTCTCAACTAATGTAAATATCAAATATGATGAGAATATGTTACATTAATATTGAATTTTTGTAACAAGTTATGCAAATTATAAACCAGTTTAATAAAACAGCGGTTCTGAAAATATGACTCACAGACGGTGTTCTAGTGGATTTCGAAATAACGAATAAGATTTTGAAAAGTGTTATATTAGAATTAAATTATTAACTATTAGATTAAATGCCAATATAGGCTTATCGTAAATGTTATATTCACGTTACATCAAACGCTTACACCTGTTTTTGAAGGAGCAAGTGGTTTTTAATAGAACGTTTCATTTGTATTTTGATTAATCTTTCCCTTTTTTTCGTTATTTAAAATAAAAATTATGCCAATTTGTATAATTTTGCGAGTAGTTTGGCCATTTGTATAATTTGTCGAAATTGGTCGACGAGATGATCATGTAGTATCCTCAATTCTGTAATTGGACATTACAACGTACTAAAATTACATAAATGTACGTTTATATTTTATTTTGGAATTCCAATAAATTTCACAAAAGTCTGTACATTGATATTTCCATATTTCATATTATGTATATCTATGATGGGTAATTATTACTGTGCCCTCAATGATAAGGTTTTTTTTCGTCACTGACATTTCTTTATCCAAAGACATTACATAGAAAATCAATATCTTAAAAACTTGATTATAACACATGTAAAGTATGGCATTATTTGAAATCTTGAATAACATAAAAATTCTTAATTAGTTGGAAATAATTGTTGAAATGGAATATAAGTGAATCAGACTTAGTGACAAGCATGATATTTCTCAACTAATGTAAATATCAAATATGATGAGAATATGATACATTAATATTGAATTTTTGTAACAAGTTATGCAAATTATAAACCAGTTTAATAAAACAGCGGTTCTGAAAATATGACTCACAGACGGTGTTCTAGTGGATTTCGAAATAACGAATAAGATTTTGAAAAGTGTTATATTAGAATTAAAATATTAACTATTAGATTAAATGCCAATATAGGCTTATCGTAAATGTCATATTCACGTTACATCAAACGCTTACACCTGTTTTTGAAGGAGCAAGTGGTTTTTAATAGAACGTTTCATTTGTATATTTATTAATCTTCCACTTTTTTTCGTTATTTAAAATAAAAATTATGCCAATTAGTATAATTTTGCGAGTAGTTTGGCCATTTGTATAATTTGTCGAAATTGGTCGACGAGATAATCATGTAGTATCCTCAATTCTGTAATTGGACATTACAACGTACTAAAATTATATAAATGTACGTTTATATTTTATTTTGGAATTCCAATAAATTTTACAAAAAGTTTACACATTGATATTTCCATATTTTATATTATGTATATCCATGATGGGTAATTATTACGGTGGCCCTCAAAGATAAGGTCTTTTTTCGTCACTGACATTTCTTTATCCAAAGACATTACATAGAAAATCAATATCTTAAAAACTTGATTATAACACATGTAAAGTATGGCATTATTTGAAATCTTGAATAATATAAAAATTCTTAATTAGTTGGAAATAATTGTTGAAATGGAATATAAGTGAATCAGACTCAATGACAAGCATGATATTTCTCAACTAATGTAAATATCAAATATGATGAGAATATGATACATTAATGTTGAATTTTTGTAACAAGTTATGCAAATTATAAACCAGTTTAATAAAACAGCGGTTCTGAAAATATGACTCACAGACGGTGTTCTAGTGGATTTCGAAATAACGAATAAGATTTTGAAAAGTGTTATATTAGAATTAAAATATTAACTAAAAAGCTCACAATTTTTCTTAAAAGGCGATTAAAATGCTATAATAGTTAAAGTTAGGTAAAATATATATTTCATTTAAAAATTCTTAGTATTTTTGACCTGCGTTTTCTCCAGGGTGATGATCAGAGAATATTTTTATGATTAAAGACTATTTATTAAAAATACGTCACTTCGTTTTGAAATAGAAAAGCCAATAACTATTACAAATGAATGTAGAATGAGTTCCTTGTATTGAAAGTTAAGTAGCAATATACATATATATATATATATATATATATATATATGTATATGTACATACATATATATATATATATATATATATATATATATATATATATATATATATATTAGTGGCTGCTTCTTCTGCTTTCAACTCTAATAAATACTGGCTTACCCATTTCTAAAAGGAAGTGAGGTATTTTTATAAATGGACAGCAATTAGTTATTATTCTTTAAGGATGGCAAAAAGTATTAAGACGTTTTAAATAAAATATGTATATTTAACTTCTAACACTGTTACTCTACTGTATTAGGTTTTTAAGTAAATCAGTGAGTTTTTAAAAGTTTATTTTCTATATATTTCTGATTGAATCACAGTGGAATATTGAATTTAGTCGTACGGTGTTTTATTAATTTTACTTCACGTATTGTTATCACAAACACGAAATGCTATATCTTTATTAAAAATCTTCATTAGTCATAAAAAATAATAAATTTTCATAAAAAGAAAATGCTTTTTTAAAGATTGTATGTAGAGTGATTCAAAAATTAGAATGCTTTCATTTAATCTGATGCATGAAATTTTGTTAGTTCAAAACAATATAATTGATTATATTTTTTATAAAAGTATCTTTTAAATGTATTAATGATCGTATTTTTCATGACGGTAAAGTAAGTTTTTATTTTAAAATATTACTAGGGGGAACTGGGGAACATTGATACAGCTTTTTCAAAAAAAATTTTTGGTGTCTAGAAAGCAGAAATTTCAAGTTATTTTTCGATGTGATGTCAGCAAAACCTGTTTAGTGTGTTATAAAAATGTAAAATCGTTGTTTTATATATTATTTTTGCATGTAATTTAAAAAAAATCAAAAAAAGTAATTTGTATCAATGTGCCCCATCCCCGGGGCAGATTGATACACTTTGACACGTCTGGGAAAAATGGAGACAAAATAACACCAATGCATTTTTTCATAGAAAAATAGTTAGCAAACCATTTTATATCTATATATAGACATTAAAATCGCACACAATTTATTTCTAAGCTATATTTAAGCAATCAAAATGAAATGTATAATGACCTGATGTTCTGGCTGTTCCTTGTCTGTTTGTTGGCTGTGGTAACTTTGTCCTATCTGGCACTTTAATTCCAGAATTATCTTCTTTCTTAAGAAAGGTGAAAGAATTACCAGGTTTTCTGTTTATAAATCGGTTTACAAATAGAAAATAAAGGATAATTATATTAAAAATTATGTTTATAATATAATTATCCTGTACTGTTCTGCAGCTTGTTTCTCTTACTTAACTTTTCTCATGTCATTAATACTTTTTTCTCTGGAGAATCGATATAAATTTGAGATTTGCCAGGCTGCCGTCCATTTCTTTTGTTAATTCTACTAGCACTAGATATTGCGTAAGTTTGTAGATCTTCAGTTTGCAAAATTTCTATAAAATGTTCTAATATAAAGAAATTAGTGCTATTTCACTTCAATAAAAACTAATAGTAGAAATTTTCGACGAAAAATGGTTGGATTAAAGAATGTATGGCAAAAGAAAATAATAAAAGGTAATGAAAAAATGAACTAGAAAAGGATTTAGGTTGTATCAATGTGCCCCGACAAAGACTGTATCAATGTGCCCCTTACAACCATTTTGAATAAAATGAGTCACAAATCCAACACTTTATAATTTATCTAACAATAAAGAATGAGGAACTGATAAAGAGTAGCTTTACTTGCCAGGGAGGGTATTTTTTTCGGTTGAAAATACTGGAACAGTTGTATAATACCATTTGAATTGTACAACTCAAATTTACTTTTGGCCTACAAAAACAATTAATCACCCATCCCATTTCATCAAACTATTGAATCATTCCAAAACTTTCTGTATTTAGTTAATTTCACTAGTATCACCTTTTGGAGCTGTTGTGAAACTTCTTGTAATAACCATGTGTGCTGTACAGAGGGTGTATCAATGTGTCCCAAGTATCAATGTGCCCCAGTTCCCCCTACATTAAAATTAATAATGATCCTCATTTAGAATACTTATAACTATTTTTCATTTATATTCTCTGTGATGTTATTATACTTGTGACCAGTGTTCTCGCTGACATTTGACCAACGTTAGTAATTTGGCTAATTAAACATAAAAAACATTCGCCAAATGAAAAAAGTATTAGCAAAATAGATTCGCAGTGTAACACAAAAGTTTTTTTTTTTTTTCAATATGTTCTAAAATACCCCAAGTTTTTATTACTGTGACAGCGATTGTCATTAATCTAATTTCAACTATCCGCTACAAATACAAAAAATATGTATGTAATAAATATATATGCATACATATAAAAAAACGAAAAAGAAAAAAAGGCAAAAGCAAAAATTGAGCACTAGCAGTTTGGCGAATCTAGTCGCTTGTTTACTCGCCAAATGAAGAATTTAGTCGCAATTTGGCGCATTGGCGAGCGACAGCGAGAACACTGCTTGTGACGGTATAAAGCGATAGCTCTTATCTCTGCTTCCCTGTTTTCATAGATTGTTTATACAAAACATCCTATAAACCTATTTATAGATGAACGCGAATTATTTCCTTTGTTAAAGGATTCGTGTAATATCAAAATTTGGGGACCACATCTATAACAAAATCAACAATCAATAATTAAAAATTTCAGAATAGATAACTGTAATCTGTAATCTTAGAATTATATGACATATTTTAAAGTTAAATAAGAAGTATTGTGTTCCAGTATACACTGTAAAAAAAAGTGTCGATCTACTAAAAAAACTTTAGTGATCCTTGTAATTACTAAAAAATTTTTAGTAATCTTAGTCGGTTACAAGAAAATCTGTAAGAATTACTAGAAAAAAGTTAGCAACGAATAGAGTTAATAATTTTATATTTTTAATAGCCATTACTAAAACTCACTTCCTTGATAGCATAGTGGTTATAGTAATGGTCTCCTGGCTAAAAGGTCCCGGGTTCGATACTGGCCACTGCCGAATACGCCCCGAATGTATGCATTGTAAGTACTCGTTAATAAAGGGATTATTAATATCATGACGGAGCAGTAGCAATGTTTTGTGCTGCCATCTATTGCGGTTTTGCCGAAAATCTATTGTTTTAGAAGTCTGGATGCAGCTCGGAGGAAGCTCCTGCCCTTCGGGCGCACGTAAAGGTTATTAAAAATCATTTTGGAGCTATTACTAAATTTTGCTTGATGGTTCATACTAAAAATTTTTAAGTTAGTTATACAAAAAAATCTTTTGTTCAGTTTACAAAAGAAATGCTTGTTTCACTTGCAAAAGAAAGTTTGTAATGGTTACTAAAAAATTCTGTGGAATACAAATTTACTAAAAAATTTTTAGTAATCTCTTGAATTTTTTTTTACAGTGTAGTACAAAATGGGAAATTGTAGAATACCATCTTGAAACATTTTAACATATCTAAAGATGATAGTAATTTTGTGATAGTAATTAAAATTTTAGATTAATAAACTAATAAATTAACAAGAATAATGTCCCATTCCTCTCACATTTTAGGGAGGGATGAGGCATTTTATAAAAATGAAAATTCATATTTAATATTTAAAAATATACTGGAAAAAAATGAGGAAGTCAGTGTGAAAGTTACATTCCTAAAGTTTATTGTAAATCACAACTTTTATTGTGTTATATTATACTTCTTAAAATACAAATCAACTGAAAAATATGTTTTTCTAAACTAATGTCTCGAATTCGTTTTGGTGGAAGTAGCTTTGTAATTAAGTTTTGTTCATCAGTGATGAAACAGTCCCTTCCTTAAGGGAAGATGAAATTACCATTTTTATTTCTCCTTATATATAGTGCATTCTCATGTATGCAATTTAAGTTGAATAATTATTTCAAAACAGATATTTTTTACTTTAAAAAAATAAGGAAATTGATTTTATAGAAATAAATATAAATGTTAAATACTCATTTCTGATATTTTAAACAAATATTATCAATAATAATCTATTTCTCACCACTTTTTATCACAGTTTCTTCGCTTCTCTATTGTATTTCAACTCAGCCTTCTAATCCAAAGTTAGCTGATTTAATATTTATATTCACCGAACCTTGAATTTTTGTTATTTTGAGAGTTCTTTCAAAGAGGATTTAATCATAATACATTAATTTTCATAATTTGGTTTTCAAGTTGAAACTGAAAAAATAATTGCATTTATATTAATCTCATTAAATATATTAACTCAAATGCTAGGACTGAAATCATTAATAATTTAGTTATGCATCCATATTTTCTGAAAATTAACAATAAAACGTCTACCATCATGATACATTTTTATTTTACAATAATTGGATCTCCATTTAACAAAAGTCAATTCACAAATTTCAACAATCCAATAGAAAGAGTTTCACATTGTGAATTTTACAAGATACATTGTGAAAGTGAGGAAATGTACAGTGTGCAGAAATGTATTTGCACACCAGGTAAATTTGTTGTAGCATGTGTATAAATAAATAAAAAGGAACTAAGAATTAAAAATACGAACACTTTTACAAAACAAATAAACACATTTAATATCTGACTTAATAATTATATTTAAAATATGAAAACATAAAAAGTAGCATTTGTACTGCCAAAAAATATATGTACACTATTAATAAAATAGAACTAGAGGAATAATTTATAAGTTAAAAATAGTGCTAATATTTAGAATGGATGGTCTTTTAATTACAGCTTGTAATCGTCTGGGCATTGCTTCTATTAATTTGTGACATGTTTCACTGCTGATTTGTAGCCAATCTTCCCTAAGAGCTTGCTTAAGTTCTGATTTGTTAGAAATTTTCTTTTTCCTTAATTTCACATCCAAAATAAGCCATAAATTTTCAATCGGATTGAGGTCTGGTGATTGTGGTGGCGTTTTCAATTGATTTTTTACATTATAAAGCAACTATAACCTCGTAATATATGCAGTGTGTTTCGGATCTTTATCCTATTGGAAATAATATGAATTAGGAATTCCTAATTTCAGAGCACTATTAGATGAATGATCTCACAATAAATTAATATTTTGCTTAGCATTCATATTGCCTTCAATAAAGGTCATTTCGCGAACTCCGTTAAAAGACATACGTCCTCAAATCATTACATCACCACGGCCATGTTTTATAGTTTGTTTCAAGTTTTTAATTTGAAAGTAGTTTTCTTACCATCTGAGACAAAAATATTGAACTTGCTTTCATCGGAAAAGATAACAGTTTTTCAAAACTCTAGTGGTTTGCTGACATAAGCTTTTACAAATTCAAGTCTTTTCACCCGTTTTGTTTCACTAATAAATGGGGTTTTTTTTTTTGGGGGGGGGGGTTTCTTCCTCGAATATTTGTATCATGAAGAATATTTCTAATTGATTGTGGTATAACTATTGTTCCCGATGTTGAAGCAACATCAACGGCCAATTCTCGAGAACTTAGAAAAAGGTTTTTTGAAGATTCTTGTATGATGGCTCTCCTTTGCCTGGTATTAAGCTTTCTTGGACGCCCATTTCGTGGCTTATTTATTGTCGAACCAGTTTCTTTTTTCTTCTTAATTACATAACGCACACTAGAAAAGTTTATATTTAATTTTTTACCTATTCTTCGGTAACTTAATACAGAATTGTTAAGAAATATAATCTTCTCACGGATAGCAACAGACAGTTCACTCGTTTTCGGCGCCATTAGAACAAAAATGCCCCAGAATCCTTGCTGTAGTTAATATATTACGTGACTTTAAAGTGCGGGGCTAATGTACTGCGGGACTGATATGCTAAACATTTGCATAATGTTCACATTTAGTGCCTTTTTTAACCGTCAATGCTTCGTGTGCAAATACGTTTTAGTTATGAGAAAATATTAAATTATTTTTTAAAACGTGTAATATTACTGTTTAAGGAAAATGTGTAGTTATTTTTATTTTCTTCTCATTTAAATAAATGAATAATTAAGAGAATAGTATCAAATTTGCTTTCTATGATTACTTATAAAAATATCGTCTGCGTGCAAATACTTTTTTTTGCTCACTGTATATAGTTCAAGCATTGCGACTTTTTATGAGCGTCTTGGAAAGTATAAAACGGTGTTGAAAACTCTGAGATTAAACACTAAACATTGCAAAACATTGTTGTACAACAATCAAAATTTAAATTTATTTGAAGGTTCAATAATTCAGAAATGCTCATCAGACACTTTGGTCCCACAAATGTCCAATAAAGATAACTTCTCTAAAGTTTGATCTCATTTTTTTTATATTTTTCTCTTTTATTTACCCTTTTTCCTTCTTAATTTTTTAGCTTTTTCAGAATTGCTACGCGCTTTTCATTGGTCTCGTCGTGACGCGGGAAGGATTTACTCCTGTGTTGTTTTTCAAGGTGAGCGCTAAATCGCACAACGCTCCAGGATATCCAAACTGCAGGCTCCTCCCACAATAGAAACGAGATCCATCTACTGGTTAATCCTAAAATGACGAAATCTTGAAGCATTTTTGAAATTAATTTTACATTTTTTTTCTGAACAATGAATTAAAAGCACTCTTGTGTATTCTTAAAATAATAATAATAATTATTATTATTATTAGATGTCCTTTCGCTGACTACCCATAAAATTTTTATTTTATGATATGAAACCATAAGGCACTTTAATTTGAAATAAAATTTCTTTAAAAGAAAATAAATAAATAAAAATAATAAATGAGAGGTGATATATGTTAATTTCAAATATTTAATTTATATGCTTTAACATTGAAGTTTTATTTATGAATGTATGTGTATCTTGATTTAGAACTAGCACTTGTTAATATTAACAGGTTTTATTTATCTGTTATTTATTACTTTGATTTATTCAATTATTTATTTATTTATTTATTTACTTAAAAAAATTATTTCAGATTTACTAGTTTCTGATGTCATGCAATAAATTGAAAAAAAATGTACGGCTATTCATAGAAAAATCACATTCAATTATTTTTATTACTTAAGAAACCAAAGAAAAGCTTTTTTGTAATTCATTAGTTTGTATATTGATAAGGTTGTTCTTAAATCCAAAAGGCCAACTTTACGACATACGTTTTAGTTTATTTTTGTCGGAAATGTACGAAACTAGCAGGTGTTGTTGTTCAGGAATTACTTAATAACACTCATTTCCCATATTTTTTTTTTCTTTTTTTAATATTTCAGAAAATAGTGTCAAAGTGGGCATTTTAAACTGAATTTCTGATATTTTGAATTTATATTTAATAAAAGAAAAATACAGGGAAAAATAAGAATAACAGATAATTTCAAATAAATTTAGCTATCAGTTATTTTCAAATACTTTATCCAAATGTTATTTAGTTATGTAAATGATTTTTTTATGTAAAAAACAACAACAAAGATGAACAATTTATTTAACTTATTTTTATAAATAACTATTTGAGATCGTGTTACATAAAAAAATACATATATTCTTACATTTGGACTTAAAAAAGTAGTAAGAAGGTTTTTGTTAAATCTAGTTAAAATTTAAATCCAAGTTAATTTTACATTTCTTTTTTCTTCTTAGTAGTTTTTCATAACCACTAAGACATTCAAAACAAATGTTCAAAGGTTTTCAAAACCTTTTTCATAATATACTTAAAATAATAATAATGATAATAATATAGTTATTTCTGTGACTACCCATACAATTTTCATTTTATGATATAACATTATAAGCTAGTGAATTTGCATAAAAAGTCTTTAAAGTTAAAAAAGAGAGCGAGAGGAAATATACTCTAATATCAAGTATTTCATCTATATGCTGTACATTAAAATTTTATTCAGGTATATTTGTGTATATGGACCAGAATATAATGTATGCATAAAAAGTTTTTTCCTAAAAGCCTGGATGGTCCTATATCCCATTAGCGTAGATAATCGGACGACAAAAATCAACCAACCAACCAACCAACCTAAAAGCCTGGAAAGGAAAAAAAAACGATTTATTATGATTTAAGACCAACATCTGTTAATATTAGCATTTTTTATTTATTTGTTATGTCTTTCTTTTCTTTTTTTACTTTAAAGAAAATTTTCTTGAGATTTACTAATTTTAATGTCATGCATTAATTGAAAAATCATGTTCGATTATTATAAATATGTAAGAATACAAATAAGATTTTTTTTTTTTTAATTTATAATTTTTGCACTTTGTTAATAAATAAGAAAAGTTCAATTTCGAGAATCTCCTAGATTCTTATTTTTTATAGTAATTGTTTGAATTTATGTTTGATAAAAGAGAAAGAGAGATAAAAAAATATGTAATATTTATTGTCTAATAATTTTAGGTATCTGTTACTTTCCAATACATATAAGTGCTATTTAAATTCTGTACTACACCAAATTTGAATTTTATTTTTAAATATATTTAATAACTAAACTTTTTACTATTTTTTTAACCTCAAATATAAGAGTATATCATCTTTAAATACTATATATATATATATATATATATATATATATATATATATATATATATATATATATATATATATATATATATGTATATATATATATATATATATATATATATATATATATATGTATATATATATATAGAACCATTAGATAATACTACAAATCAACATCAGTTATATATATATAATTTGAATTTGAATACATTTATCATGAAAAAGTTAAATAAATTGTAATATTTTTTTTATTTTTTATTTTATTTTTTTTTATAAAATAATTTATTTTTTAAGGCAAATTATTCAAAAGGGTTAAGATAATTCTTTAATAAATACTTTTGTATAAATTTGCTTATTTTATTTATAAAAAATCATTCAAATAATTAAGTAAGATTTAGATAAAGGTATTTGAAAGTAATTGATAATATTAGAATGAAAATGAAATTCTAGGGGTTTCTTCAATTAAAGTTTTTTTTTTTTTAATGAGATGCAAAAATAATGAATAAAATAAAGCTCTGCTTTGAATTCCTAAATAATAATAATAATTAAACATGGAATTTTCTCAAATCAGCCTTATTTTTTTCTTTTATTTTTTTTTTAATTATTGCATGGCATCGTAAACTAGTAAATCTGAAATAAATTTCTTTTAAGCAATACAATAAATAAATAACAAATTAAAAAAAAAAAAAAAAAAAAAAACTTGTTAACATTAAAAGTGGCTAGTCCTAAGTCAGGGTTCAAAACATAACTTTAATGTTAAAGCATATAAATTAAATATTTACAATTAAAATATATCCCCCCTTTCTCTCTTTTATTATAATAATAATTATTATTATTAACTTTACCTTTTTTTTTTTTTTTTTTTCATTTACTAACTTTTGTTGGCATATCATAAAATGAAAATGTTATGGACAGTAACAAAAAGAATATATTATAATTATTATTATCTTTATAGTGAATAATGTTTTGAATATATTGAAGCAAAAAGAATTTTTAAATTAATTTAAAGAACCCTGCAAAATCCATATTTAACAATTCCCCAATAAATGACGCTCGCTTAATAGTATGGGAGGAGCTTCAGTTTGTTTATCCCTAAGCGTTGTGCGATTTAGCGCCGACCGTTTTTCAATACATGCCGCCATTTTGTTGGTGGTCAAAATTTGTGAGCTGTGTCTATTTCTGACATATTTCTATGCTTTAAACATTTATTTTAATATTGCATTGATCATGAAGGTTTAAAAACGCCGAAACAGCTGCCTGCACGCTTTCAGGGTTCGCACGTTTCAAGGAATTCATGTGATTTTAGATGTTTTAGTACCAGAAATTTTGTAACATACTGGTCGCTATGTCTGGAGATAGTTTTGTTTTTCCATTAACGCGTTCGCTGCCGCTTACGGGAAGATGTGATGATAGTTAATTCCTGTAGAAGTGGGTTTTTCCCAGAAACCGATTTACTTTTTATAACAAAGAATCAATGAAAGATTTTCCCGCGCCAGCACGTGACTGGCTATTGAAGCATCACCCAACATCACGCGCTGGCGCGTGAGTAGCCTCTTAACGTTGGCGCCATATCACGCACTTGCGCATGATCGGCAGCGAATGTGTTACATAAAACATAAGGCAAATATTACATTATAATTTTTCTGGTAAAAGATGCTTGAAAATCCTTGTAGCGTACTAACCCTATATTTTGTATACACATATTTACAGTTTGCACTTCTTCAATTTGTGGTCCATTTGTTTTTTTAATTATATTGATAAAAAATGCTCTTTATTTATTTATGCTATTTTGGTGATGAATTAATATAAATAAACAATATCGAAAAAAATTAGAAAAGAAACTGATACATTCTTGGGAACATACGAAATGATAAGAATCACTAAAAAAGAAGTGAACATTCTTCCCGAACCAAAGATAATCTTAATGTTCAATTTAAAATTTGGAAATTTTGAATGTCCATTTGATAACAGCATATTAATGTTGGCAAATAGAGTCGGTTTGTCGATATTTGTGCAGAACATGTATGCATTGGTTTTGTTTAACTCTACAAGCGAAACTCAAAGTAATACAGCCATACAGAGACAAATATTTAAAAGTTGGGCACGAAAATATACATGCATATGTTAGCTTTTTTTTTAAATTTTCTCACTAAGTTTTGAGAGTGAAAACAATAAAAGGAGAGGCAAATAAATTCATTTCATGTCATGTGCATATAATTTCACGCAGCTGGTATTTTCGATTATTTGTTTGATTTTATTTAAACATTTTTTATATTTTTTTTGCCATTGTCTTATTTCCATATTTAAAATAACTAACAGTAACTTTGATTTAACTCTGTTTTTAAAGCGTGTTTCTACATAATTTTGCACTCTTGTTATAATGCGACCAACGAGATTATATCTTCTGCTGTTAACTTTCAAAGGAATAGAACAAAAGAGTTTTTTTTTGACAAATTTAAGCTTTGCATAGAGTAATTTAAGCAGCATTCATTTTTTACGGTAAAGGATAATTAAAGCAGAAGTAAATGTTTACGGCAGGGTTTCAATTACAATTTTAAAGTAAGCTTGTTTACATTAAAATGTAAATCATGAAGCTGAATAAGGTTTGTCACATTTATATTTTTTCGAAATGTATTTTGAATAAACAACGTTTGTATGAAAGTAAGAAAACATAAATAGTAACTTAATTTTTTTTTCCTAAATTGAATATTTTTCATAAAATTTGAATATATTTTGAATCACAATTAACAAAATAAAAATTCACCATTTTTGTGAAAAGGTGGTGTTTTTTAATTCATAAAACAATATTAATGTTTTTTTTTCTTTCAAGTCCTAACAAGAATGTGAATTAGTGAACCTAAAATAATATTACGAAATGTTTAGATAAATGATCGTCAATATATTCCTTTTTTTATCACAGTGAATAGAAAAATTTCTAATGAAAATTTAAAAAGTTCATCTATCAGGAATTAAAAATATTTTTAATAACTTTGACATTTGTCGGTAATGTATGGGAAATATTTTTTATTAGTTCGTAAAGTTAGCGACAATGTTCACTGAAATGTTTCTTTTCTGGATACCAGTATGAAATTCGGCTCAGTGCTACATACTTACAAGGTAGGTCTTCATAATGGGCATACTCAGAAACTTTTGTAAAAAGTACTAATTAAATTACTCATGCATGTTATAAAGGATCAGCCAAATTTAGTGGCAAACTCACAATAGAAATTATGTAAAAAAACAAAAAACTTTCGAATATTTGGCGTGAATATCACGCGATTTGGCGAGTAGCACTTTTCATCGCCAAAAGCAAACGATTTAATGCAACTGAAAACTGCTAGATTTTAGAATGCGTGTAAACAGTATTTAATGAATTTAAACATAAACAATGAAAGAGTTTAATATATTATATACATATATATGTATCTTGTATTGTATATATATATATTGTTTGTTACTATAGTTTTTAATTTATCACTGAAAAAACATTTTCATATACAAAAGATTCACATTGAAAAAAAAATATTTTCATACCTTTAATCGTATTCAAAATTAAAAGCCAGATGTTTCCATAGCAACGAAATTGCTTTGACAATGCTCAATTGGACTTTGAGCTTGAAACAATTTTAATGAATTTAAATTATGAATTTCGTTTTAAATCGCAAATTTTGAAGATTAGATTTGAATATAAATGCATATAAATATCGATATAACAAAATTATACTTAAACGAAACTAAAACTGGCAAAATTAAAGTTATTTAAGTTATATTTACCTAAACAAGTTCAACATGAATTTTTTTTGTCCTTAAAGCGTATTTGACATAAAAACGTATTTTTTAAAACTGCATTCTATTGCCAACCGATGATAAATCGCCAAATAATGAAATTTTCATTATTTTTTTTACGGACGCTGTATGGCAATTCCGCCAAAAGTTTTTTTATAAATGTATATATCCTTATGAGAAGAACATTTTGTAATTTTTTCAGATTTTCGGAGTATGCACGTATGAAGACCTTCCTTGTTAGAAACAAAAAATCACCAGGAAGCAATCGATCAGATGTCAAGACCCTCGGATACGAGGTTATCGTCGTTAACTGTCACACTTTTTTGTATTTTTCGAAAATCCCATTTTTTAATAGGGTGAAAATGTATTAAAACTTTTAAATTTTTGAAAATAGGAAATTTTACGCGTTAATTTTATGTGGTTATTTTATGTGTATTTAATTGCTTTATAAATTCTTTTACAGTGTAAGGGTGAATATTGAAGAACGAAAACATGCATAGTTATCTGGTTTTTAAATCAATTACACATTCTTAAATGGGATAAAAAGAGATAATAATATTGCCCACAATCTTTACTTTTTCTTTTCATTTCCAAAGAAACTGTTATGAAACAGATTAAAGCATCCATAATGTTAAAGACCTAAGTACAAAGTAGATAAAGAAATAATCTACATCGTGTTAAAATTAAATAGCTAACTATACAAGAAACTATTCAATATAAAAACGGTTAAACGGCTTAACATTTTGCTGCAGTTTTAACACTGTAGGAAATCAATTGAATAATAAAACTGCATTCTCAGAAAATATAAATAACTGAAATTAAAATACTTTGTAAACGTTAAACCGAAAAGCAAATTTGTTTCGAATAATTATTTAATATTTTCAGAATTACGATTAGAAATTATGAATAACGAATGAAAACGATTGCTATATTTCTTTTGGCTTGGAGACAGAATATTAGTCAAAAAACAATAATAGATAAAAAGATAATCTATTTTTTATTTCTAATGATGAATACTATATAAAATAAAAATATCCGTCAAAAATATTTTACTTTTTTATTGCATAACTTTGTGGACAACGTCAGCATAAGATTAATTTCACATATATAAAGAACACCTTCATCTTCATAAATTATTAATATTTTAATTTTATTTTTAATACTTAAACATTTTCTTTAACCTTTTGAAGGTTTATATTTTATTACATACGCTGCTTAATTTTAATTCGAAATTTCTAATATTGGAATACAGATCGATAATTTGTGGACAAAATATTTTTGTAATATTAATGAGAAAAAGTATTTATTTATACTACGTATTATAGTAAATTATTTTTTTAAGTTTAGCTTATTTTCAATTACATCAGTATTTTAGTATCTTTTGAATCACAATGCCCTGAAAGGGTTAATGGGTGTACATTAGGGTGGTGTGAAAAAACAAAAGTTTTTATTTCCGAATCGCTATAGTGCGGAAAAGTTGCGATTGGTAAATACAAGAAAAACTAAAAAAAAATTTTTGAAATCGGACATAATCTTCCGATCGCGCAAACCACCTAAAAATAAAAAAAAATTGAAAAATTCCGATTTTTTCAAAATTTTTTTAAAAATATTACATATACACATATTTTATCACTATAGTGATAAATATTTGTATATTGTACTGTTTAATAATAATAAAAAAAATAAATTGCGTCTAGAGAATATCTTCCGATCGCGCAAGCCCATTAAAAATCGAGAAAAATTCAATTTTCAGTGATTTTTGATATATTAAGAAAATAATTAAATAAGCTCAGTTTGCAGTCTCATGTTAAAATTTAAATGTAAATTAATACTATTGAGCATTTTATGCTGTTTTTGAACAACCGAGATCTTACCACAACGAGATCGCTGCAAGGTTTAGAGTTTCGCGCGCATCCTGTTAGCCACGTTGCGAAAAATCGCTGAAGTCGTCTTACGTGTCCACACGCTTCTGTCCCCAACCTCGTCCACTTGCACAGAGCGCTATTTCGTATCAGAGAGCCCGTGAACGAATTTCGTTTGTTAATTGGATGTATTTGTTATTAAAAATACAATAACATGTGACAGGGACACGGATCTGGATACGTCGTTGACAAAGAAAATTACTAGACAATCTTTTCATTGTCTTATATTCGGTCATCCAAGAGATTTTCTGCCAGATATTCTTCCAACACACGAAGATGTTCTTCAATGCTACCTTGAGGAGAGGTCTCTATTAGCAAGTAAATTCAACATCATTAAAGTGAGTTTCTCATTTGTCAGCAATACAGTGGCACAAAAAATAAAATTTATTTATTAGAAGGCGTCAATCCCAAAAGTGTTTGATTGTAGAATCATTTAGCTAATTAATGCCTACTACGATAATATTCTAAACTAACGAAATGTTATATTCGACACAAGGAATAGCTAAACCTTATAAAAAAGTTTGATGAATTTAAAAAACAAGAAACTCAACTGTGTGGTATTTCAGCCTGCAAACGTGTAATGAATTTACATTGCTCCTGTAAAAAGTTACCAGCTCTGAGGGAGTGTCTAATTGAGACTAATTGTGCGTCTCAAAAACACAACAAAATTCCAGTCATTGATCATAGATTTATCTACCTCCAGAGAAAGGACGGAACGGGAAAAATTGGTACTAAAGTTTAAAAAAAAAGAAAAAAACTGAGTACAAGACTTGGAAGACGAGACTATAAATTGAAAAGGCAACCTTCCAATTTTGTTGAAGCGAAAATAAAAGACCTTGAGCATTTAGATGAAATACATGAGAATTTTAATGCTAATGTAGGTATAAGGAAAGGGCAGCTGAAGTCACTTGGCTCTTATTAGTGTGGGCAAGCTGTTTTCGGTCGTGCTTCGTTGTGGCACCCACTCTACATATGGATTCAGGCATTCTGATTGGTTTACAAATTTTATTATGGTTGTCTCCTTGCTATGATTGGGCTACGTCGTCAAGGTGATTCCTACAATGATCGCTATGACAAAAATGTAGCAGTAGATTGATTGGCAGAAGTGTTTGTTTGTAAACATGCCCTTTCCTTATATGTAAAATATCATTACCATGACGGATACAGCCTATCATATTTAAGAAGAAGAAATTACCATGGCAAATGAAAGTGGAGTTGCAATCTACATCTTTACATTGCGATCGCAATGGTGTATCTGACAGTGCAGGTGCTGCTAAAGCGTTGAGTGTACTAGAAGATATTCCTGTAATAACTAAAACAGATGCTTTTCAAGTTATTGACCTATACAAAATTAGAAAAAAACAAACAAAAAGAAAAAAATTACAGCAAAGTCAAGTGGAATCAGAAGAACCACATGACATACATTTTGATGAAAAAAGGACGATTATTTAGTTATCCTCCTCAGTCCTGAGACAAATATCACGATGGACAACATACACCGTTTAAAATTACTATAAACCATCTTCAAACATGCATCATTCTACATATCAATATGTGTTATATGGACGCATTTATTGAAAAAGTCTATAAGTATTTTTAACGATTTTAGAAGTATTTAAATTCTTTTAAAGGATTTTCTTTAGTTTCTCGTACAGGCACTATATTCGTGAAGAATATTTGACAAAAAATCTCTTGGGGATGACAAAATATAGGGCAATGAAAAGATCGTCTAGTAATTTTCTTTGTCAACGACGTATGCAGATCCGTGTACCTGTCACATGTTAATGTATTTTAAATAACAGAATACATCTACTTAACAAACGAAATTCTTTCACCGGCTCACTGATATGAAATGGCGCACTGTGCAAGTGGACGAGGTTGGGGAGAGAAAAGGATGTGGACACATAGGGCGACTTCAACGCTGTTTCGCAACGTGGCTAACAGGAGTTGCGCGAACTACTAAACTTTTTCGCGCTGCAGCGATCTGGTCGTGGTAAGATCTCGGTTGTTCAAAAATAGCATAACATGCACAATAGTATTAATTTACATTTAAATTTTAACATGAGATCGCAAATTGAACTTATTTAATTGTTTTCTTAATGCATCAAAAATCACTGAAAATTGAATTTTTCCCGATTTTTAATGAGCTTGCGCGATCGAAAGATATTCTCTAAACGCCATTTATTATTATTATTATTATTAAATAATACAATATGTAAATATTTTTCACTATAGTGATAAAATATATGTATATGTAATATTTTTTAAAAAATTCTGAAAAAATCGAAAATTTTCAATTTTTTTTCATTTTTGGTGGTTTGCGCGATCGGAAGATAATGTCCGATTTCAAAATTTTTTTTTATAATTTTTCTTGTATTTACCAATCGCAACTTTTCCGCGCTATAGCGATTCGGAAATAAAAACTTTTGTTTTTTCGCACCACCCTAGTGTATATCACAAAAGTCTGACCTTGATCATCTGAGATATTGAAAGAAACCATTGAAAACAATTCAAAATTACTAGGGGTATATTTATATTCTATATTAGAGAGTAAAGGATTTTGATGTAAAATTATTAAATTTTGAAGAAATTAAATAATAAGTTATGCCAAGATATCGACAACCAGGATAATGAGAATTTCATTCTAAAATCTTTTTTAGATTCTTGATTATTTTTATGCCTAAGATTTTAATTTTATTTAAAGGATCATGTTTTCAATATAGTAGCTCAAATTTCCTGTAATGTTCAGTTTTATTTCTAATATATTCATAATATATGTCTACTCATTTTTTACAAAGAAATTAATCACAATATTTTCAAGAAAATATCTGAAAGATCTTACTGGTAGCTATGATTTTACGACTTCTGACTTCAAATATCTCAAAAATAAGAAAGATTACTTTTCAGACCATATTTACACCTGATAAAGAACAAAAATGAGCATACCAGGAAAATGCCATTCATTTCAGTTTTGGCAATGATATTTAATTATAGAAAGCTTTTGTAAAATATAGAATTTGTTACTTTTCTTATATATTTGTTTTATAAGGTATAAATATGAATTAGAAATTAAAACAGCAAGAAAAAGATATTTATACAGTATAAAATAAGGACCTTTTCTTTGCACACATCACAGCGTGACATGCCAGGAAATTAACAATCTGAAATTTTAAATTTTTTAATTCATTTTTTTATGTTATTAGAAATGTAATGTCTTTTGAAAGCACTTTTAACTTTATTTTTATTAGGATGTATCAAAAGAAATCACATTATGTTACATTTAATTGGAATTCTATTGGGCACACTGTAATTTTCGTATTTTTTTTATATTGAGCCTAATAGAAATATTTTCACATAATGAAATTTTAATCCTTTTTATTTTAGTAAATACCAGTATGTATGATTCCATTGTACCACTCTAAAAGCATAAACATAAAGCTGAAGTTATTACACTAAAATGAATAAACGAAAATGTTATTTCTATTTTGAACGACGATAATTTATCTTGACAAGCATGACAGCATAAGAAATAAAACACCCGGTGTCATTACATTCAGTCTGAAGAAAATGTAATAAACATTTATCTTAGAGAACCATGACCGCAAAGTTAACTGCGTGTAAAATCTATCAAATTATAAATAAATAACATAAATATACTGCAGAAAAATTAAAAAAAATATTTCAGAAAAATAAATCTTAATGAATATTTTGATTTGTTTGAATCGCGTATGAATGGCTTAGATCAGGTACAAAAATGTCTGTACAAAATATTTATTTAATAGTGTATCAACTATTATTGTTTACGCAATTTAAACTATTTATTGTATATTATTGTGTATCTAAAAGGTTAAATTTGAAATTTCTATAAAATGAAAACGAAAGGAATAAAAATTTCCAAACTTGGAATATTATAAAAGAAGTTAAATCGCTATGTTTGGAAATTATTATTTATTAAAATCATATAAAAAATTTAAATGAGATTCAAAATATAAATACAAAATATTTATTTAATACTTTATTAATTATTACTACTTATGTAATTTAATTAAATTATTGAATATATTTGAATATAGAATTTTAATCTTAAATCTTTCTATAAAAAAAGTTACCAAAAGTTTTCATGCTTGAAAAGATAAACAAAAGTCATGAGAAATCGTAAACTGCGGAATAATAATAATGATAATATTATAAATGATAGAAATAAGTATGTCATAAATCATTACCTGTGGGAAACTGATGCAATATATTGTATTTAAGAATATTGATTTTGTTTTATTAATATTCCTGCTATTTTTGTTGATTATCAATAACAAAATACTTCTTATTGGTAAGTGTGTAATAAGGTTACTTAAGCAATTATTTTAGAGACGATGCATTAATAGCGGCACATTTTAGTTTAGTGGATCATCAGATCTGAAATCGGATGAAGTTTCGATTTAGAGTATTTAAATTCGATTTTTTTTATCTCGAAAGATTAATTTTTCATGGCAACATTAAAAATTAGTCAGAAGGCTTTTCCATGAGAATGAAATGAAGTGTCTCGCACATGACACTTAAGTAAACATCCATATTTATTAATTTATAAGTTTTTAGAATATAAAATATGCATTAAAATTAATAAAAAAAATCGATATTTTCTTATTATAGGCTGTGTGGTGGCGATAGAAATGTCTACATCATCCAGTTATGAGATAAAATCATGATATAGGATATGGTTATTTAGTGTAGATTGAAGTAATGACTGGTCTGCCTTGACATTTCTTGGTACGATGTCAACAGAAGTGGGCACCATCACGTCATTTGGGTGTCCTTGTCACGTCATCGAATTACGAGGTAAAAATGGTACCAAATGAAAGGTAAACTAGAGTATTTTAATAATATTGCGATCTGTGTGCGCATATCCTGGTAGAATGTCCCAGTAGACTAAAATTTAAAAGAAGAAAAAAATATTATAAGCTATTACAAAGAAGAAAAACCATATTATAATACTTAATAAACATAATATTTTAAATTACATTGCTTATATTAATTCGCCATCGACTTTCAGATGATCACAATGGTTTATGTAAAACTCATAAATAGCAAGCGAAAGAATGTCTAATTATGCATAACATGGTACAAAGCAAGAAGGACGATACGCGAAATCCCTATTGTGAGGGACATCACGCCCTTTGAGTTGCGGCTTAAAAATTTGGCACATTAAAGATACCAATAAGTACAATAATAATATTTCAGTCTGTCTCATCATATCGTGTGACGAGACGAGTATAGCAGGGTGCAAATTCGTAATTGTAGTATTATTATGTCGTTGAGTTAAGCTTGAAAATTTGGCGCATTAAAGTTTTGGCGTATTTTGAGCAAAACTAATATTTCAATTTGCCTCGTCATCCCGATATATTAGATGAGCAAAGCAACTCTCCGATTTCAAATTTGGGGCTACTTTCTAATCACTGAGTTACGGCAGGAAATTTTTGGACATGAAATATGCTGATAACCACAAAAAGAATATTTCAGTTTGCCTCGCTATATCTTGGCATGAGACGAGTAGAGCAGTGCCTCAATTAATGTTGACGGTATTAACACGTCATCGAATTATGGCCTAATAATTGACATATTGATTAGCACATTGAAGATACAGAGTAGTACAATGTGTTAAAAATTCAAGTCATAACATGATTCATAACATGCCAAAATTAAAAATTGGTGCACCGCTTTGCTGATCACGTACGAAGATGTGACGAGGCAGACTGAAATATTCTTATTTTTCTAATCGGCATCGTTAATGTGCCTAATTTTCAAGCTGTATCACGATAACATGACGATACTGCTAAAGTTAAGAATTGCCGCCCCACTGTACTCGTATTGTGTCTGGAAACGACAAAGAAGACTGAAATATTATGATTGTTCTTATAGGTATCTTTCGTGACTTAAAATGTCAGACCGTAACTCGATGACAGAGAGTAACCTCTGAATGGAAAATTGGTGCTCGCTTTGCGCATTTCGTACCAAGATATGAAGAGGCAGACTTAAATATTTTTAATCGGCTGTAATCGGTATCTTTAATATGCCAAACTTGCAAGTCGTAACACGATAACATAATAACACTGCCAAAATTGTTATTTTGTTCCAAAATTATTGTCTCCTGTACTAAGTTACGATGAAGCAGACGGCAATATTCGTATTCCACTTAAAATACTTTCCTTTATCTTTAGTTTGGCACGACTCGTAAGTAAATGACGTAATAGCTACGTCAAAATGCCGAGTTTGCGCCCTATGCAGCTCATATTGTACCAAAAATTTTCGAGGTAAACCAGTCCTTTCTTCATCTACACCCATAAAACTAGTCCTACTTCATGATTTCATCTCGTAATTCGATGATAGAGATGGTACCCTCAAAGTAAGGAGTTGCCCCTCTTTTTTCTTTCTTTGTACCAAATTATACTGAATCAGTTGCACGTTCACATACTATTAATAAGCTTATCTTAATCCATTAATTCATCTTGTAAGTTTATGTCGAAATTATAAATATGGTAATGTAATTTAAAGTATCATATGTTTATTGGGTTTGAATTGTTCATTAAGATGTGTTATAAATTTTAGACTGTCGGGGATTCCAAATAAGATATGGGATAGCAGACCAAAATATTTATGATTTGTGCATGACTTTTTTTTCAAAGTGTATTTGCTGCATTTTCTAAAACTCGAATTTTTACAAGTATATGAAATGCTTAATCAAAATAAAATATTAATTGGCATTTTCTAAGTTTTATTTGTTAGGAGTCCTTTATCTCTTTTCTGTGAATAAGCCAAAATTTCTCCAGGAAATATTGTTTCTGAATCAAAAAAGCCAAACAACTGGACGCAGACTTATGATGTTCTTTTTGTTCTGTAAATACTATGGGATACAAGTGGGTTCAAAGGATTACAGAATGTAGGTGATATACATATATATTGCTCGGAAATCCCAATAGTCATACAAACATGTAAGATTTTTAAGAAAAAAATTAAATGCTCGTATTTTTTAAAACCATTTTTATTTTTATACTTAATTAGTTTAGTTAAAAAAATTCATGTTTGAAATGTTTCTTCAAATTTTGCAAGACATTTTAGAGTTGAGTCACATTCTGAAAAATTTCGTGATATTCAGTAGAGAATATGAAAATGTATCAGAAACAGGATGCTTCATTTCATTAAAATAGCTATAAAATTATATTGTTTAAATAATTCTAATACACAAATTATTTAACAGTGCATTCTAAAAATCACGTCTTGAACTTTATTTGAACAGCTATCAAATTATTTATTTTAGCATTCTATATTTAATATATATTTGTACATGCCTTTTCATGTAAAAGTATTTTCATAAGAATACAAATTAGCTAATTATCTAGAACAAATAGCTGGAAGCATTTTTTTTTTTTTTTTGTAAAATAAATTTTCATTAAATCTTGGATAGAATAAGTTATTTACATTGTGTGTTAATCTATTGCTAAAAACTCTTTATGCTGTATTTGTTGGAATGTTATTCCATAAGGCATGAGTAAGTAAGTTCCTCAATAATAAAAAAGAGTTAAAAGCTTTACCTTTTAGTTGACACACATTTATTTGAAGAAATAAAGTAGAATAATGATGAACAAATACTTGGAATATTTCACTAAACAAAAGAACAGATGCACAGTCTTCACAATATTTACAGAAACACAACAAATAAAGAAAAATAACTTTGAAAACATATATTAGCTTCAGTTTGAAGCAGTTCTTGATAAATAGTAATTATTCCTTTGGAATGAAAAAGTATAATAATGGATTCTTAATCCCTGACAACATTTTGCTGTCTGCTACCACTTGAGTCACATTTTAAACTAAACTGTTCTAAAGTTCTCTTCCAGTGAAAACAGAATAATGTCTGGTGCTGCCATCTGGCGGCAGATTTTGGTACAAAAGAAGCAATTTCCTAACATCTCTCCCGTTTTGTGATAGAATCTGACACCAGATGGATAAGGTTTCTGCAATGTTCAAATTTGGTCTTTGGCAATGGCTTTGTCATTATATCTGCTATCATTTCATTTGTTGACAGGTATTTGACATCTATTATATTTTTCATTTTCAAATCTCGTATGTAGTGATACTTTGTATCAATGTGTTTAGTTCGCGACTTGAACTTTTCACTTTCAACCAATTTAATAGTTGACTGATTATCTTCAAAAATTTTAATTGGATAATGTTGATGTAATTTGAGATCTTTACATAGTTTTAAAATCCACAACACTTCTTGAGTTCCTTGTGACAGTGCCACATATTCCGACTCGGCTGACGATAATGTCACACATGTTTGTTTTCTCGAGAACCAAGAAATGCAACTATTGCCCAAGAAGATTACATTTCCTGAGGTAGATTTTCTATCTGTAGTATCTTGACCCCAGTCAGCATCTGAGTATGCAACTATATTAGGATAATCTTCTGAGGAAATATGAAGTGCAAGATCTTTTGTGGTTTTTAGGTACCTTATTACCCTCTTAACAGCATTCCAGTCCTTTTGTCTTGGATTATTGCATCTTCGACTTAGTATATGCGTATGAGCTGTAATGTCAGGTCTTGTGCATGAAGACATATATAATAGACTTCCGATAGCTTGTCT
Source organism: Maratus speculifer (assembly GCA_964019185.1). NCBI lineage: Eukaryota > Metazoa > Arthropoda > Arachnida > Araneae > Salticidae > Maratus > Maratus speculifer. The sequence continues at coordinate 440,033,640 of OZ025289.1, read as the reverse complement.
ATAGTTATCATTTGATGATAAAAGATTTTCTTCTTTTTCTAAACTATAATAGTTTGTTTCCATTGGGGTATAAGTTGGTTTGGCTTCTTCAAGCTGAAAATCTTTAACTAATTGATTTATTTTATTTGTTTGTGACAGCAGATAACTTCCATCTTCTTTTCTATGAATCTCTATACCTAAGAAGTATTTTGCTTCTCCTAATGATGTTATAGGATAAGACTTCTTTAAATAGTTTATTACTTCATTGACTTCATCTTCATCTTCTGAGCTTATCAACATATCATCTACATATAGTATGAGATGAATTGTCTTCTTTGATTTTTCTTTCGTAAACAAACATGGATCTGCTTCACTTTGTTTAAATCCATATGCCTTTAGAGTAATTTCTATTTCTTCATTCCAGCACTTGGCGGCTTGCTTGAGACCATATATAGCCTTTTTTAATTTATAGACTTTGTCTTTGTTTTCTTGATCTTGAAAGCCTTCTGGTTGAAGCATGTATAATTCTTCATTATCTAATTTACCAGATTCAGATTCAGATTCAGTTAGGTGGGGTGGCCTACCATATGGCTTGAGCTCAACAAGCCCCACCTAACATTTATTATAAAAAAAAAAAAAAAAAAAAAAAAAAGTACAATTGTTTCACAAATGGTTACCCAATTTCTTCTGGGCGAACCTAAAGTTTTTACAATATTAAAACAGAGATATGATTTGATAAGCTTGCTAATGCGCAAGTTGAAATATATACTGATTCTTTTCAACGAGGGTGATGCAGTCAATTATTTTCTGTAATAATTTCGGACATTTCAATACATATGAAAACCACTCATTTAATTTCATATTTGATGGCTTTCGCAGATGAAAGGTTGAAGTTAGTGGACAATTAAACATGAAATGCAAGGAGGTACTTCTGTTCCCACAAGTACAGAGGTCAGAATCTACTTTATTAAATTTAACTAGATATGAAGAAAAAGGACCATGATTGGTAGCGAATAAATATAGATTTCGATGAAAAAGTAAAAAGTCTTCTGAAATTTTCGGTAGAAATTCGTATGTAGAAAGGCTGTTTTAACATCTACTTGGAATACTTTGGCTTTACGATAAGCTGCACAGGTCAGAAAAGCTCTAATAGTTGTATGCTTGACGACAGGAGAGAAGGTTTCATCATAATCAGTGCCTAGTTGTTGAGTGAAACCCTTGACAACTAATCGTGCTTTGCATTTTATTTCTTCTCCATTTTCATCGCATTTTGTTTTATAAACCCATTTACAGCCAATTGCGCGCATACCTTTTGGTAAAGTAACAAGCTCAAATACTTCATTTTCCTTTAAAGAGTTAAATTCTTCTTTCATAGCCTGTAACCATTTCTGTTGATCTTTTAGTGGTAATTTTAGAACATCTTTAAAAGTTTCAGGATCTTGATTTTTCGAATAACTGTCTTCAGTTTTGTAAGAAAACCTTTCTGGTGGAATTCCTTTTGTTTCTCTGTTAGAAATTCTTCTCTGTGAATTTTCTTCACTTTTTTCTGTGGTTGGGATATCTACTGATTTGCCATCAGTTTCTATTTCTTCTGCAACATTTTCTATTGGAATAGATTCACAATCATTTTCAAGACTTTCTTCTGAAAAATTGAAATGAATTAAATCAGAAGTTCGCTCTTCAACATTTTCTGGGAAAAAATTTTCACCGTTCATATTTTCAAAAAACTTTACTGTTCTGCTTATCACAATTTTTCTTCCGCCTGTATAAATTCGATATCCCTTGCTTCTTAAATCATAACCAACAAAGATTCCTTCAGTGGCTTTTTCATCAAATTTTTGCCTCTTCTGTTTATGAACATACACATATGCTTTGCATCCAAATACTTTAAGGTGACTCAAATTCGGCTTATGCCCATTCCACAGTTCATATGGTGTCTTTTCAGTTGATTTTGTGGGTAATCGATTTTGCAAATAAGCTGCTGTAGCTATGGCTTCTGCCCAGAATGTTTTTGGTAATTTAGCATTTATAAGCATGGCTTTACACATTTCAATTAGAGAGCGATTCTTTCTTTCCGCGACTCCATTTTGAGACGGCGAATATGGCGTTGTTGTTTCATGATGTATTCCTAAGTTCTTTAGGTAGTTACTAACATATTCGTTGCAATATTCTGCTCCATTGTCAGTACGCAAGGATTTAATGTTCAATCTAAATTTATTTGTTGTTGATGCAACATACTCCTTTAATTTATCAAATACTTCATCTTTAGAGGAAATAAAATATACCTGTGTATAAAGAGAATAATCATCGATAAATGTAACGAAATATCTTTTTGATCCCATACTATTTGTTTCAGCAGGACCGCAAACGTCGCTATATATCAGATCAAGTGGTTTTCTACTTCTGTATTGCGTTTCTTTTGGAAATGATTTTTCTGTTAGCTTAGCTTTTATACAACTTGAACATTCAGTATTATGAGAACAATTACTCACAGTAATACCTAAAGCTAAATCATCCTTTTGAATTTTCTTGATGGATTCCAAATTTCTCTGACCCAGCCTTTGGTGCCATTTTAGAATGCAATTGACATTAGAACATACAGGTAATATTTCTGAAGCGCTGTATACTTTTTCATTTGTGGGTATTATTTTTAATCTGTATAACCCCTCATCAGCTTTTGCATCTGCAACTAATATGTTACCCTTTTTAATTAAACACATATCATCTTTAAATGTTACAACAAAACCTTTCTCAGTGCAAGACTGTACAGACAACAAATTACTGTCTAACTCGGGAACATAAAGCACATGATCTAGTATAACTTTATTTGTTTGACCATTAACTGTTTCAATATTAAAAGTACATTTACCCTTTCCTTTTGCAGTTAATTTAGTTCCATTAGCAATTGTAATTGTATCTTTACTTGAATTCTTTAATTCTGAGAACAATTCTAAAGAATTAGCTAAATGAACAGACGCGCCTGAATCAATAACAAAAGTTAACTTTTTGTTTTGATTTCCATTTTGTTGAGATTTCATAACAAAACCTGAAGAATTTGATTCTTTCATTAATTCATGATAGTTTTGAGAATTTGGTGGATTTTCATTTTGACTAGCAGTAGAAGCAGAGAAATTATTTTGTTTTTTAAAGTGTTGACGTGATCTATCTTGAGTAAAATTTGGTTTTGTTTTGTTATTGTTGTTATTCTTTAAGTGAAAACAATCTTCACGGTTGTGATTGGTTCTTTTACGATGAGAACAAAACTTTTGTTTATTCAAGTGTTTTGGTTTATCCCTATTACCCTTTAAAGCAATAGATTCAAATTTTGTTGAAATTTGTTTAGTTTCAACTCTTCTAAGATATTCATCAATTAACTTGTTTTGAACATATTTTAATGATAAATCTGTGTCATATTTGCTTTCAATAGCAGTTATAAAGGTACTATAAGAATTTGGTAAAGAACAAAGCAAAATAGCTATTAAATTATCATCTTGTATTACTTCACCTATACTTCTTAATTTTTCTGCCAATTCTAAGACGGAATTTATATGTTCCTGCATTTTAATACTTTCATTATATTTAATGGAATACAACTTCCTAAGAAGATAAAGTTTATTTGTAAGATTTACCCTTTCATGAACAGATTTCAATTGATCATATGTTTCTTTAGCACTTTTAGCATGTCTAACATGCACAATTTGAGAATCTGAGATATTTAAACAAATTAATGCTCTAGCATTTCTATCATTTTTCACCCAATTGTCATCATTTTCTTTTTTAGGTTCAAATACAACATCATATAAACCTTCTTTGATTAACAATTGTTCAATTTTAAACTTCCATACTGAATAATTGTCATCACCTAACTTATCAATATAATGAGATTCTTTAAGACTAGACATCATTATATAACAATATTTGCTTATTTTACAGAAAATAAAAGTGTATATCTTATTAATTTACTACAGTAAAATATTATAAACTCATATATAATGCTAATGATGAAATAAGAACATAATAGAATTCTTGAGAATAATTTTAAAAGTTACTTCTGGTTTCAGAAAAATCTTCCTAAATATTCAAAATTCTTTGTTTTAAACATAAATTTGTATTTTCAACTAATAAATAATAAATTTCAATAAGAAACAAGCAAAATAATTTCTTTTCATATCAACAAATTATAGTTTTGGTTTCAAAACAAGAACAATTCTTTGAATTTTCTTTTCTATCATTCACTTCTAAAAAATACAATATTCAGAAAATAATTATTTCTTTTGAATTTAAATATTATATTTTCTGTTTTGATATTATTATATTTAAATTTTGAGACTCATTTCTCAGCCTTATAATCAACAATGTTGGAATGTTATTCCATAAGGCATGAGTAAGTAAGTTCCTCAATAATAAAAAAGAGTTAAAAGCTTTACCTTTTAGTTGACACACATTTATTTGAAGAAATAAAGTAGAATAATGATGAACAAATACTTGGAATATTTCACTAAACAAAAGAACAGATGCACAGTCTTCACAATATTTACAGAAACACAACAAATAAAGAAAAATAACTTTGAAAACATATATTAGCTTCAGTTTGAAGCAGTTCTTGATAAATAGTAATTATTCCTTTGGAATGAAAAAGTATAATAATGGATTCTTAATCCCTGACAACATTTTGCTGTCTGCTACCACTTGAGTCACATTTTAAACTAAACTGTTCTAAAGTTCTCTTCCAGTGAAAACAGAATAATGTCTGGTGCTGCCATCTGGCGGCAGATTTTGGTACAAAAGAATCAATTTCCTAACAGTATTTAACTATAAAAATTGTCTTAAGTTAGTGAGAGTCCATTGTTATTTATAAAAAATAAATCAGTAATTCAATACTTAAATTAATGAAACATGAAAAGAAAAACATGTTCTGAATGTATAACTAAAATGAGTTTATCTTTCCAAAAATAAATGGAATTTTGTGTAGTAAAATAAGTCAAAAATATTCGATAATAATGCATTTTCTTGGAATATTTATTAATAACATAAGGACATATAAATAAATGAAATTAAGAAATGAAAGTGATTGCCATTTCATATTGTTTGCTAACTAAGATGTGTTTGTTTCATAATTAAAAATTAACATTCTTAAAAATTAGTTTACTCTAAAATAAAGATAGGTGTTCATATTAAAATGTTATCTACAAGTAAATCCATAATATCAATTTTAACGATTGAAATATTGAAAGTGAAAATATTACTTGTAAAGTGATCAAGTAATTATATTGAAAAAAAAAAAACCACTGTAAATACAATAACCTACTAATAAAGTATCGCCAAATGTAAAAAAATCCGTTTAACCCATGTTCAGATTTGATAAGGTATTATTTTAATTGTCTCTCAATAAGAAAATAAGTTTAAATAAAGGGTTGCATTAAAAACAATTTTAGTTTTTATTGGTTTTACCGTACGATTAAAATTTTGCTATGAATATTATTAATAAACTTATTTTTTTTGAATAACCAAACAAGGCGTAATATATGCATTGAAATATGAAAGGGTTTTTCTATAATACGATAAAAAAAATCCTTTCTAATTTTTTAAATATTGCTGTTGCATTATAGATTCTACATTACATTATTTAAAGTTACTTCATTAACTATTCTGCATTTGTATTATTTAATAATAATGATATATGCACTAAGTGTTCATTAAAGATTTTTAATTTGTGCGCAAAATATACTATTGCAGAATTTTAATTTTCTCTTATTTTTATGATAAGTCATGTATTTACAGCATATTATAAGTATGTAATGAGAAATACAGTGTGTACCACCTGAATGAAGCCACAATGATTTTGTACCATAATTTGGCAGGAAACAAAACCATGTACGCGAAAAAAATATTTTAAGAAAGACTATATAGAAATGCATATTTGCAAGGAATAACTCACTCCCTGCTCCACTTGGCCAGTAAATTAAATGAATGTATAAAAAAGAGGTAGAAAAAAGTGTCCTGCCGAAATAAAGCCACTACCCTTAATAGCCAATATATCCAACATGCTTATATATGATTTAAAATATACGACGTAACATACTATTTATTAATCCCTGGAAGGAATTAGCATCAATATTACCTCAGGTCTCAATGATGGTGGCCGTCACTTCTGCCACAGACTTGAACTGCTTGCCATTGGCTTTTAAAGCTCTTATGAGGATACCCCATACATTTTCTTGGGGATTGAGATGTGTTCACAGGACAAGCCATTTCATAACATGTACACAATTATCCAAAAACCATTTCTAAAAGGGTTTTGCAACAGTTAGGGAGACATTTTCCGGCTGGAAAGTACAATCTAGGCCACTAATTTGCTCTTCAATTGGCAAGAAATTGGTTTCTAGCGATTTTTGGTGATTGGTAGACAAGATGCGATCTGAGTGAAGACCCAGGTTCAGTTTACTATCATTACACCATTAATACGCCTTCACCTACCCATGCTGAGTCTGCGCAGGTTGAAAGCAATCCACAGGCAACGCAGGGTTGATTGAGCCAAATATTATTAAACCTGGAAGGGGCAGAGCATTTTGTTTTATTTCCAGATAAAAAATATTAGTTTGGATGACCGCCTTGATTTCTATTGGCGTGATAGGAGGAAACGAGAAATTTTCTCCAAAAGACAGCACGATGGAGGCTCATTAATAGTGCTGGGAATCTTATCTATTGTGGTAAACTTAACTTGGCTCTTCCTTCAGACAGTATCTTGGCTATCAATTTCCAAGAACTACCAGAAACCAATTCCTTGCCATCTAAAGAGAATATTTGTGGCCTAAATTGGATTTTCTAGCCGGAAAGTGGTCCTATAACCTTTGTAAAATCCTACTAGTAATGTTTTTTTGATAATTAAGGACATGTGATAGAATGGCTTGCCCTGTACTTTCATCTCAATCTCTAAGAAAATGTGTGGGGTATCCTCAGTAGGGCTTTAAATGTCAATGGCAACCAGTTCAAGTATGTGGCAGAATTGAAGCCGCCATAATTGAGGCCTGGGATAATATTGATGCTAATGTTATTTACGGAACTGATAATTAATATATGATAATTACGGAAAAATATCTCGGTGGCTTTATTTCGGGGGGATTCACAGTATAATTTTATACATCTTTATTATAATATCTTTTTTTGAGTACACTTTATGCTAAAATGATAATATTATTATTTTCTTGTATGAAACTTTCTATGGTGTAGAAATATTTTTATATGAAATCGAAAGCTGAAAAATGGAACACAACAACTCCTCTTGTTTGATGAGTTTCCACGAAATCTTTTGTATACCAGTTTCTGTCAAAATTTAACTGAATCTGAAATTTGATGAAAATCCATACATTAAATCTTAATATAGAGATATTTTTGAAATCGTGAAAAATGCAGCATAAAAGCGCCATCTATTGGGAGATTTACACATAAATATAAACAACATCAAATAAAATTTAGAACTAACTGAATCTGAAGTTTAAAACATCCATGGACTATTTCTTAAGATAGAACTATTCAGGATATGGCCAAAAAAATTCATAGCAATGACATCTGTTGAGAAATTTGCACCAAAATGTAAATAAAATGTCAATTCTTGCCAAAGAATTTTTATCACTGAATCTCACTGAATTTAAAGTCTCATGAAAATCAGTGTGTCAGTTCCGAAGATTGAGCTACAGCAAAAATCGTAAAGCATAGTGCCTAGAATTGTCACCTGTTGAGAGATTTACACCAAAAACTAATCAACATCAATTTATATCAAAGATTAACAAAAAAAACTTGTTTTTTGTATTTGTTATCCTTAAAACGTGTAAGTCCATCGAAAATTTTTACGAATACAATACTTTCTTCTTGTAAAGATAGAAAAAAGTAAAAAAAAAAAATGTAGTGCATTTGCATCGTTGCTAATAGATACCTTATTCTAAACAAAAACGTCATAATTGAAACGTGACAGCATATTTTACCTTTAATAAACATATTACAAAATATAATTTTACTGTTATTTGAAAAAAAATCAAGATTTAATCTAATTTTTGTTTACTAGAGTATATCATGCTGCTCAGAGAGGAACACCAAGAAAACAACGCGAAAATAGGCAAACATCCGAACAACAAGTAAATGCTTGGATCCTTGTGATTTTATAATTAAATCGAGCTGGGGAAACATCTAATAATTTATACAGAAAATAAGAGTTTAAACTGTTTATACTCAAAATTCAAACTTTGAAAATTAAAAGAAATTTAGAGCAGAAAATCTAATAAATAAAAATTATTTTTAAAAAAAGTAAATTACGATTAAACATATTCACATCACATAAAAAGATTGTTTCTATTAAACTACTCTGCATATCAAATGCTTCGCAGATCGACTCGGAAATCAACCAAACAAAATCCATTATTGTTTAGAATTCATATCGATATCCATTGTCGATTAAATCATAATTTGGAATAACAGGGCCAGAGACTGGGCACCTTATTATGTCACTCCAGCAGTCTTTAAAATCTGTAAAATCTTTTTCGGTAAAACTACTATACTACAATACACGGTACACATATATCAAACATTTTCCCCTTAAAAGTTTGGGCTTATATTTCTGGGATATCTTGTATACCTATATACATAGATACAAATGAATGTATAAAGTAAGTCATTTAAAAATGCTTTACATTTTTTACATTTACTTAAAGGTACATTTCTTAGCCAAATTTTAAACTATTTACTAAATTTATAAATTCTACATAGTAATTTAAAATTGCTTTCGTCTTTATTTAAATAAAATTATCATCTAACATTTCCTAATAGTGGATTTTGTTTCATAAGGCTAAGCTACAAAATCAAAAATTGTTGCGATTTTTTAACAGATCTTGGTGTTTGATTTTAGAATGTATATTTTTTCATGTCCTCGTAGAATAAATGCAAAACAGAATTTCTTTAGTTACATTCATGTCACATATGTTGTTTCAATATTTTGATTATTATATATGAAGAAATCCCATTTCTAGCATTAATTTATGTTTGTTTAATCAATTAGTGATAAAAAACTAGTGTTTAAAAACCATTAGTTTAAAGATTTGTCGAGTTTTTGACATTAATAAGTATACGTGACACGATTGTATCCAGAGAAGTCAAAATGATTTTCTGTTTTATTTTTTTAAAGGGTCTCAGGTGTCTGGTGCAATTTAGCAACATGTCGCATTTAATTTTTCTCACTTCCTGTAAAACATAAATACATAAAAATTTATATAGATAATATAATAGATGTTCTGTTTAAAATAATTTTTTAATATTCCATACTGAAACTTTATGTTATTTTTGATATGTTTAAATTTGATAAAAAATTGCCTTTTTTTTTTTTTTTTTTTTTTTTTTTTTTTTTTTTTTTAATCTTGTATCGACTGCGCGCAACATTTCTCAAAAAGTATTAATGCAGTTTGCATGAAACGTGGTAAATATATTTATTTTAAGGTAAAGAATAATTTACACTTCAAATTTAGCACTATTTATTTAAAATTCACAATTTTTCATTAAAAATGATTTTATTTTTTATTTTATTGTTTAAATTTCAGATAAATAAATAAATATTTTGCTTTCAAATGAAGTATAGGTTGAAGATACATTAGTTTTACATCATTATCAATATTTTTTGAAACTCTTGAAAAAATAATTTTGCTACAGTCTTGCGCATAGTAGGTACAAGTCAAATAACAATTTAACTTTTTTCTCAAAATTAAACATAAAAAAGTAAAATTTCATTGTAGAATATTAAAAAAACATTTTAAATGAAAGAGACATTAAGTTACCTATGTGCAGTCTTGCACAATATTTCAGCTTTCAAAAAATGTACTTGTAATAGATAATATTTGTCCACAAAAAGATAGCCGCCTTTTACAAGAATTCTTTTTTGTTATTTTTGTATTTTTATTACTTTTATGTATATTATTTAATCACTATTCTGTTTCTGAATATTTGTTTACGAACTATAGCGATTGTTGTAGCAACTGATGTATTTTTATCTCTTGCCAAATTATAACTATTCTTTTTCTAAATAGACTCGTTATTTTTGGGACAGTAGTAGATCATGCAAAACATTTATCTAAAATATATGTAGAATTATTTTATTTCACCAGTGCAAGTAAAAATTTTATATAGGATGTAAAGTTTGGTGGATGATTCAACATTTAATTTTTAGCCACTTGCAAGAAGCATTTACTCGGATTTGCTAGCAATAGCCAACATTTTATTTAGGAAATACTACTTAAATTATTTTTTATTGATCTGTACTTCGTGTGCAAGTAACATTTCAAACGTTTTACCTTCCCACTGCCACGACCTGATATATTCGTTCACTAGGCTTCAAGTTTCACTGTAATTGAAGCTTCATTTAAATTAATATAATTCTACAAATATAATCCAGTTTTGAAAAAGTAAGTTATGATTGATACTCTCAGAGCTTATATGCATATGTGTTACAAAAAATAACTCTATGTTAGAAAATCCCTCTTTTATTAACATTTAAAAAATTGCCCTTTTTACAATTTTGCCCTTTTGCTTGGCGGTCAGGGGGATAAAGAGTAATTTAGAGATATTTACATATATGAAAGATCTTATTTAAATGAAAAAAACTCAATTATTTTGAATGTGCCAGAATACGATGAATATATACAATTTTAGAAGGGCAGAGTGCTGAGATTTCTGATTGCAATTTAATTATAATTGAAGAGTTACATAAACTATTTTATATTGCGTTTAAAACAAATTAAGTAAGAAGTGATATTAATAAATGCGCGATTTTTTCCCCACGGCGCTACGGCGATAACTTTTCCTCCGTAATTAATATATATATATTTTTTTCTTTTCTCTCTAAATTTCTATATATTGAAATCAAAATCATCTCTTATTCATAAATAATAATCTAAAATTAAAGAAAAAAGCAATCTTTTACAAATTTTGCATACTAAATGTAGAAAACAAAATGTAAAAGGGAAGTATTCAATAAATAATTTACATAATATACTTTATAGTATTTTACCATTTAAATACAATAAATACGTTAAATACGACATTTAATAAGGAAAATTATTCAAACTTTTAAAATGCATCCATTAACAAACTAGAATTCAACATACGATAATCACGATAAAAGCTAGACTTTGGGATAGAAAAATTAATTCTTCGGATTGTTAAATTTTAATAGGGTTTTTGAAACTACAAAAGAAACGTTACACCTATGAGATTTTTTTCTTCGAAAAAAAAAGTTTTCTCGCTTTTTAAAGATTTTTAAGGTAAATTTCATTAAGAAAATATTATTTTGGATAAGAACATCTTTCTAAAAAAACATATTTTATAAACATATTTTATTGAATTTTAGATTGAAAACGTTTGATCTCCATTGCTTTTAAATACGCGCTATTATGCCCTTTTATATTTTACTATAGACTGTCAAGTAAAAAAGAAGTATAGCTCTTCACACTTTTAAAATACATTTTTTAGAACAAAACGTGAAAGTTTAAGTAAAAATTTTACTTAAAAACCTAATAGAAACACTGTAATAAAAGCCTTTTAGAAGCATTATTGCATGATTTTTTGTAAACTTTTTTTAACAAACTTAAAATAAAAATTGTAAATTCAAGAAGAAAAGTAAAATTTCTGATGATATTAGAATCGTAAAACATCTTGCGTGATAAACTTTAAGCTTTCTTTTAACTACAAATGATTCGCGTAATTTCCTTACATTTTCTCTTTTGAAAAAAAAGAAAGAAAAAAAATTATCCAAGCTTTATTGAAAACAATATTAAAGCCATCAACACTGTAAGAAACCCTGAACATATGACATTAAAAAACATATACTTCAGAAAAGAAAAAAAAAAATATTTCAGTTTAATAGAAAAGCGTCACTTTAAAATTATTTAAAATTTTCTACCATGGTTTTTATGTGCTAAGAAATACGATTGGAGTATATTTTGTTTAAAAAGAACTTTTGAGAACGTATTTCAAAAATTAATAAAGTGAACAGGATATGTACAAAATAACAAACATTTCTTTTGCTTAAAGAAGCTGGGAAAGATGGCTTTTATTTTTCTTTATGAGTTACAATATATACTGGGTAATCCAGAAGTTTCGGGAGTTTTGAAATGTTAATAATTAGGAAACTATTTACAATACAAAGGTCCGGTTTTCAGTTATAAGCTCAGAAACATGTGGGATTTTTGTTTAGAATGATTTTTTTTTATTTATATATAGTTAAAATTTTTAGCAACAGGTGGCGCTACTGTAGAACATCGAATGCACCTATATCATGCGTTCTATAGACACATGAGTTCTTTGCGAAACATGTTTGCTATGATAGTGATGAGATTTTGTTTTAAGGGTGGTTTATCTTCAACACTTTTTTTGAAAGTTGAGTAAATTGCATTCAAAGGGAATTTTGATACAAAATTTGATGAGTAACTGCTATGTTCATAAATGCTTTCTTTACATGTCGAGTTGTGTTCTTATCGTTACAGTACGTGACAATACGTGAAAATAAAACTGCAAAAGGTTTTATGGTCATTACAAATGTGAAGACTTTGGTAAACAAGGCTTGAGAAAAAGCCTTCTTGTAAGATCTTCATAGAAGCAGGGGACCCCAAACATCTGTTGCAATCGTAAATGAGATAGAATTCGATGTCAATACTCAATAGAAATCAACAGCTCATGGTGAGTGCATTACACTTGTAATTTCACGATGAATTCAAATTTCTTATGGAATTTGTTTCTGCTCTGAGGATGCTGTGCACGTTGTTTTACATCGGATCACAGCGGTACTTATGAGCTATGGGCGTCAAAATGAAAATTTCTAATTCTTAGAGACTAATTCTTTCTCTTTAGCGAGCTGTATCATACCATAAAAAATATTATCAAATTTAGCGCCACCCGTTGACAAAAATTTTAACTAACATAATATGTTAGTTTCATCGAAAAAACAAATCCCATAAGCTTCTAAGCATTTCTGTGAAAACCGCATATTTCTGTTGGTTATAGTATGCTAATTATTAGCATTTCAAAACTCCCGGAATTTCTGGATCACCCAGTATATATATATATTTGCGTAAAGAACGTTAAAACATAAAACAGTATTAGGAAAAATGGCTAAGTTTGAAAATTTTGTTGAAAATGTATTTTAAATTTCAAATAAAATGCTGTTGTATGAACTATTTGCATGAATTTTTTAGACATAAACTTGTAGATACCGTTCTGCTTCAAAATATAAAGAAACAATTTTCAGAATTGTGGTCAATTTGAAAATGGGTATATTATACTTCATAATGTTTTTGTAATATCAGGAAATAAGTTTCTGTATCTACTAAAAGTAATATTAGATTGTGATTTTATAATAAAAACATTTGAAAAAGATATGTAAAATGCCAAAAAATAACAAAAGTATGATCAGAAAATAAAATAAGAACCCTTTATTAAATGTAATTTTAAATAATGTAATTTTATTATTTTTTTAGAAGTACTTAATATAAAATAATTTTAATAACTGTTCTATGAAAGTATGTAGAAATAAAGAAAAAAATGTAAAAAGTTTTCGGAAATATACTACTAGAACAACCCATTAAATATACAACACATCAAATCTTGAGAAATCAAAAAACAACAATAACTTTAATTATTAAAAAATTTGAGCATTCGAGATGTTTAAAAGGTAGAAAAAACAATATTTCATATTTGGTGACAAACCCTTATTAAGTAAAACAAGAAACAAACAACATATTACGTGAGTTTTGCTATAGTTGTAACTTTCTGTATATATTAGCTGCTCTACTGAAGCTGTTGCGTAATTTCAAATTTGTCTAAAAAACATTATTGAATAATTTTACAGTTTAACCCCCTGACTGCCCGGCAAAAGGGTAAAATTGTAATGTGGTTTTCTCTGTAATTTATTAAAAATATTAAAAAAAGATTTTTTTTCCAACCTGATGCAAAATATGTTATTATGTATAGGTGTATAATCTTTGAGAGTATTAATCCTAACTTAATTTTTCAAAACTGGGTTTTATTTGTAACTGGGTTACATTAATTTAAATATTGCTTATGCTGCAGTCAATCCTGCAGGTTAGTGTGCGAAAAAATCAGCCAGTGGCAGTCAGGAGGTTAAAAAGGAAATACATTTTAGCAAACCAAGATTTGGTGACAGGTTTGTCTACGGCTAAGTAAATTGGGCGTAGTACACACTTCGTGGACTATTCTGTTTTATATTTATCATAATCATTCCAGAAAGCGTAATGTTGTTAGCCTTACCGTCTTAGATAACATAACTTCAATTTGTTTGATTTAAAATTTTAAAACTGAAATCTCTCAAAGAGAACTGAAAGGTTTTATTACAATGACTGTCAATTTTTTAAAATTATTATTTAGATATAGTGAATTTAATTTTATTTATAAACGTTCCCGAATGAACGTAAATAATATCAAGTACGCATCAGCCCATCTCCGTTTTAAAATGCGATAGAATATATTTCATTTTATTGATAATTTCTGTCCTTAGATATACTCAGAAACAAAGATACTTCATAAAATAGTTAAATACACAATTATAACGGGAAGCAATATTTTCGATTATACAGGCAGTAAAAATATCCCTGTCAATTTACGGATAAGATTTTGTAAACAAATGTAAGAAAATAGTTTTTTTTTAATATTTTTAAAACATATCGTCAAATTCTGAAAATAAACAAAAGTACGTGCATTTTATGAAGTTGTGAAAATTTTCCTGTGGGTCAGTAATATATATTGCATTAAACAAAATTTGGATCCTTTTTGTCGTACTAAATACAGAGTGCATTTAAAATTTTTTACCATTATGAAGTAAAAAACATTATATACAATTACATTACGTATAATAATAAATGAAAATTTTGTTTTTATATTGAATCACTAGTTTAGTATAAACTAAATCAAATGATATGAAAAAAATGTGTTGTTTGCACTGTTTTGATAATAAACACTGCATGAACATTTAGAAGAGGGTCCAGATTATTCTACGCTAAAAGGAAGATTAATTATTTTGGTACAATGGACTAACAAACCATAAAAATTTCAATATTTTTGAATTCTCAATCTAGATAATGTACTAGTGCTTGTTTTTCCCATACTGAAAGATTTACTTTAGAGCGGATACACTTAATGTGATACCACTACTTTTTCCTAAAAATTGTTCTTGACTTGGAAATCGAAAAGGTTCAAGGCAGAAATTAGCCACAAGTCAAACTTAATGAATCAACCAGCAAACACCTAAGATAGCGTCCTGGGGCGAATTTTGGAAATATCGCAGCAGTTTTTGTCAACAATATCTTGCATAATAAAATACAGAAAACCCAATAATTGGAAAGCAGGAATTGATTTATTGATTGAGAGTGAGTCTCATGGAAGCAAAATTCTATGTTCAGTGCATCCATCTTCCATGTTTGGGAAGACCAGAGAGAGGGGGGAAATTGAGAACATTCGGAAGTTTACTATCTCACCCTCAAAAATCAATCGAGACTTCTTAGAGAAAGACTGGAGGAATCTTGTTTGATTCCGAAATAGTGAAAAAGGAATTTGACGAATTAGTGATTGAAATGAATATATTATACAAAGAAAAAGAGCGTATCTACGATTATGGTGTTAACCATAGATGCCAACACCTCTTAATTTATTCCGCAGTCTGATACAAAATGAGCATGTTTTCAACCGGAAATTTTATTTGACCAAAAATTTCAGGATGAAATCAAAGATTTACATCGTAGAAAGTAAACACATTTTCTTAAATGTTTTTTCCGGTTTTTTCATGCAAATTTTTGATCAGACTCCGGAATAATTGAGAGATGTTGGCATCTATGTGTTAACACAGGTTTTAGATAAATACTAAGAGCACCTCAATACAACCGGTGTACTATACCCCCATCATTGACCAGAGACTCTAATTTAAAGAAGAAGTTATCCAGTGACCGTATCCTGCATCTGTACTTTATAACTGTTTTCAAAATCACAGATTTAATCAGATCTATGAGATAATGCAATTTTAATACTGTAAATTGTACTTTAATAAATTTTTTATACTTAAATAATCTATGGAAGGTACATTCCCATGCTATCAAGAGGTTTTAGATCCTGCCATCTGCCTAATATTTCGCAAAGGGATTAAAAGTTTTTATATATCTGAACATCAATTGACATGAACTCTCTTTATTTAACGGCTTTTTTTATTTACTTTTACCAATTGAAATTAATTGATAAAAGTAATTTTATCTTGAATCCTATTTTTAGAGGCTTTGTTGAGATTCAAAAGTTCTGAAATCTTGTTTTTAAAGGTTTTCTCATCATTTGATAAAATAACTTTTAATGTAATTTATTGAGAAAAAACGTGTTTTTAAATAGACTTTTTATTCTGGAAGAATTCGTAGTTATTAGTAGAATAGGTGTCAGGTATATATCGATAAAATAAGGTAAAAACCTAAGTTTTCAAATTCATAACTAACTAGAAAATTTAAAAACCGTAAAAAAATAATAGTCGCAAAATTGTAGAAAGTCTATAAATTAATTATATTAACCACAATCTTAAAAATTAGTTTTTTTAGAATACTATACTAGAAACAGTTAAATAGAAGCAACTTGACTTTTTTCATTGCAATATCATCTTACGTATAGTAACTTAAATAGTAATTGGTAAAACAGTTTTTAAACTAGAAATTTCATTCAATGAATCAACGAAGTCGATTTCAAATGAGTACCATTGAACAGCAAAGCACATATAATTAAATACAATTTTGATTAAAAACATTCCTTAAAATGAATCATCAATTATTAGTTACCTAGAATAAATGTAAAAATAATAATATAAAATTCTTATATTATTAATGTAACAAACATAAAATTAGCCAAGAAAAAAGTTTATGAAACATTTTTGAAACAAATGTTATTAGCTGAATCGGAAAGTTATTCATCATGAAATTAATTATTAGAGGTGTACGGAAAAAAATATTTTTATGTCTGGAGTATAAATACATTTTCCCTGATAATAGCACTGAACATTAGTAAACTACAGAACATATATTCAATTAATTAACTGAAGCGTTAGCTAAAAACTAGCAATAGGACAATCTTCTTAATTAGCAACACTTGCAGAAATCATAGAATTGTGTTTATGTTCAGTGAGATACAGAGATTAGAGTTGAGATTATGTTCAGTGATAGAAAATATTTTTTTAAGTTATGTCCGAATTATCAATTTTTGTAATGAATTAGTTAAAACTCAAGTCTATTTCTTTGTTTTCCATTTTTATAAATTGTTAAACTTTATTTATTTTTTTAAAAAACAAACATATGCAATTATTTCAAAATATCCTGCAAAGTACATCCAATACACTATAAAATTCTAGAAGCATTTCCTGATCGAGAATAACATTAATAAATATTCATTTGAACTTTTTAATTATCCAGATACCAAAAATATTTATTTTATCTATAAAAGTCGTTAAATATATTTAAAAAAAATTCAAAATCCCATGAAGATTCCGAAAATTACAGAAATGTTTTCAACAAATTATTTGGGTAAAACTGGCGTTCTTTTATTTTATCTGTAATGGAACAACCGGTAGAGTTGACTAAAGAATGCAGAGGTTGACACAATAAAACTCATTCTTGTCCTTTTTAAATTTATTTGACACATTTTACACTCACGAAGACAATCACAACACAAAAATAACAAAAATTGAGTAGCATTTCTATGTAACATATTCCACAAACAAAGAAACGATCCGACCCCATTCTCACTACACAAAATCTGAGCTGACACACAACTCAACGAAGAATCGTTCTTTTTCTGAAAAAATAATTTTCTTTCCGTCTAGGACGAGTAGCGCCAATGGAGCAGAACATTAAATTATTGATTATAAAAAACTACGTCAAAACGTTACGGTAAAGTCATCAATTATAATTTTTTTAAGTTGATTATTAGGTTTAAAATATCTATAATATATTTTCATTTGCTAAAATTTTTTTCTTTCTTTAGTAATTCGGAATTTCCATTTAATATTTAAATCATGATGTATTTTCAATGTGTTCATGTGTTTATTTAAAATGTATATTAAATGCGAATATTTTTGTTTTATGAACGACTTTTTAAGTTCAACTTTATTTAGTTTTATTCAATTTATTCAACTATTGAAAAAATAAATTGTGAGTATTTTTGAACGAAAAAGAAAAGCAATTTTTATTCACTTTTAATTTCAAAATCTTTTTTACCGTTTTTCTCTTTATTAAAAAGAGAAAACTCCTTGTATCTTGTTGACTTTTTTTTGAAGAACTCATGGATAAAAAATGTTTTCTAAGAGTGCAAAAATTATTTCTTAAAAAATAATTTTTTTTTAAATTTACGAGTATTTTCGATAGCGCAAAAATAAACATATATTTGCTTAAAATACGACATGTCCATCGTTATTTTTTGCTTAATTCGAGTTTTTTTTTTGAAAAAAATAGGACCACCGTAGAATGCGTTCTAATAAAATGATGTGAACATTAAAAAGAGATATTTTTTAGTTATTTTTGAAAAAAAAAGCGGATTAAAAACCATTTTTAAATAACAAAAATCGGGCATTTTTGAAAATAAAACTTCTCTTAAAAAGTTTAGAACAAATGTTTGTAACAAAAGTTAATTGTTTATTGATAAAAGATATATGGAAAATGAAGTAACTTGAACGTTACAAACGGTAGTTTAGCCGGAGCTATCTGGCATTGTACGAATAACATTTATTGGCACAAGCACAACCTAGCTACATGACGGTCAGCAGTAGAATGACTAGTGACCGGCGATTAACTGATCGCAATACGCGCGCGCTACAGGCGCCATCTATTGTGGACAAGGATACATAAAAATCATGCACAACAGTCCCTTTCTTCTTAAAGAAAATACAAAACACCAAAGAATTCATTCTATACAGGAACAGTTCAGTATATGAAAGTTCTCAACAAGGAATAGTTCAAAATAATCAAATAGTTCAAACATGAGAACTGTCCATATAATAAAAGTCTTAGCACCACAGTTCACAAATAAAAACAGTTTATAACTGTAACCGTGCTGGCTTTTGACTGTGACGTTTCGAACGTCTCACCAAGGGAGTTGTTGGGTCATGCCTAACCACTTGTGGCGATAGCACAGGGGGGGGGGGGGTCTGACTTCCAACTGTTCCCTACAACTAGACTTACCTGTGGGGAAAGCACTGGAGGCATTGGGGTGTCTGAGTGCTTTTCAGCAGGCACATTTGTTGGTTTTGCTTGCGGAGTCACTGGATCTGATGATGGGACTATCACTGGAACTGCAGGAGGAACTTCGTTTGTCAGGCCTTCATGTCTGCTACGCAGTTGATCATAATGTCGTTTACAGGTGCTTGCGGAAGTTGTTATTTCACACATCACTTTATCTATTGGGCGCAATACACTACCAGCAAACCATGGAGGGCCTCGGCCAAAAGAACGCACCCACACTGGAGCAACTTCAGGAAATTTGCATGCGTGAGTCTCTCTCCTCTTAGAAATTTGTCTGGCAGGATCACGAATCAAGTCAAGAAGTATCCGGAGAGGACGACCAAACATTGCTACAGCTGGAGAAACTCCTGTTGTTGCTGAAGGTGTAATTCGGTATTGGAGAAGGAAAAGTTCCAATCTCTCTTCAAAAGTTCCTTCAGTCACCTTTTTCAATGCTGATTTGACTGTTCGCACAGCATGTTCAGCCAATGCGTTAGAACATGGGTGATACGGTGCTGTCGGAATACGTATGATGCCATTACTAGACAAAAATTCTGAAAATTCGTCACTGCTAAATCCAGGTCCGTTGTCACTAATCAGGTATTTTGGAAGGCCGAAACGAGAGAAAAGACTTCGTAACACCATTGTGGTAGCACTGGATGATGTACTATTCCCTCGTGCGACTTCTAACCATTTAGTTTTTGCGTCGACAACTATCAAGAGCATATGACCTTCCATTGGTCCTGCATGGTCGATGTGAATTCGTACCCATGCTTGGTCAGGTGCATTCCAAGAAATGTGCTGGGCTGGAGGTGCTGATGCATTTTGTTGGCAAGTTTCACAACTTTTTACAGCTTCTTCTAAATCATTATCTATACCAGGCCACCAGACATAAGAACGAGCATGTGACTTGATGGCGGTAATTCCTTGATGAGCAGAATAGAGCTCACCAATCACATAGCTTCGAAAACAAGGAGGAATGTAGACTCTTGTGCCTCTTAAGGTTATATCTTCCCACGATAATCGAAGGAGCTGGATCAAAATGCGTGTTGAGCACCTCTATAATTTCCGCGAGCGTTTTCGTCGTCGGCGCCGCCGGTGACAGCAAATTTCGCAGCAATGCATAAGTAGCTGGGCCGAAAACTGTCAGGAAAATAGCTCTTCGGCAATTGAGATTTTCTATACCATTTGCTTCGAAGAAATGCTTCAGACGTTCAGTGTATAAGGTTCAGGACTCGTTTGATGCATCAAATTCTTTCATTTATGCGAACGAACCCATCTTCGGCAATTATAATCGTTTCAACAGCGATGGCACGTATGTCTTCAATCCGCAACTAGGCCTAGTTACGGCGTGACGGCGACTCGCTACTTCGCGCGACCCCGTGTTAGGTTTAACTCGGCGCGGCTAAGTTCGGCGCTTAAAACTACCGAGAAAAAAAATTCTCTTTTAAAATCATACTTCAATCCGAACTCGTCGCCAGTGAAGTAACTTGAACGTTACAAACGTTAGTTTAAGGAGCCGAAGACTATCTGGCATTGTACGAATAACATTTATTGGCACAAGTACAACCTATCTACATGACGGTCAACTTTAGACTGACTATTGACCGGCGATTAGCCGATCGCAATATGCGCGCGCGACAGGCGCCATCTGTTTTTGACAAGGATACATAAAAGTCATGCACAACAGAAAATGTTTTAGCAAAATTGCAAACCGTATATATATATTAGTTTTTATAAAAAGGTGTATAGAAATTTAAAATAGTAAAAGTCAATGTCAATAATATCATTAGATTACAATAATTAAAAAGCAAGGTAAGTGAAGATGATCATGCGTCTGGACTTCAGCTGAACTTCTTTCAGCAGACAAATGCAGAGTTATCTTACGTATCAATATTTGGACGAAGTAAGAATGGATAAACGGTCTACTGAATACGATAAAATATGATCCTAAAAAATCACTCTCCAGGTTTGCACAAGCAAAGTATAGCTGTTAAATTTGATAATTATTATTAATGCTATATCTAATTGAAAGATTTTTCCTTATGAATCTATTTGTAAATCATGGAAACAGAAAGGGTCTAATGCTCACGAACTTAATTATCTTTAGCTATTGCATAATCTGACATCGTACACAAATCACAGAATTTAACTTTGTCAAAAACTGCTGTCGACATTGACCTAAATTTATTGTCACTTAAAACAATTTATGTCACTTTTTGTATAGTTTATTATTTAGAGTAATTTTAAATTTAAGGGCTTTTCGCAAAAGATAGTCTCTACAAAAGTATAATGATAGGAGAACTTGTTAAAAAAATTAGCATCTGAGCATTATTTGAGGCAATCTGGGGCCCACATTTCGGCCTGACCAATGTTAGTAATAGATTTTTATGCTTTTTTAGCATTGAATCTGAAAATGAACTTCATTTTGAATCATTACGCTAGAGTAGTTTACAAATTGTAAATTTAAAAATTAAAAAATAGCAATGATTTACATGAAAATCATTTTTTATTCAATTTTATTTTCATTTATTCATTAAAGTATTTTTTTACTTACGCTAGTATTCTTATAGATAACCAGCTCAGGCGTGCGATAAGGTTAAGGGAGGGGAAGGTAATTTTATTTTTATTTAAGTTTGAAATTTGCGATTTGCGATAGATCCGGGTGCGATGATTAAAAATGAAGAATCTTTCCGGCTTCAGTGATAAGAAATGCATAATGACCAATTATCAAATTTTAAAAACAACCATCTCCTCTATTTTATGGTATCCGATTTTATTATTTTTTAACTTTGACAACCTTAATAATGGTTTTCAGAATGTTATCAATTCTCAATTAAGCACATTCAACTGCTGGACTGATTTCATAATATAATACACAACTACACAACTTTGTTTGAATATAAACAACTTTGTTTAAGCTAAAATATTCGTAATATATATTCTGAACATTTTTACCCTTAAATAATATTAATTTGTATTTAAAAAGGCGGTTGTAAAATGCTTTAAGTGATGAATAATAAAACAAAAACCTCTTCTTGCCCGTGCATCATACGGGCAAATCAGTTAAGTGGTTAAACTTTTTATGAATGTAGGAAAAAATAATTGCAAGGCTTCTAAAGAAAGATTCTATAATTATGGATAACTCTGAGATGATTATCGTACAGTTTCGCTCGTGATTGTATGATACATTTATAGATTGATGGATCCTTTTCTTTTATTCAATAAAAAAACAAATAAATTGCGTAACATCCTTGGTCGCATGTATGTTAAAAAAACCCATACTCAAATAAAATATCACATTCAAGTAGTTTTCATGTGTTCTAAATAGTTGTTTCGACATAACTTACTACACTTTCAATTAAAGAGTTATTTATCATCTAATTAATTAGCAAAGTGTACTGAAACAATTCTTTTTGGGTCTTGAGTGACAATGCAATCTTCTTGGAAAAAAATAGAGAAAAACGAGAAACTGTTAAACAGATGCCAAGACAATTAATTAAAACTCTTTCAAAAAAAAATATATAGGCTAGGGAGTAATCAAGATAATAAATTAGCAATAGTGGCTAAATAAAACAATGCATATAGTTATTTGTGTGCTTTTAGTGTTAAAAAAAACTACATTGAGATTTTTAACAATTTTTTAAAAGAAAGAAAAATTGAAAGCAAGAGGAATAAAAACATCGCCAGTCAATGTATGCATATGAAATGACACAGATTTTTTTTAAACATAATGTTCATTTGGGTTATTTTTATTGCTATGTCAATAAAAAATTGCGGTACTTTAAAAGATCGCAAAATACAAACTTTGAATATTTCTTAATACATTTTTAATGCATTTAAAATGCATGAAAAAATATGTATTAATTTTGGAAAAAGTTACACATCTCTTGTAATGCTAAGTAGTCAGGAACATGGTATAGAGTCGCGGTTAAATATCTGCTGCATTTTGTTTCTACGCACTCCGCCGCTTGTATATAATAGCTCTATTTCAACCAATGAGATTTCCCCATAATACAGTCAAGAAACCATTTTCTATGCAGACGGCGGAGTGCATAGCAACAAAATGTAGCAGATTTTTTTTACAGTGATTATAAGAAATAGTAAAATTCTAAAAAACAATCACGATTTACAAGAATAACCAAGCTTATTTAATAAGTAAACTATTAATACATCATCTGAAAAGAAATAGATTGCTTAAAAAATGTATTATTTTTTTAGAAAAATATAAATGCAATCTATTGTTCCGTCCTTTCCAGTGTTCGTATGAGTCCACAGCAAGTATTATATCCGTTACTACATTGTTCCGTGCTTCGACTATTTTCTATTGCAAGAATTTCACTCAGAATTTTTCTGTGTGAGTGGTGTACATCATGCTAAAACTCCCATCTCAAATGATACGTCATCTGGGAGTAGAAGGATTTTTCGTTTCACTATACTAGTCTTGAATCAATTGTTAGCTGGTATTCCATATGTCTCGAAGCACCATCTTGAAAAATATAAGCTCATCTTTTGTCAACAAGTTTATATAGAGGAAGTGACTGAAGCTGAAAGAAATATAAATGCTCAAGATTGTTTAAAGAACATGATTGACATCACTGAGATTGCATACTGATTCTATTGAGATTGCATAATTAATACGAATTTCATAATATTTACTGGTAAAAAACTGCAGAAATTGAGAGCAAGGCTTTATTTAACTGAGCAAAGTGCATCATGGGAATACTAGGAAGTGTTTGTAAGTTTTATGCTTAGCCTTAACACTGTATGCGTTAATTATCGGATAATTCTATATTATTTTATCATCCAATAATACCCGAACTTCCTCTATATATACGTTTATAACTAATAGAAAATATAATTTGTAATAGAACTTTGTGAGTGCATATATATTTTTAAATAACTTAGTGACTTTTATAATACCTTTACATTTTTAGGTTGGAATTCAGTTCACACTCACATATATACTCAGATAGAATATACACATACAGAAAGATCCAGATACGTTTTAGATAGCTGTGTTTAGTTTAAAATAGAGGTGCTGTTCGGCTTAGTTCTCATTTGCAAAAAAACAATATCATAACTAGCCAAATTTCTATATTTCCTTAATTCTATATGCTTCATTTAAGTATTCTTACATTGTTTCATTTTATTTTATTTAATTCAATATAAATGGCAGCAATAAGGCTTTAGTTCCATGATTCAATGTAAAATTTACATTATATGCAAAAAGAGCAACGTTCCTATAACATACCATATGAATAGAGACACGTAAAGCACAATTACACCGAATGATTCAAAACGGTTCTGATAGTCATTATTTCTTACATCGAACATTCAATTGCCAATTCTCATTTATTTTTCTTCTAACCTCTTCTTCACTTCTGAATAAATAGCATAGAGCAAAAGTAACTAATAAAATAATAAGTACAGTCGTTCAATATTGTATTGAACTTGATTCATATCAATGACAATGAAATTTTACAGATAATACAATTTTGTTAAATTCTTCTGACAAAAACTGCAAAAACTGAGAATAAAAATTTGTTTCACCTTATCATTCCAACCATTCGCATGCAAACTGAACCAAGCACAGTGCCTCATGGGAGTAGTAGGAAGTCGCTTGGCAATATTATGCTTGAGTGCAAGACGATGTGTGCCCGAGATATTGAAAAATTCCATAATGTTTAATCATTCTATAATTCCGGAACTTTCTTCTAAATATTTTTTTCGAATACTTAAAAATCGGATATTTATTACTTGTGCCAGTATCAAGCTACGAAAGTTGGACAAATATAGATTTCTCTTAAGTGATCCTACTACATTTAATACACATTAAAAAAATCTCAATGATTTATATTTTATCTCAAGTTTTAAATTTCTGACACACACTAGCCACACAATTAAATATTTTCAAAATGAGAAATTCATTTTGACTTGCGTTTCTTCCGAGTATGTTTCCTCAGAAGTATTTTTCTGTAATTATATGAATACATAATATAATGGTTACATAATAAGAAGAGTTATTGCCATACTGACACTTTTAGATCGGGAGAAGGTAACATGGACAATCACCTTATTGAGTTCACGTATGATAATCTAGGATTAGTTAAACCTCGATTCGCATTTTGAAACGCAATCGGTTTACCTAGTCACTTCTTGGTGGTTTGGTCATTGACTCATAGGTTTGCCATTGTGCTTCCCTGCACCCAAAAGTATGAAAACATGGAGGATTGGGAGCAGGAAAACATAATGGTAAATCTATGAGTCAACCGCTAAAGTCGGATTTTTTGACGTTTTCAACCAAGGTATGACTTCGAAGACCGATTGCGCTTTAATATGCAAATCCAGATTTAACTAATCCTAGACTTAATTAAATCCTAATCTTTAACTAATTCATTTGTGAACTCGATAATTTGATTGTCCATGTTGCCACCTTCCGTTCTATATACAGTTGGAAAATTAAATTAACTCGCATGATTCGTATGATGAGCGTTTTTATATTCGACTCTAACATTTTATTACTTTCTTCTAACCGGAAGATAAAATAACACTGCAAATGCACATTTATTGCATTTCCAGACAAATTAAGAAGGAGAAATTTTTCTGAAATTAGTACATTGGGAATCTAGAATTATGTTTACAAATACAGATTTAAAATTATTAACACCATTAAAATATCGAACTAGTTATTGATAACTTAAATTACGCAGTAACAAATTAAAGGCAAATTCTCAAATTTTTACTGTAAAGCATTTGAGTTAATTAATTAGAAAATTTTCTTACCTTTATTGGACACAACGTCTCGAGTTCATTTTGCAAACACAGATGATAAAGACAATTATTTTATGAGAAAATAATCATCAGTGCTGTTATTTATTGGTTTTGATCCAAAGCCAAAAGCATTCACATGTATGTAAGTAAAATAAAGATTTAAAAAATCAAATAGTTTGTCTTATATCTTTCTCTGTTAGGAAGTATTTTATGTGATACTTCAGAATCGAGTAGGTTACATAAGGCTCTGAAAAAAAACTATAAATATATACATAATGTTTTATAGAATCCATATCATATTGGATGATATCTTGGGAAATAAAGTACTCGGAAATATTTTTTTGAAAATCGATGACAGAAAAATAAACTTTGTTTTCATGAATGCTTTTCTTAAATTTCGAACATATACTGGTTCAGAAATTTTTATAGATGAAAAACTATTTTCGGATACGTTAAACGTGAAAGCAATTCTATTATATTCTTGATGAAGGTTATGTTATATTGTCCTAAATTAATCCCTTGAGGATAATGACCGTAATATCCCCCACTTAATCCTTCAATATTCATAACAGTTATTTTTTAAAGATTACCTTATTTAAACAGACCATTTTCACGATTCAATTACAGAAATTTTTCTCTTTTAAAAAAATTGATAAAAGATTAAAGATGAAGCAAAGGGCTCCCTTCGCGAAAGGATAAGATTTTTTTTCTAGTGTAGAAACACATAGTTATGTAAAAGCTCGATTTTTTTAAAACAAAATTATTATTTAATCTTTATGTTTCGAAATTTTGTAAAAAAGAATTTTAGAAATTTATTCATTATTAATTTTACAATTATCAATCCAGTAAACATTTTTTAAAATAAGCAATCCTTGTAAATGTTTTTACGCATATTCATTTTCTAAATTTTACTCATCGTGCCCTGTTTTAAATTTTTACTATTATTATCATTTACGTCTTTATTTTTACCGGATGATATTCTTGCAAGAATTCTTTTTTTTTCAAACTTTTAAGCTTTCCACTGCTTTTTAGAGATTTATTGTACAAATTCTTTGCAAATTGATATTGTTTTTCATTTATGAAAGGCTTCAAATCTACAGCAGTGGTTCCCAAAATTTGTTTTTCAACGTCCCACCTTTCAGTAAGATAAATTTGCGCGACCTACCTAATATAAGCATGTATTTTAGTATGGCAATCACAGTATGAGCTTTATAAGTTATCCTATCCTCAAAAAAGGCAATTTTTCATACGAAGTCACTATGAACTAAAACAAGAATTGGTAAGCGCAATGTATGTAAGTAGAAATATAATTAAAACAACCCACAAGCAGCAAAGATAATAATTAAAAATACATTTAACTATTGTCAAAGCATAGCTTTATAATCAGTGAGATTTCTGGTCCGAACTTTACCGAAATCTATATCAGGGTCAAAACTGGTTAATTTTAACTTTAAGGTACTTTCTACAAGCCGTTTGTTTCAGTATTTGTTTTTAAAAAAATTAAAGTAGAAAAAGAATGTTCACATAAGTATGTCGTGTTGAACTCAATCTAGTGTGTCAAAGCTTATTTAGATAGTTTTGGATTTTTTGTTCGTATGTTCATCCAGAAAGAAATTGAGGATTTTTCCTAGAAGTATTATTTACACCTGAAATTGTCATATATTTTTTTAAACAGATGAAATAAAAGATATTTTTGTGACAAACATGATTGTTCGCGACCCACCAAAGCATCTGCTACGACCCACTAGTGGGTCGCGACCCATAGTTTGGGAACCGCTTATCTAGCCCTCCAAGCGTCTTGCAAAAGGGTAAAATTGTAATGTTGTTTTCTCGGATTTTTTTTTATGTTAAGAAATTATGTTATATATAAAAAAAAAAACTTTATTATAATCATGAATGTAATCTTCCAGAGTATGAATCATTCTTCAATGTGATGAAAATTCGTTAAATCTATAGAATTATAGTATTTTAAATATTGCTAATACTGCAGGGAAAATTGAGCTTAGTATACGGAATATCACGTTCCAGACGCTTAGAGGGCTAGAATATTTTAACTCGCATTTTTGCATATCCACTCACAACTGCCTTATCCACGTCTTAACAGATGCATGTTTATAAATCAATTGAATAAAAATAATTTATCTAATCGCATGTTTCTTTCATATTATAATTTTAAATTGTATTGTTAAACGCTTCAAGTTATTCAAAAATTATAAATTTATATACCAGTATTAGCTTCATAGTACTGTTATCCACCTCACCAAGAATCTATTTAGACAATTGCAAACGAATAAATTACACATAAATATGATTTAATTAAATGAATAAAAGTACAGATGACAATATAACTGTAAAAAGTGAACTAGAGATGATCAATCTATAAGGTAAGAACTGGGTTACAGTATTAAAACTGTCTTCCGAAAAAAGTTGTCTGATTTTAAATACTGATTTACAGTAAAATCTATAGTCTGAAGTCAACAATATTGGATCACTAAAAATATTTCAGCTTTTACGAAAGTGCCCACAAAAAATCTAAAATTATCACTTTAAATATCGCAGAGGAACTTTAGACGGAGCAAAGCACATTGCAAATTCTATTTATTTGAATACTCTAATACACCTTTCTTTGCTTTGGAAGCTCTTGATCCCGCATTTAATTCCAATCAAAAATCTAAATAAACATCGGCTATTTGGCTTATGGGAGAACAGAATAAAATTCTAGTGTATTACTCAACAAATGGCGAGTATTGATAATATCTGACCGAATCACCATATTATTTATATCAACTATTCAACCAAACTAACATAATTATTTTATTATTTCTCAAAGTATAAAAAAGATTATCGAAGATATATGCACGTTTTTCGAAAATAAAAGTGATGACAAAATAGTGGCACATTCACGTACTAATACTAAAATGAGGACAACAGGTTGAGACTCAAAACTCAAAATTCCATTTGACCTTATAATATTTATAAAATTAATAGCAAGTCAGTTGTGCTATAAACCTTTTACTTAATTGATCTATTAAATATAAATTGAAAAAAAAAGTCTATGAAACATTTAAATACACATTTTCAATATTAAACTTTAAAATATCGAATTAAAATATAAAACTTCTATAACATGAACGGATTTTTATTTATGTAACTTTAACTATATAAATTTAAAACTAAAATGAATTCATATTTATCTCGAAAATATTATAACTGAATTATGTGTTCTTAAATAAAAATATTTCTTTTATTCCTTTATTTTCGCATCATTACTTACTATTCTTATTATAAGATATTCAACCACTTTTGAACTGAAAGAGTATGCCATAAATTCAATTTCGGAGTATGCATTTATGAAATTTCATTTTTATTATTTATTTAAAATCGAGTTTAATTGTTTCCATGGCGACCCAGACTAAAAAGCATTAATTAAATGAAGCTTTATTTTAGAAAGAAATTGAATTGTATGAAATGAAAAACGATCTTAGCTTTTTATGGATTGTCATAAAGGAACTTCCCGGAAAAAGATAGTCAGTCAGGGAGTTTTTAAATCCTAATGAGCTCCTAGTAGTAAAATTTTTCATTAAAGTAAGCAGGAAAATCTGAAGAAATATGATCTTTTAGAATTCTTTTTGGATTCACAAGAAAAAAAAAACATTTTTTAATGCATATGTTATATATTTTGAAAGTCACGTCAATTTAAAAATAATAAAATTTGTTGAAAGCTTTTTCCTTAAGTTACTTAAATAAAATAATTTATTTATCCTTCTGACTACCGCAAAGTGATACATCCGTTCACTAATTGTCAGGTTTCACTGCAACATTAGCAATATTTAAATTAATATTATTCTACAAATAAAAGCCAGTTAAAAAAAATTAAGTTATGATTAATAAATTCCTAGCTTATACACTGGTACACTGTTAAAAATAAATCTGTGAATTCCAGGTAAAATTACGGGCAGCAATGTAGCCGAACTGTTACCGTTCCGTAAGTAGATTTACCGTTGTGGGACATACAAGAAAGGAAAACTCCGTTTGAAGAAGCGGTAACTTTCTGTTACAAAGTCTGATTTTTAATGATAATAATTTAATATAATTTTTAAAATTAATAAATCGATTAATCGTCAAAGAATTCGAAATTACCGAGTGATATTAAGCTGCTATGTTATTTTACTTATTATTATTGCAAAATTTGGTTCACGCCGCCCTCAGGATCGAACTCGGGACCTTTCGATAGCGGAATAAATCCTTACAAACCGAACCAAAGCTGCTGATTCCGGGTTGTACAGAATATGTCTTTTGTGAGTTAGTGGGAAAATCTGTTGTGCTTTTTAAAAATTTCCTTTCAGATATATTCCTTAGAATATTTGTAAACGGTTTATTTTATTTTATTTTAGACTGATGCATAATGCTTATTATTTTTTTAAATCAATTTTTCTTTTTAAATAGTTTAAATAAAAAAAATCACTGTTTAAAACCACTGTTTTTTTGAATGAATGAATGAATGAATGAATGAATGAATGAAAAAAACTTTTTATTAACAACTTTAAAAAAAAATAATGTTATAGACAATTTTTGAAATTGTCGTACACTATTTATTTATTGGCTAATTAATTAAAAGATTTTTTAATAAGAAAAAAATAAACAGAAAAAATGTAATTTAAAAGGGACTTTTTATGTTTTCATTATTTCTCGTCACCAGTGGGATACGAACCCACAATCTGCACTCGTAGGCAATTGTCGGTATGGTGCCTTGACCACTCGACCACGGAGCCCCTTACGCAGCGGAGTGTCTCCGTTTTTTGTTTTTATTTCCACTCGTTTCCTTATTTTCAGGAAATATGGTGGGATTTGCTGATTTGTAACGGATAATGCCCTTTTGTTGTGAAAAGGGACTTTTTCTGTGAAATTCAGGAAAAAAATATTCGTAAATTTCAGAATTTTTTTAACAGTGTAAGTAATAAAATATTTTGTAACAGGTTGGAAAAAACATCATATTTTCAATAAATTAAGGAGAAAACAACATTACCATTTAGCCCTTTTATTCGGCGGTCAGGGGGCTAGACGACAAAAATCTGACATTTAGTTAAATAGAATAGCATTTGATGAGATGTATCTAAAATTCTTTTAAAAAGTATCGTCTTATTAATTTTTTTAGCAAAAAAATTAAAAAAAAATTCTTTTTAGTAAAATAATTTTAGAAACAAGAAATATGTACTAAAAATATTATTACTTTTATGAAACTTTTAGGTTATCATACGAATTGATTTTTTTTTCCAGCTGAGCGAAAAATTTCCCAGGCCGGGGATCGAACCCGGATACTTGGGGCAATTTTTCGCTCAGCTGGAAAAAAAAATCAATTCGTATGATAACTTTACCAATCCGTTTGATTGTATTAAAAATAATAGTACTTTTAGGTATGATGTATAACTAAAAAAGTCTATTTAACATTTAAATACACATTTTCAATATTAAACTTTGAAATATCTTCATCTAATTAAAAAATAAAACTTCTATGACATGAACGGATTTTTATTTATGTAATTTTAACTATATAAATTTAAAACTAAAATGAATTCATATTTATCTCGAAAATATAACTGAATTATGTGTTTTTAAATAAAAATATTTCTTTTATTCCTTTATTTTTGCATGCATTACTTACTATTTTTATTATAAGATATTCATTCACATTTGAACTCAAAGAGTATGCCATAAATTCAATTTCGGACTAAGCATTTATGAAATTTCATTTTAAATTACTTATTTAAAATCGAGTTTAATTGTTTCCATGGCCACCCAAACTAAAAAGCATTAATTAAATGAGCTTTATTTTAGAAAGAAATTGAATTGTATGAAATGAAAAACGATCTTTGCTTTTTTAAGGATTGTCATAAAAGAACTTTCCGGAAAAAGATAGCCAGTCAAGGGAGTTTTTAAATCCTAATGAGCTCTTAGCAGTAAAATTTTTCATTGAAGTAAGCAGAAAAATCTAAAGAAATATGACCTTTTAGAATTCTTTTTTGATTTACAAGAAAAAAAAATTGATTGTATGAGTTATATATTTTTTAAGGCACTCTTTTTTTTTTTTTTTTTTTTTTTTTTTTTTTTTTTTTTATGTAACAAAGTGCATGTCTATGCATAAAAAAAGAAAAAATACTTTAAACTTCAGTGTACAAAATATAGTAAAGCAAATTAAACAATGCAAATTTTCTTTTTTCTTTCTTTTTTTATGAGCACTTTCCAACAAAGTTGAAAAGTGCTCATGGATTCGGTTTGTCTGTCCGTCTGTTCGCGCTCTAACTCACGTAAATATACTCGGATTGCCATGAAATTTTAGGACGTCAATGACGTTTTTCCTGGCACGAACCCTATTGAAAATGAACTTTCTATCATAATTAGTTTAACTACAGGGAGAATCAAACGTTTCCCATGACATTACGGCCTATGGGGAAAAACCGTTTCAAAGGATGTTATACCCTGTCATACATATTAAAATTTATATGCTTTTACGAGCTGCATTAAAATATGTATTCCCTAAAATATAAGGTCAAAATATAGCTATTATTCATTTACAAGGCCACACAAAAGAATTCCATTACATAATGGTAAAAGGGGGAATTGTATCTAACATATTTTAAATATATTAAACTGTTTAATGTATAATAAATTGAATGTATGTCAGGCTTAGTATAAATTATACGATACTACTTTCTTTAATATAAAGTACATAGTATTTACAGGGCCATACAAAAGATTTCAAATGGTACATTCGTTCCGAAGTACTGTATATGTATCCGATGATAGCTGATGGATGGATGAAATGCATTTTAATTATGATATGTGCTAACTATAGCATTTATACGGTGTTTATAAATGCTATAGTTAATATACAGGGCTACTCAAAAGAGCTCGCCAACGTTACTGAATATGAGCATAAATTACTAAAATGTGATTCTTAAATAAATTATGCATTTTTACGCTGAACTGCATTAAGTTTTCAAAGAAATGTTTGTAGAATATAGATAAAATGATATACAGTGCCACGCAAAAAATTGGGTACATGTAGCCTATGAATGATAATTTAGAAAAAGTGATTTCAGTTGTTTTAAGAGTGTTTTAGTTTAAAATAAATTTTATCTTAACACTGATGTGTAATATAGGTACCAAGCAAACTACAAGGCTGAACAAAGTATTCAAGTATGTTTCCATCTATTAGTATAAATTGCTGAAAGAGAAATTTCAAGCTACTTGGCATTTTTTCCTAAACTAAATTTTCCCATTATATAGTATGTATATTAGCTGACAGATCAAATACAGGGCTGTTCAAGATTACTGGAATACATATTTGGCTATATTTGCCTCTATATCCTTGTTTACCTAAATAACGAAATATTGTTAAAGATTTCATGAAGCGTTGGAAAGTGCTTCATAATCTATGCTTAACACGTGGTTTTTCTTATTTGCTTAATCACAGACTGAAATTTCAAATTAATGATACCAAATAAGAGAATTTTTTAGATAGAAGAAGATAACGGTTTAAAAATTATAATTATCTTTGATTACAAAAAAATTGCATGCCTTATATTTTATGTATCCATTATATGTTATTTGAGATACACATGCTGCAAAGCTGAAAAAATTGTCACAGTAGAAAGTGAACTCTAATGATTTTGACTGTACCAATGACTTTTATCATTAAAAGGGTAAATAAAAGAATAAATTGCATGCGTGAATTATGTAAGCACATATTTAGGTGTTAAGGAGTATCAGAAAGTATCTATAAGAAACTAAAAAATATATTTTACAACAAAAATGACTGAGCAAACTTTTTATGTACGATTTACTTGGAGATATTATAAAAATAATCAAGTACATTATATAAGTTGGATTTTTATGTTCTAATTATTTCAAAATGAATAAAAGTTTTTTTTATATACTGAAGTGTTAATATATTGTCATTTGTTGAGCTATTTGGCAGCCAAAACTTTTCTGCATAGAAACAGCCGGTCATCGCCATTCTCATTTTGTTGAGACATAAAATTTATTCGAGTAAAAATATAAACCCATGATATTATCATTTAAAATCAAGATTATATAAAATTTTGAAAATAAATTATTTATTATTTTCTAATTTGACTATTCTAATTATGTTGAGGTGTATACTGATGGCTCAAAATATGTTAATTCTGTTGGATGTGCTTTTCTTGATATTCATAATTCCTTTAGTTTTCGCTTATCTTCATTAATCTCTGTGTTTGCAGATGATCCCATTGCCATTAAAAAAGCTGTCGTCCACATTACTCGTCATCCTTATCATTGTCATTAATTGTTTATACAGATTGTAAAAGTATCTATATATATATATATATATATGTATGTATAACATTGATTGATTATATGTATTTTTAATTAAATAACATGTATCTATATTTCAAATGAAAATCAAATTTCAATTTTTTGTTAAAGTGCTGACAGACCTAAATGCCAACCTAGTGAAAAAGAATTTATGCCGGGAATCGAACCCGGGCCATCAGTATAGTGCACTTGTACCGACTAAACCACATGGAACGACACCCAGTCTTGAACTTCTCCCTATTATTATTATTATTATTATTATTATTATTATTATTATTATTATTATTATTATTATTATTATTATTATTATAATACCGCAGACAGGCCCCTACCTGCCGGGCATTATGCCTAGCTTAACGAGATTTTTACTTGGCTGCGGGTGAGAAGCCGCTTGATTGTCAGAAACTAATATATACCTGATTGAGAGTGTATAGCTATTATTTTTATCATATTTGTTACTATAATGGCTTGTTCTAGGTTACTTTTAATTATCTATTTGAGTTCGTTCGTACGTTGTTAGAAATGGAGGGATTAAAAAGAAAAGACGGTGGTAACACTAATTCTTCCGCAGAACTCATACGAGCTGCCTATACGACAATCGATACTCGGTATTGATCTCGTTGTTTAGAACCTTGATCAGGTGACGAGATCTTCACGGGACTAGCCCTCTAAGTGTTTGGAACGTAATATTCCGTACACTAAGCTTCAGGTTTCACTGAAATACAAGTAATGTTTAAGATAATATAATTCTATAGATTTAATGAATTTTTATGCAATGAAGAAATATTAATACTCTCATGGGTTACATTCATATTTGTTATTAAGATTTTTTATGTAATATTGAAGGAATCATATTTTTTTTAGAATTAAAAAAAAAATGCAAAGAAAGCAACATTAAAATTTTACCCATTTGCAAGACCCTCGGAGGGCTAGGAACCTCCACAGGTATAATTCACAGGTAACTTAGAGGACTTTGCACTTACGACGGATTTTACATGTACCAGATGCCATTATATTACATGTTGGCAAGGCAATAAACGCAGCACAACATAGAATATATTCTGTGAGCTACCGACCAGGGCCAAACACGAAACTCAAATAAAAGCAGAATCGATGAATATATTAATACATGGAAATTTTTCTAAAGAGAAAACTTGAATACAATATTTGAAATGAAAATCAAATTTCAAAAATTTTTTAATTGCTTATAGTAGTAATTTTTCTCTCTTGAAAAATTTCCACGGATATTTATCGATGCTGGTTTTATTGGAGTTTCGTGTTTGCCCCAAATTGGAAGGGGTTGCACAATATGTCCGATCCGACGATCTAGGATAGAGGGAAATTTTAGCCATTTGGGGAGATTTAGCACAGAAATATACAATTGATTTCGATTTTTATAATGAATTCACATAATTACTCAAGACAGAAAAATTTTCCTTACAAATAGGTACGAATAGTGACCTGTACAAAATTGATCTCAGTATAATATGTACCGTATATATTTACGCATATGTTGAGAAATTTCGGAAAAAAATCCATACCTAAGGGTAATACAGAATTTATGTAAGCCTATAATATATCATAAAAGTTCGGGGAAATTTTTATATGGATTGGGGGATATGCTGGGTGTAAAAACATTTTCTGCACCCCTGAAAATCGGTGGCTCACGGAATACATCCCATTTTTTACTGCGTTTGTAGCCTAGCCAACATATTATAGTGTGAAGTTCCAGGCCGGGTGTCGTTCCATGTGGATTAACTGGCAGAACATCAATACACTATACTGATGGCCCGGGTTCGATTTCATCATGGGATTTTTTTTTCACTAGGTTGGTATTTACGCCTACAGGCAATTAAAAAAATGAAATTTGATTTTCATTTGAAATTTTGCATTCAAGGCGAATTTTCTCTCTGGAAAAATTTCCACGTATTAACATTTATTCATTACTATATAAATTGTCAATTTTACTTCATTTTCAATTAGGAATTTTTAGTTGTGATTTTTGCAAAATATTATCAATGTAAACAAGAGTACTTCTGATGCAAAGTGTGTCCGTAAATTCGTGGTGCATTTTTGAGTAGTGAGAAAAACAACGAAACAAGATGGAAGGGTTTCATCAAATAAACGAAAAACTTTTCGAGCCCCATACCTATTCGGTGCAGTACGATGTGGCCTCAATTTGAAACAGAGATTCACAGACATTATTCACTCTATTACACCAGGTGTATTTAATTGTGTGTTTGAAGAACTGAAACATCATTTAGATTTGCGCAGGGCAACAAACGGAAAATACATCGATCTGCACTGACAAAAGTGTGAAATTTGGAGAGTTTTCCTTTTACATGGAGAAGATTTTATACTTTTATTGTTGTTGTTGTTAATTTCTTATGCCCAGTTTAAAAAAAACCGCACTGATTTTATAGAGACACTGCATAGCATTAATTCTGATACAGAAGTTGTCTGGGATATCAAAGCAAAAAAAAAATAAATAAATAAAATAAAAAAAAAATCACATGAAATTCTGAAACACAACTGTATCAATATTTAAAAGAAAAAGTAAATTAAGATGAAATGGCATCAACAGTTGAAAATTTATTCAGCAGGCAAAATATTTAATTCAATTTTTATAATATGCTATAATTAATACAGCTGAAAAAAATAATCAATTTCTTTATTAGAAAAATCCAGAGAAATCTTTATATTCCAAACTAATTGGAGAAAATATGGTAAAAATATAATCACTAGGAAATGGGGGAACAAATTGAAATGTTGTATGGAAAGTTTAAATAAGTAGAATATTAATAGGTTTTACAAGAAAAATTATTATAAAAATGGCAGAAAAAAAGGCGGTAGTTTATTTTTTAAATGCTGTTCTAATTTTTTATTAAATTCGTAAATTTAAAACCAGGTAAAAATAACAAACATGACATAGTTTCCAGTTTAACTCTTCAGGTTCTAGTAACAGACACCAGTGTTAGTAATAAAGTATGTCTTTACATACTTACATTAAACAGTATTTCTTGTAAATGTTCTTATATTATACAATATTTCTTATAAAAAATACATATAATATGCAGTATTTTTTATAAAGGTACTTAAACATATTTCTTATAAATAAATTTATAAAAATTACCTTCTCAATTTATTCTGAAACTCTCTTTTAAAAAATGCACTTCAAATAAAACATCTTGTAAACATATAACCTTTTTATTTCTGTATTCATGCACATAAGCTTTTTTACATCTTTATTTTAGTCATGTCATAAACACCCCTGGGAAATCTTTGCAGAAAATATGTTCTTGTAGTAGCGTATTTCACACATTCTTAAGTAAACATCTTATTTTGAAGAAAAAAAGCCTGTATTTTACATGGAAAACAACACAATTTAATAAAATCTCTAGTTATTCTCTAGTAAAATAATTTAAAAGATTTTTCTATTTATAGAATTAAGAAATAAATTATAATGAACTAAAAAAACTGTTGAGAACTACTTTTTTTACTTATGCTACTTAACATTTTTTTAGCATTTATTTGTGTATGCATTATTTTGAGATTTAGAGAAATGTGTTTGACGATGAATAACATTTCTTAAAAATTTTCAGGAAAATATCTTACAAAAATATAACCAAAATAAAATAAAAGGGAATATCATTAATTAGTAAACATTATATGGACAAAATTACATGGCTTTTTAAAAATTTTTTCATTTTCTTATACAGGGTGTTTCTAAATTCATGGTACAAACTTTAAGGGGTGATAGTACACATCAAGGCAAACCATATTAAATAGGAAACCAAAGGTCCCAAACGTCTTCCGTAGGAGATAGGCGCCATTAAAGTTTGGGGTCCAAAAATTCAAAAGATGATAAAAAACAGAAAAATTGGTCGATTCGTTTGCAGTTTTCACTAAAATTATTTTTTATCTCAGTATTGTCTTGAAAATAAATTATAAAGATAAAATTAAAAAAAAATGCCGATAGAGGGCACTTTAGACTTGGAGTAACGTACAACTATTTTTTCCCGTTATTTTTCGCATGTCATAAAATTTTTTTAGAAGCTTAGGAATAAACTTAAATTTTGAGATGAAAATCTGAATCGTTGGGAGTGGTTAAGTAGCGCAAACTGAAGTGTGTTCAATAAAGGTGGGGAGGTTCAAATTTCAAATGATTATAAAAAACGGAAAATTGTTCGATTCGTTTGCAGTTTTAGCTAAAACTATGCTTTATGTCAATATTTCCTTGAAAATAAATTTTAAAGATTAATTTTAAAAAGTACCGTTAGAGGGCGCCTTAAACTTTAGTGTAACCAACAACAATTTTTAACCGTTATTTTTTGTATCTAATTAATGCTTGTAAAATTTCAAACTTAAATTTTGAGCTCAAAATCTGCATCGTTGTGAGTAATTAAGTAGCGGAAAAATTGAAATATGTTCGAAGGGTGGGGAGGGTAACATTTTAACTCCTGAACACAGTTCAGTTTCCGCTCCTTAACCCCTCCCATCGATTTAGAATTTGAGCTCAAAGTTTAAATCTAAGCATTTGCAAGCATTTAATTAGATACAAAAAATAACTGTTAAAAATAGATGTTGCTTACTCTAAAGTTTAAGGCGCCCTCAAACGGTACTTTTTGAAATTATCTTTAAAACTTATTTTCAAGGAAATATTGACATAAAGAATAGTTTTAGCGAAAACGGCAGACGAATCGACCAATTTTTCCGTTTTTTAAAATCATTTGAAATTTGAACCTTCCCACCCCCATTGAACACAGATCAGTTTGCGCTACTTAACCACTCCCAACGATTCAGATTTTCATCTCAAAATTTAAGTTTATGTCTAAGCTTCTAAAAAAATTTTATGAAATGCAAAAAATAACGGTAAAAAATAGTTGTACGTTATCCAAAGTCTTAAGCGCTCTCTATCGGCATTTTTTGAATTTTGTCTTTATAATTTATTTTCACGATAATACTAACATAAAGAATAATTGTAGTGAAAATCACAAATCAATTGACCTATTTTTCCGTTTTTTATAATCATTTGAAATTTTAACCTCCCCCCACAGTTCAGTTTGTGCTACTTAACCACTCCCAACGATTTAGATTTTCAGCTCAAAATTTAAGTTTATTTCTAAGCTTGTAAAAAAAATTAATGAGATGCAAAAAATAACGGTAAAAAATAGTTGTTCGTTACTCCAAAGTCTAAAGCGCCCTCTATTGGCATTTTTTGAAATTTATAATTTATATCTTTATGATTTATTTTCAAGACAATATTGACATAAAGAATAGTTTTAGTGAAAACCGCAACGAATCGACCAATTTTTCTATTTTTTATAATCATTTGAATTTTTGGACCCTAAACTTTAATGGCGCCTATCTCCTTCGGAAGACGTTTGGGACCCTTAGTTTCTTATTTAATATTGTTTGTCTTGATGTGTACTATCACCCCTTAAAGTTTGTACCATGAATTTAGAAACACCCTGTATATTTACTCATATGTTTAATCAAATTTTTTAAATGATTTTATCGACTTTCGATGGTATTATTGACAATTATAAATATCCTGTTGCTCGAAATTGTTCTATCTATTTAAATTTCATACGCAAGAGCCATGGAGACAGATTCGTTAATTTTTGTTGTACTCAATTTAAAAAATCATACCGACATAGCTCGTTGACTATTGCTACTCTTTTTTTAGAAAGTATTTGACTCTTCACAACACTTTTATAAATGCTAAATTTAAAATAGAAAAAATTATGAATTTAAGTGCATTTTCTCATCTTTTCGCAGACGACAAATTGTAATATTTTTATTTTATGCTTACTTTATAGACAGTTGACTCTCCTTAATTCGAATTTGGCGGGACCACAAAAAAAGTTTGAACTATCCAGAGTTCGAATTATTCAAAGTATGAGAGGAAAACCTTTTTAAAAGGGTACTATCAAAAAGAAATAATTTTATAGTATTTTTTAAATATATTTCTACTGTTATCATTAGAATATGACGTAAAATTAAATTTAAAACTATAAATACATAAACAAACTAAGGGATAAAAAACAAGCTTAAATGAAGATGAGGTGGAAAGGTGGAGGTGGAGGTGGTCATCTATAGACAGACGGGCACTAAAAAAGTGGATATCAAATGTATGGAATTGTATGTATACTTGTACAGAACAATTCTGGCAGAAATGGAAGAAAGAAAGTTATTTCAGTGATCTGAAGTCTGGGAGAAAGTAAAGAAAAGTGAAAATGCGGAATCTCTTTAATTCGTATTAAACGAAGTCAGGAGAAAATGAGTTCGAATAAATGAAAATTTTAAAAGTTATTCTGCTATTGAAAATTTTGGGACTTGTGTTTAGTTCGAATTAAGCGAAGATTCGCTTTATCCGATTTCTAATTAACGAGAGCCGACTGTATATAAATATTTTTTAGACAACGATATTCTACAATCATTATTACAAAAATATTTTTTTTGTCCTATAAATATCCCCTATCTTCAATTTTGTGATAGTTTGATAATAACCAAGTTACAAGCTGATTGAACCTGGTAACTGCAGATGAGCTACATGTTTTATCTATTTTGAAATTGCCTTTATCTCATGTTACCTTGTTTATTTCAAATCATGAAGAAAAGGGTTAAAAAACCCGTTAAATTTACAACAATGTTGCCAGCAGTTTCTGTCGTAAAATTGCAGTAAAATTAAATGTAATAAAAAATCTATATCTATTTTATTTATTTATTTATTTATTTATTTTGTAATTTTTACGGCAACATTGCTGCCAGTAGTTTTTGCCATAAATTTAACGGATTTTTTTTTATAGAGTATACTTTTAAAACAAAGTAACTAAAAAAGGAAAGTAAGTACGACAGAATTATTTTATTTAAGAAAAGATAGCATAGTAATACTGTTTTTATTCATTAACTATCTTAACCGACCGATGTTGCCCGTGAAAACAATAGCACGAAATGAAAAAAAATCGGAATAGAAAATGGCATAAAATTCAAAAATTGATTCACTAATTTCCACCGAAAAAACTGTAATATATTGGCTAAGAGATTAAAGCAGGATTTATTTAATTAATGCAAAAAAATCTCTCCAGAACGAGAAAAAACTCTAATAATCGTACTTGTGACAAATTAAGTAATAGACGAACGAGTTCCAAGTAAATTGTACTGAAAAGATACTGGAGCATGTTATATTGAGCTAATATGTTTAAATTGCCTTTAGTTTATTAACGTAAAAAAAAAAAAAAAAAAAAAAAAAAAAAAAAAAAAAAAATCGCGAATCATCGCGAATTGCACTGAAAATTCTGCAAAAATCATATAAATTATGGCTAAAAAATAAAAACCGCAGAGGACAGTTTAAACGAAAACTTGACTAGAATTTTGTAACTTTAATTTGTTCAAGGATAGTTGAAATTCTTTGAGAGACGTGAAAGAACTGGTTACTTTTTCAGTATAAATCGCTCAATAGGTGGCGCTGTAACCATTTATGATTATAAAAATAGCTCTATCTCAAGAACTAAAGCATGAATATTCATCAAATTTCAGATTCAGTTACTTCCAGACATATATTAGTGGTGTTTAGTGTTTGGTTTAAATCGTCGTATACTTGGCGCTGCTATGTTGTATTTTTCATGATTTCTCAATAACTGCCTCTCAAAAACTAATAAATGGATTTTAATTAAACTTCAGATTCTGTTTGTCCCTTTTAGAAATTAGCCCTGATTATTTTTAGTGTGCATTGCCCAACAGGTAGTGATGTTATGCAGAATTTTTTTTTTAAATATTTCCGTAATAGCTCTATCTCAAGAAATAATACACGGATTTTCATCGAACTTCAGATTCAGTTACAAGTTGACATAAATTGTTGATCATTAGATCCAGTTACACAGCTATGCTGCATTTTTCAGGAAATATTAGCATGTTGAAATAGAAGAAAGTTTTGGGATTTCCACATTCGTTTAGTTTTTATTCTGAGTTTTATTTTTAAGATGGACTTCATTTAGTATCATAGAAGTTGTTTGTAGAATATAAATAAAATCATATACAAAACTACCCTAAAAGCTGAATACACGGCCTCATATGGATTGTAAAGAAAGAATATTTTAAATCAATATTTTTAAGCATGTTTGATATCTATTGGATCGTCTATTCATCAAACACAGAGCTACAAGAAGAAGTTGGAGCATATTTCTGGCTACAAGTGGTCATTGTAAAAGTTTGTTTTTCAAATTTGTTATCCTTTTTTTAAATAGTTATTTAGATATCTTATTTATTTTAGCAAACTGCGAAATTTTGCTCGGATATTTTGGAATTGTTCGAAAGTGTTTCATTATCTATGTCTGGCGCTGGATTGTTCTTATTTTAAGATGAATTATATTTACTTTCATAGGAAATGTTTGTAAAAAATATATGAAATCATAAGCAGGACTACGCTACAAATTGAATACACGACCGTTTATGTATTGTAAATTTAGAAAATTTGATGTTAAATTTCCTTGATGTCAAATTTCCAAGTTTGATGTGCTAAGCATGTTTTATATCTATTGATCGTCTAATCTCATCATATAATCTTTGGAGTGAGATTTACTTGTAGACACAGATTATAAGTATAGAAACTGAAATAAAAAATAACATTTAGCATCAATAAATTTAAAAATGTATACGCAGCTGCTATTTATTTAAATAATTAGTGTCATAAAACATCTTTTTATAGACAAATATAAAAATAAGACATATATATCTATCGTCATACGTCAGCCAAAATTGATTACGTAAATTTTGAATAGTTTAAAAATTGTGATATTATGTTTCGAAGCACGGTAAAATATTCAGTTTCGATTTCTCTTAAAAGTTTAATTTATACATTTTAAACTATTTTTATAAAAGAACTTTTTAGGACAAATTCTCTATAAAACGTATACCTGTGAGGGATGCATATCGAAAAAGAAAAAGTATTGAATATATTCCACATGGACAGAATTACTTCAGGGGTTTTCCTAACTTTGAAAAATAGTTGTAGTTCTTTTAAAGATGTTCTAAAAAACTGCACAGCCAATAAATCTTCTTTAGAAGCTTGGAATACATTTGAAGTTCGAGTAAATTATGTTGACATTTAAGGAACACTTTCCTTTTTATTCTTAAACACTTTCTTTATCGCACAAATAAGTAACTTATTTTTAATTTTTATTCATTTTTTAATAGTGTGTTTTCAAACACATAAAATTTTAAATTTTTTTATGCATAAATTACATTTTTCTATACATAAGATAGTAACACACATGTTAAATATATACCGAATTTACTTGTGTATAACGCGCACCCCTTACTTTAGAAGGGAAAATGATGATTTTTTAAAATCTCGTGTGTAACACGCACCTTAAAC
Source organism: Maratus speculifer (assembly GCA_964019185.1). Classification (NCBI taxonomy): domain Eukaryota; kingdom Metazoa; phylum Arthropoda; class Arachnida; order Araneae; family Salticidae; genus Maratus; species Maratus speculifer. The sequence goes on along the minus strand of OZ025289.1, from coordinate 439,989,870 downwards.
TTGGTATGCAAATAAATGAATGACCAAAGGGATTTAAGTAAAGAATTGGAAACAAACATTGCGTTAGGCCAGAAAACAAGGCAAAATTACATTTTTAGATTTCGGGTACACTGTAAAAAAAAAGGTCGATCTACTAAAAAAACTTTAGTGATCCTTGTAATTACTAAAAAATTTTTAGTAATCTTAGTCGGTTACTAGAAAATCTGTAAGAATTACTAGAAAAAAGTTAGCAACGAATAGAGTTAACAGTTTTATATTTTTAATAGCTCTTACTAAAACTCAGTTGGTGTGGCCTTGATAGCATAATGGTTATAGTAACGGACTGCAGGCTAAAAGATCCCGGGTTCGAAACTTGCCGCCGCCAAATACGCTCCGAGTGTATGTAGTGTCTCGTTAATAAAGGGATTATGAAAACCTTGTCTCGGAGCAGGTAGGAATGTTTGATGCTGCCATCTATTGCGGTTTTGCCGAAAATCTTCTGCTTCAGAAGGCTGGATACAGCTCGCAAGGAGCTCCCTGCCCTTCGGGCGCACGTAATGGTTATTAAAAATAATTTTGGAGCTATTACTAAAATTTGCTTGGTGGCTCATACTAAAAATTTTTAAGTTAGTTATACAAAAAATTCTTTTGTTCAGCTTACAAAATAAATGCTTGTTTCACTTGCAAAAAAAAGTTTGTAATGGTTACTAAAAAATTCTGTGGAATACAAATTTACTAAGAAATTTTTAGTAACCTCTTGGATTTTTTTTTTACAGTGTAGGGAGTAAATGATGGAGATAGGAGTGAGTGACGATAATGAGAATTGCTAATTAGAGTTTAAAAAATAACCAGCGTTTTTCTATAAAAAAGTGAAAGGAGTGAAATATAAAGGATGCAGCAAGTAAGATTTTCCTATTTTTAATGTCTTCCTTGAATACATTTCTTAATTCATGTGTATATCGTGTGATTACTTCAAGCAGTAAAAGAAATATTCTGTGTACAACGCGCATCTACGAGTTTTGTCTTATTTTTTTTCAAAAACGGCGCGCGTTATACACGAGTAAATACGGTATTATATATTTATCCTCTGTATAACTAATCAAGAATTGCTACACGAAAATAATATTTTGAATCATATTACATGAATTTCCTCTTCCCTAAATAATAGTATTTTTTGTATAAGACTGGGAGGCGGAAATACAGAAAATCACCTTATGAAGTTCACTGATAAAAATCTAGGTTTAGTTAAATCTCGATTCGCATATTAAAACGCAATCGGTTTACAAAATGATATCTTGGTGGAAAACACCAAACAACCCTATTTTAGCTGTTGACTCATAGGTTTACCAATATGTTTCCTGCTCCCTATCCTCCATGTTTTGATACTTTTGGATGCAGTAAAGTATCATGACAAACATACGAGTCAACCACTAAAAACAAATTTGAGATGTTTTCCATCAAGATATAATTTGGCAGACTGATTGCGTTTTAATATTCTAATCGAGATTTCACTAATTCTAGATTTTTACCCATGAACTCGATGAGCTGATTGTCTGTGCTGCCACCTACCTGTCTTATATAGCTGTCATAGCGACTAAAAGTAATGAAATTCATGAAATGATGTTTTTGTATTTGGTTAAGTAATTTCATATGTTTATAATCTGTTAATAATTAAGTCAAAAGATGAAATATTTATTGGATTAATTTTAAACACGATTATTGAATTCGTAAATTAAAAATAACAGATGTAAATTTCCATTTTTTGGGTGAAAAAAGTCCGGACCAGGATGCGAACCAGATATGATCGTTGAGGTTAATTGGGTGAAATAGTCCTCCAGTGTTCGTGTCCGGGATGGCTAAGTTGGAAGAGCATTGGCGGCTTCAGCCAATACATCCCTGGTTATGATCCTGGCCCGAATTTTTTCACTGCCCCCCCCCCCGAAAAAAAATTGAAAATTGACATATGTTATGAAATATTTAGTATTACGACGATACAGAGGATTATCAAACACTTGTATCTTCAAATGATAAAATATATAATAGCTAAGTTAACAGTTAGAGTGTTAATACAGGGGGATACAAAATAACGTGACAAAGTGAAAAGGCAAAGCACAAAATACAAAAAAAAAAAAATAAATAAATAAAAAATAAAAACGATATAAGAACATGAGGTCGCAAGTACCATCTGGAGCTGCTAGAGGACGTTGTATATTACATTTAAGACAAGAAGAATAAACAAAAGTTATTTTACATCGTTTTATTTATAATGTATTTTCAAACACTTTATACATTTACGACCAATACTACTACAGAAGATACTCAAAGCTTTTGCCAGGCACCCGAAGTCGCGCATTTGATCGACGTTTCACTGAGAACGTGCACCAGACAATGCAGTAACGATGTAATGCGGGTAACTGACAAAGATGTTAATGTTAGCTAACTAATTCGTTATAGATAATTAGGTAATGCTAGTGAGTTCGTATGCGGTAGATAATGAATTCAAATTTCGCCGATATAAATTAAAATCTTTAAAGCTAAAATTTATATTTTTTTCGCGTGATTTGTTTTCAAAACTCAATTTTCGAAGTATGTGTTTCTCCCTTCCCACAACTTAAAAAAAAAACAGATACAAATTTAAATAATTAAATAACATCAATTTTTTATCTTAAATTTTTAATTATTTTAGCGGAATTCCATTTCTAAAATAAATTTTCAGAGTATTGTTTGTCGCTTCCCCCCCCCCCACCCCACAAAGGAAAAACCAAGAAGTGAAAACTCTAAAATGGAATTAAACTTTTAAAAACTGATTAACATCAGAGGAATAAATATCGGATTCTCCCAAATTTTTCTGTTTTGTATTGCCGTCTACTGGCAATTTTTTGTAGTAATGGAATTCTATGGACATTATTTTTAAAGTTATCTACAAGATTGTTAAGGGATTCAAATGTTTTTCTCTTTTTTATTTCGCATTTTAATGCGAATTTTTAAATAAAATATTTTTTGTTTGCCATCTGTGAATTTTTGTGGTGAAATTTGTCTATCTGAGAAGCCCCATTTTGTTTTTTCGCTCCCCGTCAATTAGCCGTCAAAAACTCCAAGCTATGCTCAGTACATCGAGCTGTGGTGGCCAAGTTGGAAGAGCATTTACTGTTGGACACTGGACCCGGACAATTAGTCCAAGAGCCGACAGCACAAAAACGTATGTTATCGAGCCCAAAAAACTTTTATTTTATGGAAGAGTAATAATAGGGATTTCAAATGATCCATATCTACCGGAAGTGAAGTGGTGCATAAGCCAAAAATTAATACCACTAGTGGTTTACTCGTAGGTTTAACATTGTGTTTTTCGTACAATCAAAAGTATGAAAACATGGAAAACTGGGAGCAGGAAAACTTAATGATAAAGCTGCGAGTAAGCTACTAATGGTATTAATTTTCAGCTTATGGTCCACTTCATTTCCGGCAGACATGGATCATTAGATTCCCCTATTCCTACTCATTCATAAAGATTTTTTCTTGTGCTCTATAACATAGATTTTTGTGCTGTCGCCTCTTGGACTATATCTGCCGGATGAAATTTCGTTATGTACACTAATGGCTCCTGGTGCATGTAAAATCCGTCGTGGGTGCAAAGTCCTCGAAGTTATCTGTGGAGATGCCTTACGAGATGAAGGTCTCGTTATGTGATCAAGGTTCTAAACTACGGGATCAATTTGAGTAGCAATGTGCAGTACAAAAAATAGGATATAACGTTAAGTAACTGGCAACACAAAGTATGCTCAAACGAACAGTAGATACTGCAGATAACATGACATGCGAGGCATAGGCATCTGATTTAATGTCGGCGAATTGGCGATTACCCGCCCCGATACCAGGTATTAAGCCCGTTCAGCTGAAACAACTCGGCAGGTAGAGCCCTGGTCATCAGTTAAGAAAGAAACTAAGTTAGTGCTTTGTTCAGTTTATCATTAAAGTAGCTTAATAAAAATTATATAAATAATTAATGAATAATTAATGAATGTAGAATGAAATGAATACAAAATTATAAGTAAAAACTATTGATTTAAATATATCTATAGAAAACACTGTGCTTAAAATCTTGATACTCATTTACTTCTTTTTTTATTAGTTTTTCTGCAACTATTTAAAAATGTAATCTTTGTGGTAGATTTTTAATGCATTTTGAAATAGAATTTTATTGTTTAGCAATTTTGGTGGTATAAAAAACATATTATTTGAAGTTATGTTGAAAGTCAAAGAATTTTATATGAAAGAATTAAAGTAATTACAAACTCATTAGCTTCTATTACTGATCAATGTAATCATCATATAAGAAATCCTATATCTGTGCAGCTTTTATCTTTCACACTTTCATTCTCAAGGGAAATTAAAAGGTCTTATAACTTTTGGCTAATTTCGATTAATTTTCGCTTTATTTGTATTACTTATTTCAAAATGTAAGCCTAGATAGTAATTAATGAGATGCCTACAACTTCATGAATATAATGCATTTATTCATCATACGATCTATTTTATCATTTGACAAATTCCTTAGACAATTCTGTTTTATAAACTGGAAAACTTATTCCCTACCGAATTCTCGTTAACTATTATCATTATAAAAATTTCCACTAAGGATAGAAACAAATTAGTGGTATTTCTGTGTCATTCATTAATTTAAATGGCGAAAAATATTAATTTAGACCGATTGTCTTGAACTTAATTAAATTAAAATATAAAATCTTCATTATTTTGATTCTAAAATATATTTATATGCTCATGTAGTTAAAATAGTTAAAAACATTAAAATAACAGTTAGAAATGTGAAAAATGTTTGAAATAAAAAGTTATTGCATAATATATGCTTACTTTTGTGTGGGATGTAATTTGTAATTTAAAGTCAAAAACTTCAAAATTATTGATGTTTCATTTGAAAATAATATTTTTGGATTTTTGGAATTATTAAATAGTTTGTGAGCGTATGTGAAAAAGCTCTATAATCTTTATACTTTAAAAGATCGTGTTAAAACAAAATAAACAGAATTTTCTTAACAGTCTAAAGTTTATTTTAATGAATTCTTTTACAGTGATATAATCAAAAGAATATCAGTAACAGTGGCGCCAATTTTTGAAAAATATTGGGGTGGCTCAAAAAATATAGGGTGGGCTCAAAAATATTTTTGTAAAATGTTACGACCAGTTTGTTTTTCTTTGAAGGGTTGACAAATGGTGAAATATGTTAATTTTAAGTAAAGCTATCATGTTTTAATAAAGTTGCAATTTTATTAAATTATATTCTCTTGCGTTTTGCCTTGTAAAGTTATTTATAATTATTGTAATGTCATGATATCAAGAACATGAATACAAATTAAATTAGAAGAAAGTTAAACATGGAAGCATAACATCTCAGTCATTTGGAATTTATATATGTTAGTCAGGGAATTAAAACATATGATCATTGCCAAATAATTTTATTCCAAGGAGAAAAGTGAATAATAAAATAATAATGAAGTAAATAATTAGAACAATAAATATTTTGTACGCTATGATTCAAAAGTAATGGGTGGGCTCAGGACCCACAGACCCATATAAGTTGGCGCCACTGTCAGTGAAAATAGTGTGAAAAAATAAAATGGAAAGATCTTAAAACGACATAAATTTTTTTAAATATGTTTGGCCAGTAGTAAGAACTTCGTCTTTCTTCGTCAGGCACAAAGAAGGTTTGCATCTACTATGAAAGTAGTAAAAAGACAGTCAGTCTTGCTTCTAATAATATCAAAAGCATAATACGGCTTTGTAAAATTTGATATTAATTTAATAGTGAAATCTCCATCAAGGCTAAAATGCTCAATTCAGATGAAAATTAATCTCATATCCAATAAGGAAATTTGGGTGACGATTTTATCTTTTTTAGTACGATAAAACAAGATGAGTTTATTTATAGTGTATGGCCATTTGGAATAAAAAAAAAGAAAGATTGAGAGAGCACATGAGAGACATCAAGTCCAACCCACCATTTACGGCACTTTTAATATCAAATCATTGCGAAATATAAATATAGATTTTAAAAATGCAAAAATTATTATACATACATCTGGATATCATGCTTTGAAAATTAGAGAATCGTTGGAGATTTTGAATAAAGGAAAGAGTCTGTGCAATGCTGTTTTAGCCAATGATATATCCCAGATTTGGTTCATCATTTTGAAAATATCAAGTACTTCAGCAACGAAACGTAACAATTTCACATACACACAAAATGAATAATAGACTAAACCCTGTTTTCGAAAATGGGACAATGTAGAACAATGAAAGCAACATCCTTGTAAAACTATCCCTTAAAAATTATCGCATTTGCGATCGAAAAATTGCGGGTCTTTCTGTTCTTTACACATGATTTTGTGTCTCAAAGGTTAAGCTCTTAAGAGAAGTTCATTTGTAACGAAAAAGCTAAGTATTTTGAAGTGAATTTTTAATATTTATTTATTTTTACGTATTTAATTTTTACATTTAAAGATGAATAAGCTATGCTGCTCTGAACCCATTTTAAATTTTTAAGTTTTCCACATACAACTTTATTTCATGCTTTTTCAAATATCGAAAATATGTTCATTTTTCCAGTTTTCTATGTAGAAAAAGTGCTTTACTGATTTTTTTGCATTTCGGATGTATTCGTCTTTTTTTCATATTATTATTGACGTAGTTACGAAATATTTGTCTTATTTTCCACAGTATAAATAAGTGTTTTCGTCTTTATTTTTTTTTACTTAATTATATCCACCAAAATTAAGTTCTAATGCCTGAAGATTTGATAAATTCATTATAACAAAGATTGTGCAGAGACGAATCCTTATTAAGTAGGAAGAATGGAGAGGAAAATTGCATTCAGCTTAGTTTTAATCCTTCTCAGACATTTTAAATAAAGGGAATCTCTTTTTAAAAATTATCTTAATCAAAGAAGCTAAAATGTAATTCCCAAATAGCAATGTAGTAGCGTTTTGTTTCACTTAGTTATACATGAGAAAAACGTGATTCTAATTTCAAACAAAGTTTAGTTAATTTACGCTAAAAATGCTTTACGCTTTTTATATAAGACTTTGTATATAGTTTCGTAGACTTAACGGATATCTGATTTAAAATTGAAGCCACATCTTAACATTTATCCTTATCTTTAAAATATTATATGGCATGTCAATGAAATTTATTGAATGCTTTCACTCACCAGTAGCAATGATAATATAAATATATGCTTAAAAAATATATTTCTTAAATTAAAAATGTATGTTGATTTTATTATAAATACAGTGAAAGAATGGGCAGATTTAATTTTCTAAATAGAAATTATTTATGGTATCCGAAAACGACCATTTTTTAAATTATTTTTCCTAGAATTATTTTCACTAAATATCTCCATCTTAAGTTTCTACGTATATTAAATTTTATTTATACCAAACATCACATATTTCATTACACCATAACAAACACTACTATCATTAATCGTTATAGCACGGGAATAGTTGAAAAATTTTCACATAATTCCACAAAGAAGATCTATATTTGAAAACAAATTTATATTTAAGTACATGGTTTCAATAAAGAAAGTTTGTAATTTTAATATCTAATCTATCTAATTTTCTATTTCTACTTTTTTTGTCATGAAATGGAAATGTTAGCGACAAAAATATCACATTCTAATACTAAAAATGAATGTATGATTCCATACACATTGCTTCTAGTTTTGAGTAAAAACATTGCAACATGCCAGAGAAGATTTATCAATATCGTACAACATGGTATATTGTATCCCTTTTTAGCGATTTAGTACTTATGTCGGAAAATGTATTAGATTCGACCGCAAGAAAACAAATTAGGCGAAAATGTGTTCGATGTCGATGAAAACAAACTTATATTTAAATGCAGGTTTTCAATAAAAATTTTGTTTTCAATAAATAAAGATTTTTCAAATAAAGAAATTTTTTTTTTCATTAAAAAAAAGTTATCGAAAAAAATATTATTTCATAACATTGAAAATGAATGTAAAATTCCATATTTCTTGTTTCTAGTTAAAAGAAAAATTAATGAAATATGTTAACAGAGATTTATCAATTTCTTCTGTCTATTATTCATATAAACTATTATATAAACACCATAAATATTAGATTTTATCATTAATGGATTTCTTTTATGGATAGGAAAAAAAAAAACTTCCGAAAAAAGCAAAAAAAGGATATCGTGCAGTGATTTCTTTTGGCTGGTACAACATGATATATTGCATCAAAGATGTATCCCTTTTTAGTGATTTAGTATTTCTATCAGCAGGTGTATTAGATTCGACCGCAAGAAAACAACCAGATGAAAATGTATTCGATGCAGATGAAAACAAATTTATATTTAAGTGCACGTTTTCAATAAAGAAAGTTTCTAACATTACAGTCTAATCTATCTAATTCTCTAATTCTACATTTTTGTTGTCATTAAACGGAAATGTTACAGAAAAAATATTATTTCATAATACTGAATATGAATGTAAAATTCCTTACATATTGCTTCTAATTATGAAAAAAAAATTGCAATACATTAAAAGAGATTCATATAAATTTATTCTGTCTATTGTTAGCACAAACTATTACAGAAACACTAGCTAATTAGATTTTATAATTAATGAATTTCCTCCATTGATGGAAAAAAAAATTCCGAAAAAAAAGCGAGATTGTGCAGCGATTTCTTTAAGCTGGTGCAAATTTGGTATTGCATAAAAGATGTTTCGTTTTCTAGTGATCAAGTGATAAAGAGGGGGGGACTAAAAATATATAATTTTATTATATAATCTATCCAATTATCTATCTTTACTATTATTATTTTTGTTGTTGTTGTGTCATTAAATGGAAAAAATATTTGAAAAAATAAAATATTTGAAACTTTTTTATTTTATAATATTGAAAATGAATGTAATATTCCATACATATCACTTCTTGTCGTAAAAAATCAGCAAGATGTTAAAAGAGATACATATCAATTTATTCTGTCTACACAAACTATTACAGAAAACTAGTTAAATATTAGATTTTCTCATGAATGGATTTCTATCATGGATGGGCAAAAAAAAAAACCCCTTCCGAACAAGAAAAAAAAATGAGATTGTGCAGTGATTTTTTGTCTTTAAATGGAAATGTTACTAAAAAAAATATATTTCATAACATTAAAAATGAATGTAAGATTCGATACATTTATCTTATAGTTATAAGAAAAAAAACAGCAAGATGTTATGAGATTTATATCAATTTATTCTGTTTACACAAACTATTATAAAAGTACTAGTTAAATATTAGATTTTCTCATTAATGGATTTTGTTTTATAAATAGGCAATAAATAAATAAATAAATAAATAAAATAAATAAAATAAAAAACCTCCGAACAAGAATGGAAAAAAAGGAGATCGTGTAGTGATTTCTTTTTGCTGGTAGAACTTTGGATATTGCATAAAAGATGTTTCTCTTTCTAGTGATTTCGTGTTCCTGTCGGCAGATGCATAAGATTCGACTAAAAGAAAACAAATTAAATGAAAATATATTCGATGTAGATAAAAACAAATTTATATTTCAGTACATGTTTTCAAAAAAGAAAGTATAATTTTATTATCTTTCTGTGTATTCTATATCCCTACTTATTTGTTATTAAATGTAAATGTTACTGAAAAAAATATTACTTCATAATATTGAGAATGAATGTAAGATTCCTTACATACAGTTTCCAATTATAAGAAACTAAATTTCAGTGTGTTAAAAGAGATCTATAACGATTATTTCGTTATATATTGGTTATTTTCTTAAATTATTCCTTCCCCCCAGTCTCTTTTCAATTCAAAATCAGTTTTAAGTGTCCTTCATTCACTTTCCATTTTTTTTCCTCGCCTAGTTTTTCTCTAACCGAAAAATCGGCAGCTGCTTAACTTTGTCTGTGAGAAATACACTCACATATTAATCAACCGTTTAAAACTATTTCCAGAGGTCTGCTATTTCCGATCGAAGCAATTCTGGATTACCTTATAAGGAGATCATCTCTGTTTCACAGTTAAAATTTATGCTTACGCTTCTTTTTCCTTTCTCGACAAAACCCTAAAAAGAATTTAACATCTGCGCAGTAAAATCTGATATCCCTTTGGTGTGCCTCTTTATTAGACATAATAACACGTGTAACATTTTATCGTTTGGCAACCTTTCCTTTCCCATCCCAGCTTGGAAACCATATCCAATTCTTATCTTGCCGGCTGCATTTTAACTGTATTTGGCGTATACTATCCATTGTGCATGGGCGAACTTGTGTATGTTGGCGATTTTCTATGATGTCAAAGGTGGCAGTTTGTTGCTATGTACGAGGGCACTTGACTCTCTGCGCTTGTCTTGTCAACGTGCTAATTTTTGGTTCGGAGATTTTCTCCGAGTGCTGCAAGTGTGCCCCCCTTAGTAATATATGTCTAAATAAATTGTAACTTAGCAATCATCGTGGGGTTTTTTTTTCGTACATCCGAATCTGGACTACTATATGATCACGCTTCTTCTAAGCATGCTAATACAATAGCAGCTGCTACCAAACTACGCTACAAGAATCACCATTACAAAAATAACTGGTACCGTTTGACTCTTTCGTTTTTCCCCACATAAAAAAAAAAAATATATATGGAGGGGGGTACAATCAACTGCGACTTTCCCGTGGATGTGATGCATTTCGGTTCTTCTTTTTCTTCTCTGCATTCCCCGGTAGAAAATGCTATTAGTCTGGCCTGCTAAGTGTCAACCGAAAAAGTACAGAGCTGTTCCCGTCCTGAAATTCCTTTGCTGGACACCCCCGTTTCCTCCCCTGTGTGCTCCATCTCAACTGCTTCGGAGGGTCTCCCCTCGAGATTCAATATCCTAAAAGAAATCTGCGGCTGATTGTCACCTGAGCGCTGGGTGCCCCTTTTGTCATCTCCATCGTCTGTGTGATTGACGTGTTCATCGCAGCCAGATATCATCGAGGGCTGCATGTGCTCATTTGGTGCTTCTATACCAGTGTGTTTTGTGTCTTTAGTTAACGTAATCTACAGAAAGTTCATATAGCCTCATAGAAAATTTAGTGAATAACAGTATTCCTGTGGTGTGATGCATCGTAAAATCGTTCATCGTGCAAAAAAAATAGTGATTGTCTTCAATTCTGAGAAAATCCATCAGAAATAATTCATCGTTTATATCAGTTAACAGTGCACAAAATAAATAAATAAATAAATAAGAGAATTACAAAAATTCTCTAAATGAGGTGTCACCACCTTTGATAAGTGCATATTCAATTACCTGATTACAATATAAAATTTCTGCTAGTCTCCAGTGATAAAAAAAAAAAAAAAAAATGTGCACAACAACGAAAATGCAACCTCAAAAAAATCTACATTTTGAATGTGGGAGCAGATCGTGCCCCAGTTCCCTAAGCTTTGTCTTATTAAATTAGTAATCATTTAATTATTTTAAAAAAAAAAAAACTCAATCTGTAAGTTACCCCAAGTATTTTGTTTATTTTATGTTCTGCTTCCACAGTCTGTACACCATAGTCGATATTGCAGTTTGGTGTTTTTAAATCATATTTAATTCAATAACTATTATAATCCTGTTATTGTGTTTTTGCAAAATTTTTTTAAATTGCGAAAGCACGGTAACTGTTGTCATTTCTAGTTATTATTTTTATGACATTTTATGCAGTTTTTATCAGTTATTACATTTATGTGCTAGTGTTTCATATTTTACGTCCAACACCCCTTCGTTTTTTTTTAATTTTGTATTTGGATTCTCTAATATGCTTAAATAAGTTTTTAGACAGTTTTGAACTTTAATGACAAAGTTAAAATAAGATTTTTCTTTTTCATCTAAAAAAAATATTTTAAGTTACAAAAAGGGAACTTTTTCCTTGTGTAAAAAAAGTTAAAAAAAAGATTTAATTTCATTTTTGCTTACTTATTAACAGTTTTTGGTGTTTTCTTGATAGTTTGCTTTGCTTTATTATATACAGATAAAGTAAGTACTTTTTAAAGTGAAGGAATATATAGATATATGTTTCAAAGTGTATTTATTTTGCTTTTATTTAATTTCTAAATGAACTACTTTTGTATGTCTCCCTTTGCTTTACTGTCATAAAAGGTTCAAATATGATATCTTTAAAGTGAGGTATATTTTTTTAAGATCTATTTATTTTGCTAGTTTACGTAGTTTACTTGCTAGGAAATTTACCTGTTTTCAATGTGCTTTAGAGTATAAGTCAGGTCTGTGTAACAATTTCTCTAAAACTTGTGAGCGTAAACAAACAAAAAAAAAAACTAATCATGGCGGCAAAACAAATTCCGATAAATATCATTCAATTTGATGGAGATCCAGATTTACTTAAATTTTTCTTTGATCAAGTTAGAGTCTCTGCGGAAATTAATAAATATAACCCACAAACAACAATTGCAATCTTAAAGGGAAAGTTAGTTGGGCCTGCACAAAAATTTCTAGCACAAAATCCTGACCTGCAAAAGATAACAGACCTCGATTTGCTGGAAAAGGAATTTGCGTCATTTTTCGCCCCCCCTAGTAAATGTGTTGCTTCTGTTGAATTGTCCAGTTTAGCACTTATGCCTTCTGAGACGATAAAAAACTTAGCTCATAGACTAAATGTTCTTGCGGCGACTGTTTATGCAGATATCAACGACGAAAATGCACGCAACACTATCAAACTCATGAAATTTCTAGAAGCCCTTCCTTCAAATATTAGAATAAAATTACAGGAAGAAGGCATTAATGATTATAAAACAGCAGTTGAAAGAGCGCAAACCCTTCATGAAATTTTAAGGAATGAGAAAATCTTACATTCCTTACCTTCGGTACACAGACCAGAAAATCTTATTGAATCGCAATTAAAAGAAATCTCTGAGAAAATAAATGCATTATCTTTTGCCCCTCCTGATACTAAAACCGAAACTGAGCAAAAAAATTTCCAGACTAGACCAAAACATTCCGCAGGTGTTTCACGCTTCAAAAAAAATTACAAAAATCGAAACTACACTAGACGTTATTCCCCACACAAGTTTTCTCAAAAAAACCAGTTGTTTGTCAGTTATGTGGACGAAACAATCATGACGCTCTCTCTTGTTTTAAATGGAAAAGAGCAAATACTCAAAGGAAAAACAATTACACAAACTCCACGCCCCAATTTCAGGAAAACTGAAACAGAGATACAATTTTTATGCTGATGGTGTTGTGTCCCAGTCTAATACTTCTACATCAGCAACTTTTGTTTTCGACCCTGTTTTACCTAAAATTTCAAGTTCGAGACTAGTTAATTCAGTAGGTTCCCAAACTTTTGACTCCATTAAAATAGCAAATAACATCAGTACACAAACAGAAAGTGATAATGTTCAAATAATTTGTAGTGTAAACACTATGTCACCATCCCTCCCTCTTGTTGAAGCCACTATAGCAAACCATGATATTACTTTGTTGGCTGATTCTGGTAGTAGTATATCTTTACTTTCACAAAAATTATTTAATCAACTTAAACCTGTCTTAGAATATAAAAGACTGTCCACTGACGTCAATATTAAAACTGTCAATTCTGATGTCTCATTTTCCGCCTGCATCAGAACATCCATTAAGCTAAAACAAAAAGCGTTTTCACACCACTTTTATATTGTTGACATACCCGAGTCTTCCAGTTTTGAAGGCATTTTAGGTTTTGATTTCATAACTAGATACAATGTTGTCATTGATACTTTTAACAAGTGTCTCCATGTCAACAATAATTTCTCTGTTCCTTTAAAAACCAGTAAAGAATCTTCTGAAGAGAAACAATCAAAATCATGCAATTCTTTGAGTGATGTTGTAATGAATCAAGCGGTGTTCTTAACTCGAAAAATTATAGTAGAACCTCAACAACAAATATGGTGCTCTGTTTACACCTCCAATAACATCAACAATGACAGAAATTATCTATTTGAATATTTGGCACAAACAAAAGAATTAATAGGAAATGATGCCATTATTCAAATGAATAAATTATCCAATAAAAGAAAGAAAACTTCACAAATACATCATTTCTTCTCAATAACACTTAAAAACACTTCTGAAAAGACCATTCATCTCCCTAAACACACAAAAATAGGTCAATTATCTGAGATTGAGGAAATTCGCGACTATACTTCTGAAATGTCTGACAAGCAAAATAACTCAGAACAGCACTTTGTAAATTTCATTCAGGCGTCTAATGAAATCTTACAAAAAAGAAAGCAGGAGTTATCGGCTAATGATTTTAAACTTTCTCACTTAAAATCTGACGAAGCAAAGAACCTAACTAAATTATTACTTAATTATTATCCTGCCTTTTCCAAATCATTAGACACACTTGGTCATACTGATAAAATTGTACCTGATTTGAAATTCATTAATGACTACCCCATAAAGACACTCCCTTTCCCTCTTCCCCAAGCTGTGCAAAAGGATGTTTTAAATCAAATCAAACAGTTGCTTGATGCCAAAATCATTGAACGTCATTGTTCCGAATGGGCCTGCCCCATGCTCCTTGTTAAAAAGAAACCAGACGGTACAGGTATACAGAAATATAGACTCGCATTAGATCTCAGAATGGTTAATACTATAATTCAAGGTTCGTCCTATCCACTTCCAAAAATTCAAACTATTATTTCAAATCTTTCACAATATCGTTTTTTCTCTTCTCTCGACTTTCATCAGGCATATCATCAGATTGATTTGCCTGCAAAATTTCAAAATCAGCTCACATTTACTACAATGTTCGGTTCTTTTCGGTATAAGAGATTAGTATTCGGCTTAAAAACAAGCGCCTCAATTTATCAAGCTTTAATGGACTCGTTACTTGATGAATTACAGTTAGAAGGTGTCTATACCTACCAAGATGATCTCATTGTTGGTGCCAATTCATATCAAGAAATGTGTGATAAGTTGGATAAAATTCTTGCAATACTAGTAAAATATAATTTAACGCTGTCCCCTAACAAATGCACTTTTCACAAAAACCAGTTTAGATTATCTTGGATTTCACATAGAAAATCAAACTATTTCTCCTGTTCAGTCGAACATTGTAAAAATAACATCTTTTCCAACACCTACAACTAAACGTCAATTAAAAGCACTCATAGGCGTCATTACATTTTACAAATCTCTGGTTCCATCCTTTTCTGAACTTGTACAACCTCTCATAAACTTAACTACTCCAAAAGCCAAATTTAAGTGGACAAGCAAACATCAAAAAATTATGGACACCATACAGAAGATATTCTTTAATCCACCCATGGTTAGATTACCTGATTGGAACAAAAAGTTCTATTTAAATACTGATGCGTCAAATATTGCCATTTCTGGCGTCTTACTACAAGAACATGATAAACAACTATTACCTGTTGCATACTTTTCAAAATCTTTAAAAGCATCAGAAAAAAAATATCCTGCACTTAAATTAGAACTCATGGCGATTCATAAATCAGTTACTGCTTTCAAATATTATTTATACAACAGAGAATTTGTAATCCTTTCAGATAGTAAACCATTAGAAAAGTACAACAAAACTACAAACCCGGCTGATATTATCTCTCGCTGGCTCATGGATCTCTCAGAATACACATACAAATTTCAACATATTCCAGGTAAAAAGAATGTACTCGCTGACTACTTATCTCGCTGTAACTTTGAAAATAATCAACAGACTTTAGCTACAAACCCTGAACTTATTCATGACACTCAACCCTTACCTATTGTAGAATGTGATACTCCACACTCCAGCTCGAGTGATTCTAATATGCATGTTAACTGCCTTATTTCTCGTACACAAACAAATCCTGACCCTTTATTAGAAATTTCGAATGAAACATTTGCTACTGAACAACAAAATGACCCTACTTTGTCTGTTGTTTATAAAGAAATCTTAAGGAAAGGATCTTCTCAAAAATTTCCTAACTACTTCATTCATCCTGATTCGAAAGTATTAATGTTAAAGAAGGAAAATATTTTTAATAACACTTTTTCATATCACATTATTGTTCCAAATTCACTTAAAAGCAAAGTCTTAATAATTTCACATTTATCTCATTTTGGCTTTAATAAAACTTATGAATTCTTGTCAGGTAGATATTTTTGGAAGGGTATGTATGTAGACACTTTAAACTTTGTTGCATCCTGTATCAAATGTCTTCAAACTAAACATCACCAAACTCCACCCGCACCTTTGCAGCCCACATACACTCCCAGGTACCCTGGTCACACTATTAGTACAGATCTCCTTGGACCGTTTGCTAATGGAAAATATGTTTTAACTATCACTGATCATTTCTCGAGACATATTGAACTCTTTCCACTTAATGACATATCTGCGAGTAAGGTTGTTAAATGCTTATTCTCTTACATAACCACCTTTGGGAGACCTTCGGTTGTCTTATCAGACTTAGGACCCCAGTACACGTCTCAGGTATATAACATTTTTAATGATACAATGGGCATTAAGGTATTACACAGTTCTGCCTCGAGACCACAATCAAATGCGATTGCAGAGTGAATCAATAAGTCAATCAAATATTCAGTTAATATTCTTTTACAAGAAGGTCATTCATTCGAAAATGCTGTATTTATACACAAATCACTTTATAATGGTTCGAAACATGCAACTACATTATATTCTCCTAATTTTCTTCATTTTGGACGTGAACTTTCTCTAATTTTTGACACTTTTGATCAGTCGTGCAACCAACCCTTTCTTGATAAACATATTGAAGTCCACAAATTACTTGATGATTTGAGTAAGATATATCACAAAGCCTATAACAACATTAAATCTGCTCAAGATAAAAAATATAAATATTACGGTCTGAAAGCTAAATTAAGATCCATTTTCTTAAAAGATATTGTATATCTAAAATCAAATGACAAGTTTAAAACAAAGTATACTGGTCCATATATTGTCACTTGTAAACATTCCCCTGTGTCATTCTCAATTAAAAGGTTGTATACTCCTGATAACACAGCATTTCGGGTACATATTGATAGACTTTTACTAGCACCTCCTCGTTATGGACATTTATTTGATGCGTCAAGTCATATAAACAACACTAACTTTAATACGTTTTATCAACCTCACACATACAATCTAAGAAACAGAAGCTAATCTAAAAAACACTATTTATTATTTTTTATGTCTTGTTTTATGATACCACATATCCAACCAAAGAGCTCATGGTTGTGTGTATGTTGTTTTTGACTGATCTTTAACAATATCATGGCTGGTCCATCACTGTTGCTCTGAAGATCTCTTAGGAACAATATTAGGTATCATTGTTATCCTTTAACACTTAGTTATGTCTTCATACTCACTTAAATTTTAGTTACTTTTTATTTTGTTTCTTTTTGCAGATCACTTAAAATTTCTTTGACAATATTCATTAATTCAGTATTTTTTCCACTAGCTAACCTCCCACTTAACAATTCCTGTATTATAAGTCAAACATATTATAGTTAGATAAACAGGTACTGTACTTTAGAAAAGTAAACAAATGATTCATGTAATTAAATAAAACACAGTTTTCATATATGACTTGTTCATCACCCCACTCGATTGTGACACATTTTTCGTCTCTCTTCACTCTAGGATTGTCTCCCCATATTAGTTGTTAGATGATATACATTTTTTTGTTTTTCTTTTTGAATTCTTCCCTTTGAAGTCTTGTTCCCGTTCAAAATTAAGGCCCTAAGGGTTCAAGCTTCATTGTGTTGAGAGACAAAGTTTTGCAATTGGAGTTTCGATTCAAATTTTTGAATTGTGATTCCAATTCACAACAATTCAAGTTTTTTCATGTAATTCGACGTGGGCTCCTTCAGAGGACCGCTAGTGTCTTCGGGGGAGCATCACAATTCCCTCCTCATCTAAGGCTAGGCCCTAAGCCGATGCCATAATACTTGTGTTGTACACAAGATTCAGGGTGACGCATATTTTTATGGGCGTGCTTGGAGCACCTCTTTTTTTTTGTCATCCTATGCTTCGGCATGAAACACTTTTTACAAAAACATTTTTATTTTTTAATATACATCATATTACTCTTTTTTTAATTTTTGAAAAATATAGTGCTATTATGTTATTTTTGTGTATTGCCATTTTATATTCATTTAATATTAGTTTCATGTTTTGTGTATATGTTTCAAAATTTTACTTATGTCATGATAACAATCAAAGCTGCAGTAAGATTTTTGTATTGTCTGAGTCGACTCAACGTATACATATAAAATACAGTACTACCTTGGATCCATGAAATACAAATATAAAAAAAATATAGAGACTTTAGAACTGCTGACTGTTTTTGAATACAAAAGTCTCCATTATCATGACGTTAAATTTCTACATATAGATATAAAAAAAAAAAAAAAACTTTTGCATTTATGTATGTTTTTATGTTATAATATTTTATGCTAGCCTATGCACATTGGACAGCAAAAGTTTTTTTTTGTGGTGCACCGGGTGATATATATAACGATTATTTCGTTATATATTGGTTATTTTCTTAAATTATTCCTTCCCCCCAGTCTCTTTTCAATTCAAAATCAGTTTTAAGTGTCCTTCATTCACTTTCCATTTTTTTTCCTCGCCTAGTTTTTCTCTAACCGAAAAATCGGCAGCTGCTTAACTTTGTCTGTGAGAAATACACTCACATATTAATCAACCGTTTAAAACTATTTCCAGAGGTCTGCTATTTCCGATCGAAGCAATTCTGCATTACCTTATAAGGAGATCATCTCTGTTTCACAGTTAAAATTTATGCTTACGCTTCTTTTTCCTTTCTCGACAAAACCCTAAAAAGAATTTAACATCTGCGCAGTAAAATCTGATATCCCTTTGGTGTGCCTCTTTATTAGACATAATAACACGTGTAACATTTTATCGTTTGGCAACCTTTCCTTTCCCATCCCAGCTTGGAAACCATATCCAATTCTTATCTTGCCGGCTGCATTTTAACTGTATTTGGCGTATACTATCCATTGTGCATGGGCGAACTTGTGTATGTTGGCGATTTTCTATGATGCCAAAGGTGGCAGTTTGTTGCTATGTACGAGGGCACTTGACTCTCTGCGCTTGTCTTGTCAACGTGCTAATTTTTGGTTCGGAGATTTTCTCCGAGTGCTGTAAGTGTGCCCCCCTTAGTAATATATGTCTAAATAAATTGTAACTTAGCAATCATCGTGGGGTTTTTTTTCGTACATCCGAATCTGGACTACTATATGATCACGCTTCTTCTAAGCATGCTAATACAATAGCAGCTGCTACCAAACTACGCTACAAGAATCACCATTACAAAAATAACTATGTCAATTTATTCTGTCTATTATTAACACAAACTATTGCAGAAATACTAGTTAAATATTAGATTTTATCGTTAAAGGATTTTCCTCATGGATTGAAAAAAAATTCCGAAACAAGAAAATAAAGAGATCGTGCAGTGATTTCTTTTGGCTGGTACAGCTTCGGATATTGCATAAAAGGTGCTTCCGTTTCTAGTGATTTACTATTTCCAGGCCCTGCTTACCGAACAGGCATGCGCTTCCCTTAGAAATTTTGAAGAAGCCCAAAATTGAAAATGTATGAGGTCACAAAATTAATCAAATTAAAAAAATTCTCAACTCATCAAATTAAAAAAATTCAAATGAACTCATATATACATGCACTGTAAAACATTTGTGGTAATGTTACTCCATAAAATTGGTGGCAGGATTTACACTTCATTGAGTATTTTTTCACTTACATAATGGTGTAATAAAAACATGTATTACTGGTGTAATATTGCAATGTTACACCGATTATATCGGTTAAAATACTCCACCAAATTGGAGGCAGCAAGGCTGCCACCAGTTTTATGGAGTAACGTTACACAAATGTTTTGCAGTGTATATATTAAAGTGTTTCATAAAAATATCATTCATAACGCATTGACTTTACATTTTAAATTACAAACACGTGATCACAATCCCTCACTTTGGACATTATTTTAGATGTATGTCTGTTTTACATATTGAATTTGAATATTATTTAATTTGGCTTGCATGCATGACATATACTATTAATAATTTAAACTATTTCCAGAGTCTAAAAAGCTATATCAAAATATTGATATTTTATGTCAGTGCTATAAATATACAAATATATATACAAATACATTCGGGATGAAAGTAAGAAGTATCGTTAGTCTCGGAGCCCCTCCCACCCACTAACCATTTTTCATTATCTCTAATTTCTATAATTTTTCCGTTAAATTTGTCCGGTTTCAATTTCTGTTTTTTTTTCCTTTTCTATTTAGGGTCCAAGGCATTTGAGTTGTAAGTAAAAGGTTTTGGTGTTATCCGTGGTCGCCTGTCCGTGACAGTGCTTTCGCGCAAGAGAGTAGGACTGTTCAGGTCGTAGATAGGGGTCGCCGACGAAAATGGGCTTCTCACCGCGGCGGAATTCAAACTCAATCTAAACAATTCTTGCTGAATTCAAACTTTTTACACAAATTACATTTTTATGCTAATACTTTTCTAGAATTTTCTTCTTTCACAATGTGAACTCAATTGAGCCACTCTTTCATATATTTGTAGCACTGATGCGTTTCCGAGTATGCTCAAATATATAAAACTCTTTTTGAAACAAAGGGGGCCCCGAAATGGCACTGTGGTTCTCATAGCTTTAAAACTTAATCAGCCCCTGAGTATTTCGGTCAGTAGATGTATAAGGTTCGTCCGGAAGAAAATAAATTAGATGAAAATATATTCGATGTAGATGAAAGCAAATTTATAATTAAGTACATTTTTTCAATAAAGAAAGTTTGTAATTTTACTATCTAATCTAATGCATACATAATTTGTAAAAGCACTATGCCGAAGTGTGACACACCATCTAAATGCTATAATACTATTGTTTTTAATATCTTAATGTAAGCAAATTGTATATAGTGCGACATTCGAATTTCAAGACAAATCTCGAAACATTTCTTTTATTTAAAAGTTTCCCATTAAAATATACATTGTTCATTGTACAAGTGCTCCATATCCTCTAAATAAGGAAAAGAAAACAGGAAAGCAGTTTCGGGTTTTTTACTTTTTAACTTTGAAATGCAAACAATTGTATGAACGTTATAATAATATTAGGTGGGTTTCGAAACATTTTTTTTTTTTTTACTTTAAATTGCGTTGTTTGCCTGTAAAAATTGAGAACCGCTGTTTTATTGTATAGAGTAAATTTTAAAATGCCTTTGAATATAAACTAGTTGGGTGTGCCAATCCCAAAACTCTCTTCTATCTCATACGCGCACTGAAAATTTTTTGAAAATAGTTACTCATTTTAATGCATTAATAATTTTAATTCAATACCACACCAATTTTGATATTCGCCTTAAATTTCTGCTTCAGTCAATTGATCGGAGTAAAAACGAATTCCGTCTCTGCACGAGGCGATGACCATAAAATGATAGGCAGAATTTTTTTTCAAATTCTGGGAGGACCTACTTTCCTTAACAAAAAATAATCATATACAAAAAATTTAATTCAGCTTTAGAACTAATTTCATACACTTTTAGGTCGTGCAATATTGAAAATGGCATAAAATTCGCTCGTGCAGATTTTTTTCAAATTCAGGGAGGGTCAACTAGCCATAGCCATACACATACACAGAAAATTTGGTTCAGTTTGATGCATAACTTCATATACTTTTGGTCGGTACAATATTGAAAATGGCACAAACATCGCAGTTGCAGCGCCCCCTTCAGACGAAATATTTCAAAACTGAAGGAGGACCTGCTTGCCACAGCCAAAAACATTCTCAAAAATTTCATAACTTCATACACTTTTTGATGGTAGAATGGCGACAAGCGGACACACGCAGACATATGGACAGACAGACATTTTGTAAACACATGTTTTTCGGTATCTCTGGCCCCTAAAACGTGTAAATCCGTCGAAAAACAAAAAGCAAACAAGTCGAAAAACAAACAAGTCGAAAAAAATTTCGATTACAATATTTTCTTCTATTGAGGATAGAAAAAAGTAAAAATTGGTTTTTTAAAAATGCGTATTTTATAATAATGCAACATTTCTTTTAATGTTGAAGACATTGCAAAATTCTTTATTCAGTGAACATGTAAGTAAAATAGTATTAGCAGTTGAAAGGAAACTAGAATAATTTCAGTTAGATTGTGTGTGTACACTAACTGGAGTAAGCGTAAAACTTTGAGAAAAAATCCCATGACCTCCTAATTTTTGAAAGTTTATGAAGACAGTGTTTTTTCATCATTCTGAGATACAAATGAATTAAAATAATGTGTGTATGTCTAATATTGGATATGAAAAAGCCGTCTTCATGAAAAGTGCGTAAAATTAAAGGAAATAATTTATCAATTACTTGAGATATTACAAGTATCTTCCTTTAAGCTACTTACCGTCATGATGAAAAATTAACATTTATATAGGTTGCTCGAATTAAACTATGTAAGTAAAAATGTTAGTAATTAAACATACATGATTATTATTTAGCATACAGGAGGACTTTCATTTTTATTTAATTCTGTATTGAAAAATGCACCGATGTTGTGAAGAAATATGCAAAATAATACCTACGGTTTTGTGGAAATTAAAGTTGTTAAAAGTAAAATTTCCCTCTATAATAGTACATTTAATCTTAATTTTAATAATGTTTACAGAAAAAAGTTTAAGATATTAAAGTTTAAAGTTATTGCTTTCAGATAACAGATATCTGATTTTTTTCTACTCAAAATATTTATAATTTTAAAAATCATACTTTTAAATACATAAAATATAACTTTTTAGTGAATATATATATTTTTAAATAGTATAATTTTTTTTAATTTTTCGACGTTTTATACCAGAAATTAAAAAGTGTATTATATAATGTAAAATGTATGCATTTCATAATGAAATGTTTTGTTATAATATTAATACTTTGAAAGTTTAGATGTTTTACAGGCAGAAAAATAAAAGAAAGCGCTAACATCATGATTCTTTTGTTTGAAATATTTATACTATATGTATATTCCTTTCGAAATCTAATAATGATAATAAATAAAACTGAACAGAAATAAGAACTTTGGCCGGACAAAAAATGTTACTCTCAAAAGCACTATGACGCTTAAAATCTGAAAAACACGCTTTATTATAATTTTTAAAACATTTATTACTTTGAAAAATTTAATCTTAACTTTAAAAAAAAACTATATTACTCTTTAACTCGACGTTAGACAGTTTCTTTTATTAACTTATTTTTGATTATGATTTTTCTCAAGATTATTGTTTTTCTTAAATGCATTTTAATATTAAAATAATTTTTTTGCGAAATAACATAATAATATTTGTTGTAAATATTAGAAATTAGAGCATTAATTAAAAAAGAAATTAAAAATTATCAAAAATAAAATTTGCTTGTATAAAATTGGCGATAAAGTCCTTTTTAGTGATGGTAACTTATATTTTTGCAAAAAATTAAAATAAATAAATAAAACAAAACATTTTCCTTCGATTATGTAACAGTTTTCTCTAAAATTATTCAAATGAGTTGAAAGTTTGCTGGAATTTTTTAAGAGTAAATTGGTTTTTCTAATGAGTTTGTGTTGAATGCTTTTGTTTATGTAATCACTTATATTTTTATTCTATATTCTATGGTTTGTGAATATATAATAGAAAAATGGTATATATTTTACAAAACAAATTATATGAAATTTTCTTTTAAAAAGCTTGTAACTGTAAAATAATATTTGTTTAGAAATTTCGTTTCTTCTTTTTAAATAATAAAATAAAGTATCTAATCAATTAAGATCAGGTATTCTTTTTCTGTACTTAGCTACGAATGTACAAAGAATTATGAATAATTAATCTGATTGAAGAAAATTTGTAATTTTTAAATCGGGCAAGCTAGGACAGACTTTTACTTTTTTTCATATTAAAAGTAAAACTGTTCTGATGTAATGTATTTATTTTTTTATGAATTTTGGTTTGAATGTTTTCTATATATAACACTGATAAACAAATTTTAACGAATTTTCTGTTTCTCTATATACATTGGGTGTTTCTTATAGATTTCAAGCTGCTGAAAAAGAATATGTTTCTACAAATTTTCTATCACCCTCCAATTTTGAGAAATTTTATTTATACGTTTTGGAGTTTGTAGGCATCGTATAGGCATTATAATTATATTACATTATTCTCTTTCATGTATTTTATTCACACAAACATTCGTTTTTTTATATTACAACGATAGAAGATACAGCAAGAGAGTAGAAACAGATGTCCTCCTAATAAATTTTATGTTAGCGACCTTGTACAGACAGCTCTAGCCACCCCCACCAGTAATTAACTTTAACGCAAATCCATGACAGCTGAAACTTTCGGGGCGAGTGTACTACTATTCCTTTGTTTTGTAAGACTTTTTAATTAATTTTTAATTATAATTATCCTATTTTCCTCTACAATATGTAAAACACGTGTAGAGGATGCGTTAATGAACCCGATTCTTTTTGCTATATGAGAGGGGAGCTAACTTTGAAAAAGCATCGATGCGCTTTCACGCCGTTAATAAAAACTGCCTATCATATGTTCTTTGAATATAAAGTAGGTGAACAAGATAAGAAATGGGCACCTAATTCTTGTTGTACACGATGTGCTACAAACCTCCGGGCGTGGATGAAAGGCACAAAAAAGTGTATGTCCTTAGCTATACCCATGATATGGCGCATGCCGAAGGATCATATAACTTACTGCTACTAATGTATTACAAAAATTAAAGGGTTCTCTGCAAGAAGTAAACACAAAATTAAGTACTCGAACTTAGATTCAGCAATGTGACCAGCATTACATAATGATGATTTACAAATACCGAAACTTCCAGGGAATTTTACATATGACGATGCAGCAGTAGAAATGGAAATTAATGAAACTGAAACTTCCTCTACATCTGATATGAACTATTCTCCTGGCCCAAATGAAGAACCACAACTAATTACGCAAAAAAGAATTAAATAATTTTGTGAGAGACTTAAATTTATCAAAGAAAAACTCAAAATTCTTGGATCAAGATTGCAAGGTTAGAATCTTCTGAAAAACAATACAAAGATATATTTACAAATATATAATATATATTTACAAAGATATAATATTTGACATTTTTTTCAAGAAAAATGATTTATGCTATTGTAATGATATAAGTGGCTTAATGACTGATTTAAATTCTCAACATAACTCGGAACAATGGAATATAAGAGAGCAGCCACAGATAAGACATTTACCGCTGCATAAAGTATGAAAATCCTTATAAATATCATTTCTTTTTACAACAATTCTTCTATATTTTTCAGAAACTTTATAAACAATGCATACTTTCAGTGTTTTAAACATTAATTTTAAGCTTTATAAGTGTTTATTTAAAAGTTCGTCATTACTAATATACCAAATGATAAATTTCGTAAGATGTATGTGTTCAATAAATACTACAAAATTCAGATTTTCAAGATTTTGAATTTTTTAAAAATCTGTGGATGATGGAAACTTTTTAATGGCATATTCTTTCACAGCACCACCTAAAATATAAAAGTCACTACATACTTAGTTAGAAACAGAAACCTTGTTTATCAGTGTAATCAATTGTTTTTTTATTCTGTAAGTCATGTTTATGTATGCATATTTAAAAAAAAAAATGATAATAAACTTAATCGCCAAATAAGATTAGACCAGTATTTTTTTTTTTTAGTTCTTGATGTACAATGAATTTTGAATAATTAGATTGGGTGAAGCAGATTTTTAATTTTTAAATCGACCGAGCTAGGACAGACCTTTACAAATTAGTTTTCATATAAAAATAAAACAATATTTAGCTCATGAATCTTTATTTTTATGCGTCTTGGTTTGAATGTTTTCTTGAAGAAATCAATTGTATTTTTACTTTTTTCTATCTTCAATAGAAGAAAGTATTGTAATCGAAATTTCTTCGACTTCTGGTTTTCGACGGATTTATATGTTTTAGGAGTCAGAGATTCCAAAAAAATCTGATTTTACAAAATGTGTGTCTGTCCGTGTGTGTGTGTCTGTGTGCATGTCGCCATTCTACCATCAAAAAGTGTATGAAGTTATGCATAGAAATGAACCAATTTTTTGTGAATGTTTCAGGCTGTGGCAAGAAGGTCCTCCTTCAATTATGAAATATTCCGCCGGAAGGGGGCGCTGCAATCGCTATTTTTGTGCCCTTTTCACTATTGTACCGACCAAAAGTATATGAAGTTATACATCGAATTGAACCAAATTTTTTGTGTAAGTGTATGACTATGGCTAATTAGTCCTGATTGAATTTGAAAAAAATCCGACAGGAAGGGGGCGTTACAATCGCAATTTTTGTGCCATTTTCAATGTTGTATTGACCAAAAGTATATGAAGTTATGCATCGAATTGAACCAAATTTTTTGTGTAAGTGTATATCTATGGCTAGTTGGTCCTCCCAGAATTTGAAAAAAAAAATCCGCCGGATGGGGGCGCTGCAATCGCGATTTTTGGGCCATTTTCCATATTGTACCGACGAAAAGTATATGAATTTATACAACGAATTGAACCAAATTTTTTGTGCAAGTGTATGGCTATAGCTAGTTGGTCCTCCCAGAATTTGAAAAATATCCGCCGGAAGTGGGCGCTACAATAACAAATTTTATGCCATTTTCAATATTGTACCACCTAAAAGTGTATGAAGTTAGTCCTAGATCTGATTAATTTTTTTTATATAATCATTTTTGGTAAGGCAAATAGGTCCTCTCTGAATTTAAAAAAAATCTGCCTATCA
The DNA here is from genome assembly GCA_964019185.1 of Maratus speculifer. NCBI lineage: Eukaryota > Metazoa > Arthropoda > Arachnida > Araneae > Salticidae > Maratus > Maratus speculifer. The sequence goes on along the minus strand of OZ025289.1, from coordinate 439,963,016 downwards.
TTCTATTGTTCATCGGCTCGTGTAGAGACGGAAATTCGTTTTTACTCCGATTAATTGAATGAAACAGAAATTTAAGATGAAAACCAAAGTTCGTATGGTATTGAATTAAAATTATTAAAATATTAAAATGAGTAACTATTTTTGAAAAATATTAAAATGTACGTATGAGGTAGAAGAAAGTTTTGGAATTGTCACTTCCAACTAGTTATTCTACAAATAAAGGTGTGTGGATGCATAAAAATGACGAAAGAGACTTTTTTTGAGAAAAAAATGTAGTATATGTTCTTTAAATGTTTTTTTAATTAAATATTTTTTTAATAATTTTAATTTTTTTATTATACAAATGTCGGTTTTTTAAAAGAACTAATCGAATTTGGCTATCCAAAAATTTTTTTTTCTATCTCATACACGTTAATGAGAAAATGAATCAACGCCAACGGTTAGCTAATTTACACCAAAATGTAATGAGAAACAATTTATGTCAAATTCTAATTAGCTTTCAAGTTTCAGAAAATCCGTGCCTTAGTTTATGAGATAGAACAATTTATTAATTTTATTAGTGAAAAAAATATCTGCGTAGCATCACCATTTGTTGGTTGATTTACTTCACAAATTAATCAACCAACTTATGCAATTGACAAACTAAGTCTGAAGATTGATGAAAATTCGTGCGTTAGTTCTTCAGATAGAACTATTGAAATAATAATGAATAACACTGCATAGCAGCGCTAACTGTGTGGCAATTGACAGTAACAGTTAATCAGCACAAAATTACATCTATTATTAACGAAATCTGTTTATAAGTTCTTTTTAAGTTTTATAAAGATCTGTGCATTAGTTATCGATATATAGCTATTGCGAAAATCATGAAAATGCATCATAACTGTGCTACCTGTCAGGCGATTTAAACCAAACATAATCAGCATCTCTTTATATTAAGAGAAATTGAAACTAAAGTTTTATGAAATTCCTTCCATTTGTTTTTGAGATAGAGCGTTCACAAAATTTCTGTCACATTCACACAGAAAGAGCCACAGACAAGCATACATTTTGTAAACACGTGATTTTTGTGCCCTCTGACCCATAAAACGTGTAAATCAGCCAAAAACTTAAAATTGAAAATTTTCATAATCCAAAACTTTTTTCTTGCAAAGATAAAAGAATATAGAAAATAAAAATAAAATAAAGGGCCGAATCAGATCTTGTTCTGGACTTTTTTATTATTATTTTTTCTTAAAACCAAATGTACCATAAAGTTGCAAAATTAAACGTGCTTGAGCGAATTTTTTATTTTTTTACACAGGGCGGAGTCAATAGCGGCTTTTTAAAATTAGTTCTCATCTTAAACATGACTATTTTGGTGCCACAAATCAGATTTTTAATGTTTTAAAAAGTAAAATATGTATATATATTATTATTATACATATTTTACCTATATTATATATATATATGTATATATTATATATATAATATATACAGTCGAGTCTCCATATAACGAAATCCAATGTTCAGTCAAAAAATTCGTTATATAGAAAAATTCGTTGAATAGAGAATGGCATTTTTTTCCTTTAATGTTTAAATTTTGAAACAGAATTGTTTTTGAGCTGTCTTATTGATTATTTTCAAACTTATTACTTTATCAGAGAGAGTTATGTTTATTCTAGAAGCTATTTCATGCAGATGCAGTAGAAGATAGCACAAGCATATATGACATTTAATAACTATTCTACATCCAAATGGTTTCTCGCAACAAAAAATGTTCCGAGTCGCCACAAACAACAAACATCCACTCTAAACTCTAAAAGTAAAGAGAGTTGTTTAGGTAGATGAAAACATGCTAAAAAAACGACATTTTATGCAGTTGTCCCTTTATCCCTCCCTTATTCCTGCCTTACTATGCAAACCAAGGAACAAACAACATTTTCAAGACGACAATGGAATACTTTTATATGTTGGAATGCTTTGTGATATTTGCAAATCGCTCCAGTAGCAAGGAAATGTTTCACTCTTTGCTCATATTGGCTAAAACAAAGTGAAGTGTAACCATGCAAAAATATGTTTTTCTTGGGGGGGGGGGGGGAATGCCTTTTTTTAGACATAAGGAATAAGATAAAGGAATGCAGATATGAAATATAAACCAGAAATCAACAAAAGAATATTCTACAAATAATTTGAAGCATTTTCTGAACATATGGAAGAACATTTTTGAAAAAAAATTCATTAAATGGAGATATATATTTCGCTATATGAAGATTATTTTCAATGTAATCATGAAAAAATTGACCGTTCCTAGAAAAAATTCGTTAAATAGAGAAATTCGCTGTATAGCGTTTCGTTAAAGAGAGACTCGACTGTATATATATATTTTTTGTTTTAATTTATAGGTAATGGGAATTTGTCTATTTTTATGTCTTATTTTATTTTTATGTAAAAATGGAATAACAAAAGTTTCTATAAAATACTACTATGATTGTTTTAAAATTAAAAACTTTTCTTCAATTTATCTTAGCTTCATACAAAGACTCCAGAGCAGTTTTTGCAGGTTACAACTTAAACAACGCAGAGTTACAAGCTGCTGAGCATTTGGTAACCTAAACAATGGCTGAAAAATAGCTCCTTGATGAGTTAAATTGAAATAACTGTTTAATTATTATTAATTTTTTTAAAAGAATTAAGAAAGTAATCGATGATACAAAATTTAAAAATTTCCTCTATAAAATATATTTTACTGTTCAAAAAAACACATATTTTTAGTTATGAATTTTTAAGAACTGAAGTAAAATTACAAAAAATAATAAGCAAATAAAAATAATAACAATACAATTGACTGGTTTAAAAATGACATGTTTTAGAAAAATGGTATATTTTTAAATAAAATAAAATTATTAATTGATTTGATGGTAGAATTCTTTTCATCAGACAATAATTGAACAAAAAGAAGTAAATTGTGAAAAAATAAATAAATAAATCATATTTTCAAAGATAGTTCGTGCGTATATCCTTTTTGAAGTATCAGAAATCACGAAATGTTTCATTATTTTTTTAATATTTCAATTCCCCCCCCTTCCTATCGTAATTTTTAAGTATTATCAAGTTTATGCTACAAAAGTTTTGATATATTTTTTGACATGTGATATAAATTAGTGAGTGTAATGTTTATAATTTTTTATGAAAGAGTTGTTTTTCAATGATTTACTATTTTATTTAACAATTACTTATTTTAAAAATAAATATTTAATATAAGTACTTTTTATAAATTATTATTAAAATAAATTGAAAAAAAAGGATAATCGAAAGAAATATGAACCAATGTATAACAATGCATTATTGCACAAAAATAAAAAAAAAATTAATGTATGCGCTTTCAAAAATTAAAGTGTATTTTTTTAAATTTATGAAAATATATAACACGTTAAAGTTACATAATTTAAAAGATAAAATGGAACATTATTTTTGTTTTTGACTAAAACAAATATGTAATACAATTGTTTATATACAAGTGTTTATACATGTAGGTGATTCAAAAGTCAGAACAGACTTTAAAAATGAATAATTCCAAAAACGAATCAAGATTCAAAGATACAGTTTGCACCAAACAGATGGAAAAGAAACCAGGTTTTGTGTGGCGATGAAAAAATATATTTCTATTGGTAAACAACGGCATCACTAGCAGCACCGAAAGATGCCGTCCGCCAAAATGTGTCTGCCATAACGCAAGAATTGGTACTAAATGCTGTGATTGGTGTAGTGCCTAGTCTCACAGTGACGCTTATGAATGATGGACAGCACATTGAACATTTACTGTAGTACTAATTAACTGTAATTAAGCTGACTTGTAAGTTTTTAACAATAAAACATTATAGAGCCATTTGTTGTTCGCCAGCAAAACTTTTTTTTCGTTGTTACACAAAACCCGGTTTCCTCTCCATCCGTTCAGAGTAAACCGTAACTTTGTGTCTTGATTCATTTTCGAATTGTTCGTTTTAAAAGTTCGTTGTGACTTTTGGACCACCCGGTATATATATATATATATATACATGTATATTAAGGAAACATAGAACTTCTTTTTTAATAACAATGATTTAAGAACTATGTTTAACTGCCAATAAAATATTTATTACCGTACACTATTCTATAATTCTTTACCTTTGTAATAAACATATAAACCTCCTAATTTGTCGCAAACAGGCTATTACGTCATAAAAGAAATATTTTATAACATACAATAAAAATATTTCATTGGTAATGCAACTTCCGCACTGTCACTGTTGATATACACATATTAATGTTTCTATTTTATAATTTAAATATGTCATATAAATGAAAAGAAAGGCATATATTCTCAATAAAATACCTATTGATTTCTGAGACATATATGGAAATTTCGAAATCGGAAAAATAATAAATTATATTGATTTTGGATTTTTTATAGCGATTTTTTTTTATTCTGTTTGATCTACAGGGTGTTTCAGCGAAGTGCGGACAAATTATAAGGGGTGATAGGAGGCATGATAACAAACATTAGGTAACTCGCAAACAAAGCATTTCCAACATTACATTCCCATGCGATTACAAGTAGTTTTTGTATCCCTAACACTTCCTGCAAGTATGCTGGTCTGTTAGTAAAACACCCAGGGATAATGTGGATGAAATGTCGGAAAAGTATCGGCGGCGCCCTGTATCTAAAAATGAGGGCACCAAAACTGTACGTCATTTTGAATAAATCAATTACTAAGGGAATGACCTGCACTCAAACAGCAACAAAATCAATTACTTTGCTCATTGATTATGAGCGTTTTAACCACCTCCCCTTGTTCACAGCTCAATTTGCACATCTTAACCGTTTGGAATGATTCCAATTTTGTACTCAAAATTTAAGTTAAGGTCCAATCTTTAGAAAACTGTTAACAGAATAAAAAAGAAATCAGTAAAATGCAGTTGTTCGTACTCCAAAGTCTACAGCGCCCTCTACCATCATTTTTTGACAGTTCCCTTTAAAAAAATTTGGACAAACTTTCGATATAAACAAAGTTTACAGCGAAAACTGGAAATGAATCGACCTTTTTTCCGTGTTTTATCATTGCTTGATCTTTTGGACGCTAAACTTTGATGCCCCCTGGCTCCTACAGAAGACGTTTGCGTCCCATGGTTTCCTATGTCCTAATGTTTGTCATCATGCCTTCTATCACCCCTTATAATTTGTCCGCACTTCGCTGAAACACCCTGTATATACATTAGAAAGCTAAAAATGTCAAGGAAGTCCTTGGCATATTTAAAAATTTAGTAATTTTCGTTTGGGAATTCGATTTGGACTAAGATGCTTCTAGCAATAAAAAGATTTTCCTAAGAGAATAAATTAATTATTTGCAAACATCGCCAATATATGGTGCTGAGTCGTAACTTACCAGAAAGAAGTAAGAAAACTAAAGAAAATCAAATACTGGTAATTTATTTTCTCACAAGCAATTAAAGAGCATTTATCTTTCTTGAAAGAATGCATACATTAAAATATCGCAATTGGTTACAAAAAATAAATGCTGTGAAACCGCTGGTGACAAAATAAGCGATATCTTACTGATTTTTTTGAGTATCTCAAGTTTAGTTTTCACAATTTACTATACGCGCTATCTATGGTGATGAATTTAAGGTTTTTTTATTTACTTCAAGAAAATATTTCGTCATGCAAGAATATTATTCCAAACCATATTTCCGTACGACAGTTACTTGATTTTATATTAAATTAAAAATGTGTCAGTGACTTTTGAAAAGCTTTGTTTTTTTTTTCATTGTAAAGGGAAAATGTATATTTCTTATGAAAGAATAGCATATTTTAAGATGGCATGTTCCAAAATTTAATAGATTATGGGGTACTTCTATTCTGTCGACCACATTCCTTACAAAATACAGCGAAACTAAAGGTTTAAGGACATAAGTGCATGACTTTGGCATCACATTCATGTGAAGTCAGATACTTTAACCCGGGAGAACTCATGCTTACCCAGGGTATGAATGGTTTTAACTTTGCCACCAATAAAATCAAATTATAATAGTCACTTTATTAAGTCGGAGACAATTATTAAAAAGTTTGCGATAAAATAAGTTGAAGATTACTTTTAAAAAATTAGTAGTTTCAATTGTGAAAAGCATACTCATTCCGGGTGTTTTAGCCCCTGCGCGCGTCCTCCCAGGTTAAATATGTTCGCTATATCATCAAGGGATTTTTAATTTGACGTTTATTTATAATTTTAATGACTTTTTTTGGTTTATTAGTTAATTAAAATTATTATTACATCCTTAACTGGCGGCTCCATGGTATTAAAAGAAAAAAAAATCACAAAACATTGCAACGCATAATTATATACAATATTTCAGCTTTAACATATGTAGCCAACATTTACGATCAATGGCAGATAATAAAGAAAAATAATGCACATAAATAAATATTTGTTGTTTTTATTAATATAGTGTATAAAATATATTGTTTAAAGTTATTGATAGGAAGCACTTTAGTGAAAGGTTTTTTATCAAAATTTCTTGTATTTTTTTACATTCGGTTGGAAACATTATTTAATTTGATAATTCAGCATTACAGTCTAGCACAGGTATTGCCGACATACTTTTTTATGAAAAGTGGTCGGCGATATAATAGAGAAGTACTGATTATAGTTTTTAGTTTTTATTTTAATATTGCAGCTTGCATTGTTGGTTTAAATCACTGATATTTTACACAAGCGATAATACATTCGACAAAAAATTACATATAATACTTAATTCAATCAATAATCCAAATATATACAATTATTTGAAAAGTAATAACATAAGAATATAATCTGAAAAATTGTTGAACTCATAAATGAAATACAATATGAAACATAAAGTCTCAGCTTAAAATTTCATGATTTCCTTCACTCTAATGCAGGGATATTTGTTGTTTCAGAAATAAATTTGAATTTCACATTCTTTCTACAGAAACTTTGTTTTTCGAAATCTCTGCAAGAAATCCGAGTGATTTATTAACACTCTTAAGAATGAATCATTTTGATGGAAGATCAGGTTTCCGCTCTCATTTATCTCGCGTCAAGTTTTGACACAGTTCTGAAAGATATTGTATTCTACTCTATTAATTGAATTCGAAGACATATTTTGTAAGACTCCAAGAAAGATTGTTGTATTTATCCAATGCTTTCTAAGATCCGTTTTCGTAAACTGAAATGTTATAATAAATATATCTGTCTACGTCTTGGGCTATCAAAAACCATTTTAAGCTGAATCGTTTGAATAATTTACTGATTTACTTTAAAAAAATGTATTTTAAAGTTAAATTGCTTCATTTGTTACTTATGTTACACATTCTTTGCTTTCTTTAGATTTTAAAAGAATAAGTCAACATAAAAGCACTAAAAATTTTCAACCTGTAAAATTTCACGTTAAATTGATTCTAAAAGAATAGCATTTTAAGAAGTTTAGTAAAGCTAAAAAGTAGTTTATTTTCTATCTAACTGTACTGAATAGGTAATCAGTACTGGGGGGGGGGGGGGTTCTTAATTGACTTTTACTTCACGCCCAATTTATACATTCTGAGAAAAATGTCGTTAGAAACTACATAAAAAAAGATAAAATATATTAAAAAAATTAAAATCAATAAATGAGAAAAAAGCGAGTTATTTAGAAAATTTAAAATTGTTGAAAAATACTATTCAATAATATGAAAAATACATGTTTTGCAAAATCCAGTTACGTTATGATATAAAATACTGAATATAACTGTAGTTACTAAAACTACTGCATAAATGAAAAAAGAAAATAAAATGAATTTAAAAAAATTAAAAAATTGAAATTAGTACAAATTCAAAGAAAAAAAGCATAATGGAAGAACAGTCTAAGCAAAAACCACAGCGTAAAAATGCATTTTTTAGAGATGAGTTTAAAAATTTTTTTTATGAAAAATTTATAAGGTGAAAAGATAGCGAGATACAGTAGCGAACAGAAGTTCACTCCTGATTGGTGATTCATAAAGATGGTGCATTTTGGCTGTTTTGATGTTGGAGTTCTGAGATTCATGATCCGGTAATTCCGTAACAATATCTTGGGAAAGATCACACATTTTTGAGTAAGTGTCTATAGAAAGTTACGGTTACGTATAATAGATATTTTGATATTTTTGCACACTGTAGAGTTGTGAAGGTAACGGAGAGTATAGTACCGTCTTAAAATTGCAATTGAACAGGTGGTTGTGATTGCCCATAGAAGTTTTACGGGTAAAAATCCCAGATCGGACAGAGCAAGTGATGAATGGCAAATTACGGGAATTACACAGAAGAGGTTTGTTATAGATATTAGATATACGAATCAAAGCCAGAAGAATTATCCAGAAACGCTATCCAAGACTTTTCACATTTTATTTCATATGTAGCCAAGCTTTGATTTCTCCTCTTTGCGGTTTTGCATTGGTCTCCCCTTTTCGGACTTTAAAAGAACTGTTGACTGAACTTTGATTTCCTTTGACTTTTTATATTTCATTAAGCAGTTTCAATTGTAAAATGTAGACGGAGAGATGTCTTTTTTCTCTCTCCAGTTTTAAACTATAATAATCAAGATATTTCATAATGTTTTTTATTATATTAAAATATTAAATCTAAAGAAAAATTATCTATCTTCGTTATGAGTGCTGAAATAATCCACAATACATTATTAATAGTATATTTTAGTATTCTTATAGCAGCAAGCCCATCGCTGTTGCATTGAAATGGATTTATCTTCATTCGTGCCTTGTGTGATCTGTGAGGACCATAAATGAGGTAAGCGAATTTTCCTTATCTCTTTATTTTAAGTTTATGCAGTCTTAAAGAAATACCAACTAGTCAGAGGCTCCTCCAATCTAGTATACAAAATTATTGAGTAACATATATATTTACTATACTAGACAGCTACAGTTTTACTATTAAGAAGAGGATTTAGTGGAAGAAGTACTCCATTGACTTTTAATCGGTATGGAACGGATATGTTTATTCTAAGTAAATTTATTATCCAGGATGAACCTTTGCTAAATATGGCATTAATCCATTCAATGACAGTGTTAATAATGATTTTTCTATTAAGATAGGTAAGTTAATTACGAAATTTCACAGCAGTAGTTATAGTTTCATTAATTTTAACTAATCATAAAGAATACTAGTTCATAAAGGCATCAATGTGAGTCTAAAAGAACTTATGTAGTGTGTATGAGCAAATGAAACCTATATGATTATTTTTTTGAGGGGAAGGGAGGCTAAGGAAAATCTCAACTTCCCGCAAAACTATCGTACATTTTAGTATATTTTTAGGTAGTTTGCATTTTTGCGATTTTAAGTGGAGTTTGTATTTTTGTCACTATTCTTTGATAAAATTTGCTTATTTTTCCGCGATTCTTTGATGAAATTCTCATTTTTCCGAGATCCTATAATGGAATTACCTTTTTTTCTGCGATTCTTTGACAAAGTTTGTGATTTGCGTATTTTGATTGCAAACGTATTTTGCAATTGTATTTTGAGGGATTTTGAACGAATTGAACGGGAACTTTTTTGAACGGAATTTCGAATGTATTTTACATGTTTTCAACTACATTTGCATTTACCTTGCGATTCTTTTACAAAATTCGCGTTTTTCTTCTGAAATTTGAACGGAATTTGTGTCTTTTTGTGATCTTTTGCCAAAATTTGAATTTTTTTAACGATACTTGGTAGCAAAAAAAGGCATAGAATTACCATAAAAAAACACCATAAGTGCAATCATATGGATTTTTGCCTATGGTAAAAGTGATTCTATGGAAAACCATATAATCGTTAAGTGTATGGTAATTCTTATGAAAAACCATATAAACGTTAAGTGTATGGTAATTCTTTATGGTACTATATATTAAAAAATAATAACGATATCAAATTTTGTGGCGCCATCTTTTAGGAATACGGGGAACAAAGCTTACTAATGCACTTCGACCTTGGGAAGCGGTGGGATTTGATCCACGGACGGTAGAGATGGAAGACGAGCGTCCTAACCATTCGGCCATGCGGGATGATGAGCTGTGCTTATAAAACGTTATATGAATAAAGCGTTTCGGTAAATCATCATTATTTGTCTTTCTAAGTTAATGGTTCACAAAAGAAGGTAGTTTTAAAGGTTTTTTTTTTATAAATTGTTTTATAGACATGTATTTATAAGTTAATTTATTATTTTAATGAATAGAGTAAATATATTAGCAAATATTATTTAGTTATAAAATCCAATTAATTAAAGGAAAAACTATTTTCTGTTTATTAAAATTAATTTTAAAAAATAGAAAGTCGACAAGAAATAATATTAAATAAGAATAAGAAATCATTTGATAACTTAGTATATAATATATTTTTAATGATTATATTAATGTATTATATTAATTCCTTACTTACGAGCATTTTTTAATTTTAAAGTAAAAAAAAATATATTATTATTTTTTTGATATTTTTTACGGAAATTTTGAATCTTTCTTTTAAATTTTAATACCAAAAAGATTAATAGATATATTCAATATTTTTATACATTGTAAAATGATTTTTAATCTTTTCAATAATTATTAACCTTTAAATAAAATAAAATAAAAACTTAGTTGTTGCATATAAAATGAATATAAATGAATATAAAAACCAAAACTAAAAAATACTACTATTGTCTGACTATTGTCTCTTCAAATTATAATAGAAAAAATGATTTAAACATCATTATAAACATAAGAAAAAATAAAGAAATTTTTAATGCAGTTTTTTTTTTTTTTTTTTTTTTTTTTTTTTTTTTTTTTAAGAATGTGTTTACATTTACAGAAGTTTGTAATTTTGAAGTTTGTAATTACAAACTTCTTTAATCGCTGTTAGAATTTTATAGGAAATATGTCATCAACTATATATTTTTGTTAAATCATTTTATTTCTCCCATAGGATTTTTTATTTATAATGCATATACTCTGCTCACATATATGAAATACATAAGAACAAAATAATAACACTATTATTTCATATATTATCATAATTTGAGGTCGATAAAAATATCGGTAGATTTTTTGATATTTTTATAGATCGTAAAATAATTTTAAATCTTTTTAATAATTTTTAACTTTTAAATAAAATAAAAATCCTTGTTCTTCCATATAAAATGACTTTGAAATTATCAAATAACGTGAATTAATTATGAACCGCTTTTTTTTTGTACTATTAAGTTTATTAATATTTAACTAACATATTATAATATATTATATTAATATATATGTATTAATATTTTGTTGTTAATATTTTCAAAAGATATTTCAAAAATTCTTTTGGTGATTCAAATATTTCCTTAAAATAAAAAGTCCCTTTTAAAATAAATTCAAAAAGATTTTCTTTAAATAATTATAGGCTATTTTTGACAATTTGTTTATTTTGAGGGGGGTCCGGGACACATTAAAAAATCTTTTATTGAATTAAAATTTCGCAATTTTTTGTGATATTAAACATACCATTTTAGAACAAAATCACATGATAAAACTTCTCTATATTTTTTTAATTTAAAATTTATTAAAAAAAGTGGAGGGAAATTAAAAATTCATGTAACTCAGCGTAATAATTGTAGAATTTTAGTTTTTTAGCAATTAAATAAACATAAACACCTACATTTTAATTTTGATTCAACCTTTTTAAAAATATTAATAAAAAATTTATTTAAAGTAAAAGTTTGAAAAAAAATAATACTTTCAAAAATAAATATTTTTTTCAAATTTGCTGAATCAAAATTAAAGTAAAGCAATTAAAAAAAAGGCATGTTCTAATTTTAGAGCATTTATGTTTAACGGTTCTTGAGTTATAACAATTTAAATGTGAGAAATTGTGAAAACCCCTCATGAAGAAAAACGCATACAAGAAGTCTTATCCATGACAATCAATGCTTAAAAGCTAGATGCTGAAAACGAAAAAAAAAAAAAAAAAAAAAAAAAACCATAATATTTTCTTTTCTAAATATGATTTTTAAAAAATGTCATTATAAGCATAAAAAAATCAGATAAGTTTTTAATGCAGTATTTTTATGTGTGTCCCTGACTCCTTTAATCGCTGTTAGAATTTTATAGGAAATATGTCAATTATATATTTAATGAATAATTTATTTTTCTCAAGATTTTTTTTAACGCATTTACACACTCATATATATGAATTATATAAGAATAAAATAATATGTTATTTTATGTTACATTAATCTGAGATCTAGGGATTTTCATTAGACTAGTTATAAGTTAACATAAGGTGTTGCTAAATAGATTTTGGTTTAAACTATCTAACCAGTGGCGTTGCTATGATTCTATTTTTTAGAAGTGCATAAGACATACATAAAGATAGTAGAAAGTTTTAAAATGACTACAACCGAGTAATTTTATATTGTAGTTATTTGTATTGCACAAAATCTAATATATTATAAACTTTCAAAAGGCATTAAGATTTTACCATACACCATGCTATGAAATACTATACAATTTATGGTGCAAACAATTATGTATTATTTTACTATACATCACGCTATGGAAAATCATTGAATGTATGGTAAATTTCATTTCCCTATAGTTTTACCATACACCTGGTTATGGAATACCATATCATGTATGGTGAATATCATTATCCTATAACTTTACCATACACATTTCTCTGGATACCATAAAATGTATGGTATATATCATTATCCTATAACTTTACCATAGACATTGCTCTGCAATACCATAGAGAGATGAATGTTTACCATATGAATACAATATGTTTGCATATAATGACATAATTTTTTTATGATTTTCCATATAAAACCATGTGTTTCCATAAAAAATTTTATGCCATTTTTTGCTAAGGGGAAGTTGACGTTTTTTAGCTAACGTTATACGAAATGTAAGAATTTAAGCTATTGTATAGTTTTTATCGCGGGCTTTGAAAGCGGCGACCTAATCTAGAAATTCCGTAACGAGAAAAAAAAACCTAACACTCCGGCTAACGTTGTCTCAGTTCAGACTTCGGCACGGTATCCTTCGGTAGACTTCGGCAGACATTGACACGGTATTTTTTTTACACGGAACTTCGATAAATACTATTTATAAAATTTGAAACGTGAACTAACTAAATGGAATTTCTACTAAATGGAAATTATCTATTGTTTACAACAAGGTTCAAAGTATGGTATGCTCAGTATTTATTTTATTTATGAAAAACAGACTCTTTAACGATGTTTATAAAGATTATTTGATTTCAGGTTGCGAAAATTACTTTGTCTTGTTCCAACTGACTTCAGATACAAATTTTAAAATGTGGGCTGCGTACAATGTTACATATTCAGGGTCCTAATCTTTCTTACATTCCAATTAAAAATTGCACTCTATTTTGACATCTTGTTTTAAAATCTGTGTTTAATTTTTGAGCGCTTTTTTCATGCAAAATCAGTTTTATTTATGAAAATGAATCGCATCTATAACGAAATCATTCATTAAACAGAAAACGTGTTATCGTCTTATAGGAAAAACAAACAATACTAAGATAAAAATAGTCTAAAACAGAATTTGTTTTTTTTTAATAAAAAAAAAAAAAAACAAGTATACACTTCCATATGATATATTTTAGAAATGAATGGTTATTGAAAGGATACTAAAATCTTTACGCACAGAAAAAGTCACTTCTTTGACATTTTAGTTTTAAAATCCCATTTTATATTTCATTTACCGGGCTGCATAAACCATTAGTCAGATATTGGCTAGTACTTTGATTTGGGCTATCTGTATTATTTTAGAGAGTGGATTTTTAAACATCCAAATAAATACGAAAAGAAATAAAATCTATAGTAAATTTACAACATGTGTTTAATGATGGTTACTAAATATGAATGTATTAATGAAGCAAGCCAGAAACATTATTTCCATTCTTAAATGTAAAATCTTATTTGAAATCCGATTGCAATTAAGGGAATGATCTCTTAGCCATGCCTGCAAAAAATATAGTAATGTCTTTAAAATAAAAAATCTATACATTTTATAATTTCTGCTAATATTAATTATTATTTCATTGCCAAATTTGATTTTCTATGCTACGCTTATACAACGAAAGATAGTTGGCTATTTTTTTAATCCGTACTTACTGGTTTGATATTTACAAATGTATAGAAAAATATTAAGAATATTAATAATTTTAGCGTTATCATTTTTAGTGAAAATGCGAAACTATTCTTATATAATACCATACTTGTGGATTTTTCAATAAAAAAAATTGCAAAAGTAAACTTTAATCAGGCTATAATGTGAAATTATGCATGACGATTAGCTGACGATACAAGACTTTGAATATCTTTGTGCGTAGGCGCAGAAAATTGACATATTTTATGAATAAATAATATTCACGCATTTTACTCGTAGCAATAAATGCTTAAAATAAAATCTAAAAATAGCTTTTCTTAATTTGCTTCAGTTTAATCTTTGAATAATTCGCATGAATAACTTTTCCACGAAGATGACTAATGTAAAGCAGGAATTAAATATATCATATAACCCAAAACAGAATGATTGATTATCCATTCACAAAAACGAATGAAAAACAGTAATTTATTTTACGGGAACCGTTTGAAAGTGAAGATATAATCATATATATATGTATATACATATATATATTTGTATGATTATAATATGCAAAATGTTAACTAATTGGATTATTTTATTGGCAGAATGTTGATCATCACGACTTTAATGTAATTCCATACAGTTAATTTTATAACGTTTCGTTAGTAGCTTCCTCAATTGGATTACATTTATCACTTAACTCCGACACAATAACTTCTTTCAATATTTCGATTAAACCTAAGAATGACTTTTTTAATATTTCATATACAGATGCTTCATGAATGATAAAAATTAATAGACTGATTCTTTTCCAATTTTCAAAAATCTCCAGACATTTTGCATAGAATCGTAACTTTTCTTGACTCATGAATTCAAATCATGAATAATTAAAAATACCAGAGTCCATTACTTTGATGATAACATAAACCATATGGAAAATAAAACGAAGTATCAATCCAAATCCTATATACACGTAAATTAATTTAGAATTATACATTTTATAATGTTATTTTTATTTGAAATGAATAAAGATGAAAACATTTTTTTTCTATTCGTAGATATTTTGATAAAAAATGACATCATTCTAAGGTATTAAGAGTAGAAAGAAAATGAATTTACGATATACAGACTGCAAAAAAAAGTCCCTCAAATTTTACAGCAAAAACTGCTGGCAACATTGCTGCGCCATAAATTGAACAATTTTTTTTTTTTTTTTTTTTTTTTTTTTTTTTTTACAGTGGAACTAATTAAACAAAAAAAATTATTTTTTTTTTCATTTCAAGGAGTAAAATAAAGTTAAAACATCACTATTTTATATGTTTTTAAAAATTTTTCAGTCTATACTTTCTCATATCTGAAAATAAAATCGCGCAAGATACAAATTTATTTCTCTGATTTGAAAGCATCCGATAATATATAAGAACACTAAGTATTCCTAAAAATGTTTACTTATGAAGCAGTTCAATAATTACACTCTTTTATAATTAGATTCATTAATTTGTTCATTTTCAACTTGAATGAATAAAATGATATCATGAACAAAGAATTGGGTAATTAAAGACGGGAGATAGATGCAGACATAATTATAATTTATTGCGATTTATCTCAGGTATTCACGATGATTAGATTAATATTTTATCCAATAGAAAGTTTCACATTATCCATAAAATAAAAGAAATAATATTATATTCTGGTATCATTAGGGTTAAATATATTTCACGTAAATATGTTTATGTGGAAATAAAAATTTTTAACGGCTCAAAAAAATTAATAATCCTGTAATATACAGTTAAGCATAGTACACTTGTCTGCATCCCTTGCTTTACTTTTCTTTAAAGCTAATTAATGTAAATGCAAACTAATATATTAGATATTTTCATTTTTATCTTTTTTAGCTTCACTGTAAAAAAAAAAAAAAAAAAAAAAAAAAAAAAAAAAAATCCGTTAAATTTACGGAAAAATTAGATGTAATTTTTTCATTACGTCTAATTTTATTGCAATTTTTTGGCAAAAACTACTGGAAACATTGTTACCAGCAGAATTTACTGTAAATTTAACGGTGTGTAAGCTGTAAATTTAACAGTGTGTACGCTATAAGAAGAAAAATAAATGTTTCCCAGTCTATAAAACATTATGTATGCACTTGCACAATAGAAAATGTACAATAATCTTTTTTCGATTTATTACACACCCTAAAATATATTTTATCGTTAAAAACTCCAGAATGAAAAATATCTTTCAGAATTAAGCAGGCATTTAAAAAATGCTGCCACTGAGTTTAAAAAATGTTTACAAGTACTTCTTACATAATATTAATCTTCTCAAATCATAATATTTTTTTTAATCGTTATCAATTCTTTTTTTAAAACTATGTGATTAAATTAATACATGCAATTGGAATGGGACTTGCTTTTTTCAGTTGAAACAAATGATTTTTCATCTTTTTTAAATTATATTTTCTCTATGCAGATTAGAACTGGCAAAAAAAATATTTGATTAAATTCGATTTTTTCTTCTCTCAGTTATTTGTTTTTTTAGCTTTAGCTCAATGTTTTCTTAAATTTACACAGTCTTAGTAAACACATTTTACGCAAAATGACATTTATAAAGGACATTTATACACATTACAAGGCCCGATCAGGACGTAAAAACTATTCAATATATCTTGCTTTCCTGTTTTAATTAAAGACAATAAAACTTACTAGATTTTATATTTATGTTTCATCATTTTTACATAAAAATGAATATCTCTAAAATCATACCAAGATGCAAAAACGATTTCATAAATATGGACACATTTTTTCAAATTGCGCGTTATTGATTTTTATATTTTTTACATTAAAGTACTTGAAACTTCAGACAATATTATGTACTTAAATTCTGCTGATAATTGTCAAGGAAAACAAATTGCAAATGACTCTTGTCACCTTAGAGGTCTGCATGGGCTGGAATTTCTGTCCGGCTCGTAGGAAAGTTTTTTCGGCAAGGTCTGTACAGAAATCAGTGAAAACAGGCCCGTTCTGGCCCGTCACAATTTCTAGAATTTCTAAAAAATTCAGATTTTTATCATAATAAATATTGTTTTAAAGAAAACTGCGTACGTACCTATGGAATGATTTTACAGTATACTTTACAGGAAATACACATTAGCAACATTAACGATTACTTAGATTCTTAGACTTTCAACATTCAGATAAAGATGCATTAAAATATTAATGTGGTTAGAATAAAAGAAAAAAAAGAAAGTTAAAACATCATAACTTTTGAAGCTTTATAATAAAAGTAGATTTGTGAAAATATTTCAGGCTTGTCAATTTCATATTTTTACAGTAAAAAATAAACCAGAAAGTGTACCAAACTTTACGCTGTTAAGAAGTGAATTTAAGAACCACCAAGAAGTATATATCCAAAGATTACGTTAACATAAATTCTTTATCGCTATTAATAATTTTACAAGTCATGTTGTCTGCCCTACACATCTTGAGAACAATTAATTCTAATTCTGGCCCGGCTCGTTACATGTAGAAAAACAATGCAAGCCTGATCTCGATCTGACATGATTCTGCTAAATCAATATTAAGCCCAAGTTACACACAATGTAACTCTACGATATCGATTACTACACTCTACAAGTTATATTTCTGTATTGTGGTGTCAAAATAGTATCGATTTGTGACGTACATTTATACTTATTCTCTTTAGAGGCATATTCTTTGAAAAAAGCTCATATTTTATCATGTCTGTTGAAATTAATGGACCGGCAGGCCTGCTTAATTTTTTTATCGGCCCGGCCCGAATAGCCCGTACAATTTTTTGGCCCGTTAGAAAATTCGGTACCATTTTGCCGGTCCGGCACAAGGATGGAACTGCGCGGCGCGGATCCCAAGACATTCATTTACGTAACCTAAAACACATCATATACACTTTTTGTGTTTTAAAAATGAAACTTTCTTCAATTTACAATAAATAACGTACAATGACCTTGAGTCCATTTCTTGCCCTTCTACATGCGAAACTCTTCCTAACTTTAATATTTTTTTAGCATATTTTTCTGTTCTCTGTTATCACATTTAAAACATGTTTGTTGAACTTGTAAATGCTTACGTGAGAATTGATAGCAATTAGCACAATATCATTGAAAAAATTACTCGGAACATTTCCAAAAATTAGTGGCATCAAAGGAAGCATATTTTTCATAAATGCTTCTTTAAATCTATAAAACATATTGTATTCTAGGTTTTTAAATATACGCAATGCTGGGTATTTTGGAAGCGATTATTGTAAACTTAATTTCATAGTGATATTATATTTTCTTATAATAAAAAAAACGTTAAACTTGTTTAATAGGGTGGATCGAAAAAATTTTTTTCACAGTGTCAAAACCTACCTATGCGGAAAAGATGTTCTCTTGGATGGAGATTAAGGGAAAAATAATTAAAAAAATTAATTTTAAATTTTACTACTGCCACAATAAGGTTGAATTTCGAAAAAAAGTGAAAAAAGACCTAATTTTGGCTAGATTATTTTTGATTCAAAATAATAGTTAAAAAAATTATCCAAAATCTACCTATGCGTAAAAGATGTTATATTATATGCTGCGTATGAGAAAAATAATTAAAAAAATTAATTTCAAAATTTAAATGTGCCGCAATGTGGCTCAAATTTATGTATTTGAACGTTTTTACTGAAAAAAATCAACTTTTTTTTTGTAAAATAAAATATGAATTTTAGACATTTCTAACATTTATTGCAATGAGGGGATATTTAATTGATTACAAGATAAAAACTTTAGTTTCTTATTTAACAGCTTCATTAGTATTAAATCAAGAAAAATCGTCAACATTGCAATTGGCGATAATGACGTTCCGTATTGAAAATCGACATGAGATTTTGTAATTCAATTCGATTTTTATAAAACCGTCTCTTATGTATGGTCCATACACAGCAGAAATAATTCCATGACTCTTTTGATTATTAGTTTTGTAGAATGAGCGTTGCGTGAATAGATAGTATTGATAGTAGATGTTATTGCCACTAAAATGATTGCTGGATTTACATATTGCTTCTGAAATCACGTCGTTACTAAATCCGTCAGTTAGTGGAGGTTCGACACATTTTCCTATTTAATTAAATCTATGTAATCCATCGCAAAAGGTCAAAAAGCTGGTAAATGGAAAATATAGCTATTTTTTAATGTAATGATTAGGATTACATCAGACCATCTGATTTCACTCGCGCGCTTTTAGAATTCATATACTGACATAAATGAAAATACAAAAAGCTTCTAACATGCTGCGAATTATCTTTCTATTGCACCAGTGAAAAATTGTGCCAAGCCGCGGTTCCATCCACGCTGCAAAAAGATGACATAGTGGAATCTCATTGGTGTGTAACTAGCACAAAAACCATTGTAGTGGACGCTTGAAGATCAGTTCCATATTTCGAATAATTTTCACATATTTTCACATCCTTTAACATCTATGTTAACAGATATTCCGTCACAACCGATCACAACAACTTTGTTACATGTATATTATGGTTAACACATGACAAAAAAATGTACGTCGTGTTTTCAAATTGTTTGGTACTCTCCCAGAATTTACATATATGTGGCCGATGTATTCGGAACCCAGTTCTTTTTTCAAGCTCAAGTCTGCTTCTATTATGATTTTTCTTCTGTTGTTTTCTAGTGATGTAGTCTGTCTTTACACCCATCAAAGTTTAAAGAAAATGGCCATGATCATAATCTTTTACAAATGACTAAAGAGAATGATTAAAACGATGGAGTGGTCTTTGGTTTGTTTTGTCATGCCGATTTTTTTCTGTCAGTAGCATTCGATTCATAGTTTTGTGAGATAATGTCCACATCTGAAAGTGCACCAGAGACGATGGCAGCACCTGCTTGGTCGGAAGTGCACAAACTGTCCAATATTCTGATGATGTGACACCTAGCTCGGCAGCAGTTTGGCTTTTCAATGATAGCGGATGATGCAGAAAAATGAGTTTGCTATCAATACGTCAGTTTAGTTTACACACAATATTCATACTCATATTCAAATCTATTGAACTGAAAAAAAATAGGCAGTATTTTCGGAAATGGTTCAAAAGACTGTAGTAGCTTTCACTATCTTATTTTGTTTTACAAGAATTAAGAAGAGCGCAATATTTGTCGTTAAACAGTTTAATTTTTCTCAAAATGCTGCTGTGGTAAGTTATTGAGATTGAATCTCATTTACAGGTCACTAGTAACTTATTAGCAACTCCTTCTCATTGGCAGGAAATAAATAGATGTTGACCGATTCCTTTCTTCGGTTATTTTTTAAATACCAATATGTAAATTTTATAACTTTTTGTAATAGGGAGCATATTTACTGGCATATCGAAGCTACACCCAAATAGGGTGTAATTCATATCTCTCTCTCTTTTTATTTTTTTCAACAACGCCATGGTACAGTAATATTCAAGGTACACTAAGCTACACAATACACAAGCAGACAAATTCTAGCTGAAAAAACTGGAACTGCCAGTTTTTCGAAACTTTACTCATTTGCAGGAATATTAAATTTCGAAATTAGTTTCATTTATTTATTTTTATTTATTTTTTTTTTTTACTTAATATCCATGCAATATAATATTTCTTACGCAAAGGTAGATTTTGATTGATATTAAAATGATTATTATGCGTCAAAAATAAATCTAACCAAAATTGGATCTTTTTCCATTTTTTCAATATTTTATCGAATTTTCAACTTTTTTGTGGCAGTATTAAATTTCGAATTTATTACTTATTATTCTTTTTTACTTAATCTCCATACGATATAACATCTTTTCCGCATTGTTGGATTTAAAAAATTATTAAATTAATTAGTTTTTGACAAAAATAACCTAACCAAAATTCGGTCTTTTTTCAATTTTTTTCGAAAATTCAACCCTTTTGTGGCAGTATTAAATTTTAAAATTAATTTTTTTTATTATTTTTCCCTTAATCTCCATACAATAGAACATCTTTTCCTCATAGGTAGATTTTGATGAATGGTAATTTTTTTTTCGCCATAGACAATCGATCCACCCTATTGTTTAAACAACATTAAAAATGGTCAAAATTTAATAGTATATATAAAAAAATACAGTGTCTTTTCTCTATATATTTATTTACACTTAAATATAAAATTAAATTAAAGTGTTTTAGTTTATTAAATTCTAATTACAAAACTTTAAGTTAATATGTTCTGAAAAGCTAACGCTCGTGAAATAAATTAAAAAAAATGTCAAACCAATTTATGACATATTCAATGGGAAAACCTTGTCATTTTCATTTATTTGTTGAAATAAAAAAGATTGTATTTTATCATTAACTGTTTGAATGCATGCATTCCATTGTTTGATGAATATAATTATGCAATAAAACGCAATGGTTTACTAGCATATAGAAGAAAAAAGTGTAGCATATAATAGTAATTAGATTGAACAATATTAAAGTATTTAATATTTCAACAATATTAGAAATAAACAGAATGAATTTATGAAAGAATAAAATAGAAACATTTGTATGCTTTACCTATTAGCTAAAATAAAAACAAAAACATGGCAATCCAAAATTATATTAGTTAATGCTCAAATTATTCTTAGATTATTAAAACATCCAAAGATATAACTAATTGTCACACATAACACGAAAGAAAATGTGTTGGGATAAATTTTACCCGAATGACATTTTTTTTTCAAAAAAAAAAAAAAAAAAGGATAAACTTGCATAAGATGATTTTCATCTGTATTGTACTTTTTGAGGTCATGGTCGTGAATGGTGGATAAAGGAATATCTTTGATTTGTTTACTAGAATGGGAAGAACTATTGCTCTTGCAATAAAATAATCCCGCGCGTGTGCAAAAGTTTAATTTTGATACTTTTAATTCCTTTTACATTATACACTGCGTAAAAAAAGTAGAAGGACACTAGACTTTTTACTAATAAAAGCACAACTGATTAAGTTACAGCAAATATCTTTATTTGCCTAACAATTTATAACTAAATGAGTATAAATTCATAATAATCCAAAATAAATTAAGAAGATAATTTGTTTTTCATAATATAGTTTCTGTTGCTTACATGAAACTCTGTAAAAAAAGTAAAAGGACACATGAGTATTTTATATGAAAATTAAAATATTAATAAGAAGTTTTCTTTCCATTTGCCTTTATCACTTGAAAGACTTTGTTTGGCATTGAATCGTACAGTGCTTGTATTTCACTTTGGCAAAAATTGTCCCAAACATCGTTAAGTGCATTCTGAAGCTCGAGAACAGATTCGTATTGTTTTCCTCCACTGTATACGCAACGAACTAATGTCGCCCATATATTTTCAACAATGTTAAGGTCAGGGCTTTTAGCTGGCCATGGCAAAACGCGGATATTATTTGTGTGGAACCAATTTTTAACGCCAGTAGCGGTGTGAATCGCTGCTCCATCTTGTTGAAAAATCCAATCTTCTCCACCTAATTCTGAACCATAAGGAAGAAGTTCTGATTCCAACAACTGGATGTAATCTTCATGGTTCTGTTTACCATGCAAAATGACTAGACTCGTTCTTCCACCATATCCAACTGCTAGCCAGACCATCAAACTCCCCCCTCCCATATGTCGAGTGGAATACAATTCTTCCTCATTCTTGATGCAATGCCAATAGTATTGATATCCATCAGGACCATCCAAATTGAACTTTTTCTCATCTGAGAAAATGACAGAAGTCCATTCCGTGGTCCAAGACATGTAGTTTCTCGCCCAAGATAAGCGATTGGCTATATGCATTTTTGTCCATTTTGGATGATGTTGTCTCTTCTTGAAAATAAAGACTTTAGACTTTTTTATATAGTTATATACAGTTTGGCGTGACACATGCGCAAGATTTGCTCGTATTCGGACCTTCGAAATTGTGGAATCTTTTTTTTTTCAACTCTCGGATAATGTTTCTTTCATCACGAGGCGTCAGTGTTTTAGGTCTTCCTGTCTTTTTTTTAGTACCGTGATGCTCTGGATTTCTAAGATAGTTGGATATTGCAGTTTTACTAACATTAAGCAACTTAGCAATCTCTCTGATGCTTTTACCCTCTTTTCTAAATGCTATGGCTTGGCCTTTTTGAAAATTATTTAAAGGTATTTCTTTCGGCATTCTAAAAAAAAAAAAAAAAAAAAAAAAAAAGTCAACCTAAAAATGGAGATATATTTTTTTCTTTGATGAAAACAATAAAATAATAATGCTTACTTACAGTATCTATAGCAGAAGGGTCCAAAAAATTCAATTTTCCACAGCTGTCCTTCTACTTTTTTTACAGTGAAATTTTTAGATAAGTTCATTTTTCTATAAATTAATTGTGGTAGCAATTAATTTTTCATTTCACAACAAAAGAATGCATATAAAATTATGCCCTTAAAAAATCAGACCGTAAATATAAATCACAATTAAGTTAATTAAAAAATTCGAGTGTCCTTCTACTTTTTTTACAGAGTGTACTTTTATTAACAAATGTTATACGTTATTTCTTATCTCGTCCATTGCAGACAAAAATAATTTGAAGGATATAAGCTAGATAATAGCTAATTGTATATATTTATAAACCGTTTTTAGATGTAATTAATACCCATCATGTGAAATAATTCATTTGTAAGGCGCTAAACAAATCGTTTACATATTTACTAAGAAAAAATTGTTGATTTTACATATGTTCATACATAATCTCAATATAAATATGCATAAATTGAGATTGATTTCTCTATAAAAAAGTAGCAATGATGTATTTTATAATACAAAATACTAGATTAGTTTCTGAAATGTATCCAGCCAAAAATATAATAAAGACAAACTGAATGAGATGTACCTTCGTCTCTTATCCTGTATCAATACAGGTCTAATACATATTTATATTGCTATAAGCAGGGGCACTATAGCTACGGGATAGTGGAAGACACTTGGAATAAAAGCTGGGTGTTGAATCTAAGAGACATCGAAAAGTCAAGTTTTGATGACGACAGTTCTTTATTTAAACTTCAATCAATCCATGTAAACCTGTTTTAAAAATACTTTCATAACAGCTTTTGATTGATTACTATTCAGAGCAAACTTTATGTTTAAAATGAGAATCGCTAAAAATATTTCTTTAAAACAGTATTAAACTTCATTATACTGGGATCTTTTTCAAAAAATAATTTACATTTAAATTATAAATAAAATCGTTCACTTAAAAACATCATAAACGAAAAATGAAATATCTTATTCGAATTTAACCTTCCGTCTACCAGACGGGTCCATTGGACCCGACAGCAATATTTCTGGTGTCAATGGTAAAATGAGAAATTGTCGATTGACACCGGAATTTATAAAGGACTTGTCTAGATATTACGAATTCCTTAATTTAA
Source organism: Maratus speculifer (assembly GCA_964019185.1). Lineage (NCBI taxonomy): Eukaryota > Metazoa > Arthropoda > Arachnida > Araneae > Salticidae > Maratus > Maratus speculifer. The sequence continues at coordinate 439,938,490 of OZ025289.1, read as the reverse complement.
GCTTTCATTGTAAAAGCAAAATTATATTAAAATATTACTGGTGCCGTTTGCAAGTTTGGAATTAAAATTAGGTGTTGCCGTAGATAAATGGGTGTTTTGTCTGGTAGACGGAAGGTTAAGCTATTAAACCATAAAGATGACTTTACGGAAACGAAAGAGAGCAATGAACTCGATCAGGGAAAGGCATTTTTACTATTTCAGAAACTGAACTGGACGATTCCACTTATGAAAAAGGGTAGGTCTTAAGACTATCCGATTACGGAACACCTAACGCCATCTATCGAAATACAAATGCCTCATGTCAATATATTTGTTAATTTATGTTTTATAAAAGAACTAATATTATAATCCAGATAATAAGGTATTACTTTTAAAATAAAGAAGTCTTTTGAACTTTAAAATATAAAGAAAAAAGCTATTAAATTAATGTAAGTTTATGTAATGTTTTAAACCCAAAATAGACATAATTCACAAATAAAACCGGCCAACATATCTGAAGCGTTCGCTAACGTTACAAATCTAGGCGTGTGTGCGTGCGGATTAAAAAATCTTTATATATGAAATGGCTAAATACTCCATTTTATCAATAAAATATAATCAAATACATTAGAAACTTATCGCGCAAATTCAAGAATGATAAAATTGTCAACAGTTGATTTCTATTCATGCTCAAAAATAAAACGAAATGAAATATGTCCATTTCATTTTATTTATAGTTATTTAAATATTTCAGTATTTTGAAATTTAGGTAAAGTCGAGTCTTGTTCAAAAATCATAATTCATCAAATCATGTTTTTCGTTTAAATAATTTTGATTACATTAAAAAGTATGGTTCAAATTGCGAACTTACTGCATTTCAGTGTCTAATTAACCTTTTCGGGTCCAATTATTTTTCTTTCACTTTTTAGAAAAAAATACTTTTACGTTAATAACATTAACATAAGCTATCCAAATAGATTAATTAGAGTTTAAGCAATATTTTGTTGTCTGAAATATAATGATTGTTCATGTTTTTTGTATTATTTAATTCATATTCATATGACAATAGGCTAAGGAATAGCTTCTGGAGATGTTTAGAAAATATTATATTATAGCAAGATTTAACTGGTATTACAATTTTACAATACTTTTTACTCTTTATTACACATAATTCTTTCTGAGAAGTAACAAAAGAATTGCAAACGGTGCAAAGATAATTAAATAAATGTTTTTTTATTATTATTACTAAATGACTAAACTTTAATGAAGTCATATGGTAAATGCATAGATACGTATTAACATTACTACATGGAAGCAGTAACAAAAATAATTGCTCAAACAAAATAATACTTTATTAAAAGACATATACATTTGGACTCCAGGTCTAAAACAGTTAAAAGTAAATTTTGAAACAATAATAAATTTTTGGCTGCATATTTAATTAGAAAAAAATGAAAAAAAAATTGAGTTTTAAAAATTTTTTATTACGTAAAAAAATATTTCGTTTTTCTTAATTTTTTTTTAAAGATTTTCAAATTTTTATTACATCAGACTGCACATGGGTTTTTCAATGCATCTAATATTGCATTTAATATAAATTTTATTCATATTTATAGTGTAAAAAGATGAAATCTAACACATCTTATACTTTTAATTTAAAAAATAAAATACATTAAAAAGCATAAAGTTTAATTTCATGTGCAGATTTATGTATCATTACCATTTATAATGTAAACTGTATCCTAAAATATTAAAACTTAATCAAAGCAAAAATGAGTTGGGGAAATTTTTTTTTACCATTTCTAAAATCGATATTTTAAGAAACTATTAAATAATATAGATGTGAAATTCTTTAAATTATACTGAAAATGATGGAAAGATTATTTTATAAACTAACTAGAAAAATGAATGGGATAATAATCGCAAATGAATTGTATTTGAAATACATTAAGACATATGTACTTTTGTCAAATAAATCAATAATTAATAAATAAACTTCACGCACTAACTTTGTAAATCTATATAATAAAGGCCAAACGTATCTATGCGTAACGCATACGTCATGTTTTGAATGGCAATACTTTCCGATGAAATTTCGGTTTTACGATTTTCACTATTAAAATTTTTTTAACTTCTAGACATAGCAGGTTTTCAACCTTTATACCATCTTATACAGAAAAAAAATGCACTTTTAAATGCAGTTTGTTAGAAAACTGTATCTTAATTTGTTTTTGAGATATTAATTTTTTTGTAGTTATTAGTTCAATTTCTCTAATGGTGGCAACTTGAGTATTTCATTTATGTGGGAAAAAAATAGCCATAGAGTAAAAAAAGAATAGAAATGCAGTTTGGTGGCTTAAGGTGACGCCAAAAATGTAACCCTAACATTCGCGGCATTGCATCAAACAAAATCGTGTGCTTTCGCAAAAAAAGAAAAACTTTTAGCAATAGAGTTTTAATTCATAATACAATGAAATGCTATTTTAGAATGCTAAAATAACTTCTGAAAGATCTTTTTCATTTAGAGAAAAAATTATTTTGAAGAATTCGGTCTCTGTTCCACGTAATTGTTTTGTTTGGGCCGAATAAGAGATTTAAATTGGAAGAATAACGCCCATCAAACCGTTTTAATCGCATACTGCACCTCCATCTATCTCTTTTCTCCATGGAAAATAACAGATCACTATATAATTTGTTGCCATTTTTTCATAGCAACTGAAAAAAATAGTAATAATTAAAAACCTGTTATGTAAAATATCGTCGGCTATAAAAGCCCGTGGATGTTGTTGGTTTTATTTCGTTTTTATCTATCAATTTAATGGACTTTTAGTTCGTTGCAAACTTACTTTACAAAAGATACATCAATTAACTTTTACAAAAAGGAATTTTAAAGAATACCTGAGTGTCATATTTTCTTAGTTGGTTTTAAAAACTGAAAGAATTCAATTTTATTCTTTGGGTAATAACTTTGACTAATAATTTCTATCTTGCGTCTAATACGGAAGTACCGATAATTTTCAAAGCTTTTTATGATTACTTAATTATTATGTTTCATATAAAATTGCTGTTTGGAATTAGTTGGCAGTTTAAAAAGCATATTACGTAAGAAAAATTTATTAGACTTTTCAATTTAAAAAAGTTTTCACCTTTATTCTGTGACCCGGAAACCCCGGGTTCCGTGTACTAGTAATTATAATAAAGGAAATTTACTGATACCAAATGATTGAAAATAAAGTCTACTTCTAAAAGATGAACATGTTGACGGATAAATCCGACTTAGGCCAAACTAGATTATCCAAATCAAACTAGTTTATCCTAACGAGCAAACCATAAGCGAGTTTTACTTAGGCCAAGTTAATTTATCCTAATGCTTACACTATAAATTAATGTTTCCTAGACCAAACTAGTTTCGACTAACGCGCATAGAATAAACTAGTTTAGCTTACTATTGATTGGTCGAATTAGTTTATTCTTCACGGATATAATATTATCCTAGGACTTTTTAATTTACACCAAAAACTAATCGGCATCAATTTATAGTAGATGCTAAAAAATTATCAAATTTGATGCATTTGTTTTTTATATAAGCTCGCAAAATATGAGTCGCATATAGATAGACAGAGAGACTATTCCATGGACTCACAGACAGCCATTTTGTAAAAACAAGTTTTACTTGATCTCTAACTCCAAAAACGAGTAAATCCGTCAACAATTTTTCATAAATATAATACTTCTTCTTGTGAAGAGGAAAGAAAGCAAAAAATTATTGAGGGAATGTGGTTACAATTTCCCAAAATTCATTTTATTTTTGAATAAAAGTAATTCGTGGTTATAGTATTGTTAAAAAGTGAAATAATAAAAAGTGTTGAAGACTTGAAACATTATTTAAAAATATTCCATTAAATTTAAATTCATATTATTTTGTTCTATACAAATTTATGAAGAAATCTTTCATATAAATTTAATGAGATTTCTAAAACTTTCGTGTCAGAAATATCACGTCGACAAATGAAAAAAAAATGTATAAAGCAGCACTTTTCAGGATAAATATATATATATATATATATATATATATATATTACTAGCTTGAATTACATGACTATAAATTCTTTTCTTTTGACGGAAAAAAAAATAAAAATAAAAGCTAGTTGAAGTAGAAAAACGAAATTTAGCTTCCATCTTTCAAGAGCAAAATGGACAATCAAATAATTCTGCTAGAATGATAGGTGTTTATGTATAACATATAAAAGAAAAGTGAGAGGTCATTTGGAAGAAATAACCGTAAGAAAAACTTTTTTTCTGGAACACCATTACGCGCGAGAGGATAGAAAAAAATATGTGTGATTTTTTCTGTGTAGATAAGAATGATGCATCAATTTCCCCGATATTATAAATCAATCTGCGATTCCAGCTCAATAATTGGAAATAAATGTGTTTAAAATTGTCTTAGAAATTTGTTTTAAATAATTTTTAAACTTTCTAATCTAAAATAAACAAGTAAGAAAAATCATGCGATAAGCATAGATAATGAAACACTTTTCAAATTCTTAAAATATTTAAGAAAACTTCGTTATTTCGAGAAATAAGGTTACTATCGGTGTAAATTTTCCAAGTGGATGAAAAAAGTCCGCGCCAGGATTCGAACGAACGATTATTGGCTGAAGCCGCCAAAGCTCTTCCAACTGAGCCATCCTGGACGAATGCTGGAGGACTATTTCACCCAAATTACCTCCACGATCACAGAATCTGGTCTGATACTTTGGATTAGCTCAACAGAACAAATCGAAAGTCAATATTTGGAACTGCAGAAAAAGCTGCATACGAAATCACATTAAGTTAATTTTAAGCACAATTATTCAATCGGTAAATTAATTATAACTGACACACACTTATAAGTCTTGAAACAATATTTAATAATGCTTCATTACATTTACGTTTATATTATTTTGTGTTATGTAAAATTTATGAAGAAATCTTTCAAATAAATTCAATGAAAATTCTTAAACTTCCGTATCTGAAACGTTACGTTGACAATAAAAAAAAATAAAAAAAAAATATAATGCACCTCTTTTCGAGGGGAAAATGCCAAATACATTTTCAGCTTGAATTACATGACTATATATTCTTTTTTTTCGGCAGAAAAAAAAGGAAAGCTAGTTGAAGAAGAAAAACGAAAGTTAGCTTCCATTTTTCATGCGCAAAATAGGGAATCAAATAATTCTACACTCTAAAAAATAAAAGTATAAAATTGCACAAAAAAAGTGTAAATCGATGATACAAAAACGATTTGTTTATATGTGTAAATTTGTGTGTAAATTGCCAAAATACACGCCTAATGTGTAAATTTAGAAATACATATTTCAGTGAATAATTTGATGATAACACTAAGTGGGTAAAAGTTATAATGATCACTCATGAAATACCCACATTAATGTGTAAATTGCGCTAGAATACACATATATATGTATAATATTTTTACTCATTTATCTGTGAAATCTTCAGTGATTACACGGATTAATGTGTATTAGGCGAAAATCACACATTATTGTGTTATTGTCATTTACACAGTTCTTTGCTTAATATGTAAAATACGCATATTCGATGGAGGTTCAATAACTATTTTGTCTAGTGTATATAGAATATCTGTACTGCAATGGGTTGATGTATAATAACGAAATCGAATGTCTTAATTGATATTATGCTTAGTTTAAGAACCGTAGCTGCAATATCCATATAGTTTTGGATGGAGGAGTAAAATGTGGAGGGGGTGTAGTTGTAAGCCGGATTTTTAGCTTATGTGGCTAGATTTGTGACAGTGGATGAGATAAAAGTACTGTAATTTGGACTCGGGATCATAGTGATGAACCACTTCTCATCCACTGTCACAAGTTCTAGGTTTTCATTAAATCGTAATTTCTTTCAGCCGTCTCGCAGACCGCTGTTTTTTTCACAATTTTACTTGTAATTTTCAGTAATAGTGTTATGTATCATTCTTAAAGTGAAATTAGGAAGACTTCCTAAAGAGGCTTTATAATTGAGATATAGTCCCACTTTACACTTATTCATAAATTTAAATTATATTTTTTGTACTGTTGTTAATTTTTCTGCTACTCTCCCCCTCCTCTTAATGTAAAGAACAGTAGTTTAACCTTCAGTAGAATGTAAAATCTATTTCGAATTCATTTAATATGTAACATAAAATATAATTCATGTAATTAAGATAATTCTAAATTCGTATCCTGAGTTATTTTTACATTTTGCACATCGAATATAAGTATGCCTTATTTTACCCTAAATTATTTTAGCCGGCTCATAGATTGTAACCTTTTTTTTTACCCATTTCAAAGTTTAACTTGTAATTTCAGTTTAACTTTAGTTCGCAGTACAATTTATGATCCTGTTCACGAATTACTTCGATCCCGAATTAGACGCGAATAGAGCGTCTAAACCTAAAATCGTAATCATGGTTGACTTAGCTTCATCAGGTTTAAGTTGAAAACTAATGGCGGGTCCAGCTGAATGCTACCGCTCGCATTGAGAAAAATATAGAAGTTATTCTCCTATAAAATGTAAGGTATGTAATCTCATACGTTCGTATTACCTTCAATACTTTTTTTTGATTTGTTTATATTTATGTATAAATGTAAATGCTATATGCGATATATGATATATGAGAAGTGGTTCATCACTATGATCCCGAGTCCAAATTACAGTACTTTTATCTCATCCACTGTCACAAATCTAGCCACATAAGCTAAAAATCCGGCTTTCAACTACACCTCCTCCCCATTTTACTCCTCCATCCAAAACTATATGAATATTGCATCTACGGTTCTGAAACTAAGCATAAATTCAACTAAGACATTAGATTTCGATATTATACATCAACCCATTGCAGTACAGATATTCCATATACACTAGACACAATAGTTATTGATCTTTCATCGAATATGCGTATTTTACATATTACGCAAAGTACTGTGTAAATTACAACTCACTCCCACACTCACCCCCCCCCTCTTCTTAAAAACTCCCTCTAAATAAGTTTTTAGAACTTCACCCCTCCCTCTAAAACTATGTTACTTTAGCAGCTACGGTTCTAAAATTCAGCATATTGCCATTTAAGACATTCGTTTTTGATATTCCTCATCAACCATCGTAGTACAAATATTACTCCTCTGTTAATAGGGAAGTATGGGACACATTTTGAAATTTACAATTTCTTTAATTATAAAATTGATTCTTCAAATTATGTTTCTATATTGTTCAAGTACGCTAGAAAGTGTTTCATTTTGTATTATATAAATCAAAATTTTTGTATTTTTGTCAAATAAAGTTGATTTTGTTATTTTTGTAAAAAGTGTCCCATTCCTCCCCACTCTTCTCCAAATATACACGTAAAAACTGTTTTTTTTTTTTCTATGTGCTTCTTTGCTTCTTAAATTTATATTTCCCCTCATTTAGATAGTGTTTAGTACATGCAATTAAAAACTAAGATAAAGAAAAAAATTAAATAATTAATGATAGATTTTAGACTAGTCAGATGGAATAATGATAGTTGGTAAACTTGCAATCTCCACATTTTTTATTTTCAGAGTTCAGACTCAATTTTTCATTTTTTATTTTAAGACTCAAGATACAAAGTCAAATATACTCAAGATACTGTGTTACATGCAGTTATAAAAGTAAAATTTAAAAAGGTATGTAATCTTCAACTCACACACACATACACATATTACCTGCAAAACTTTTAATTGATTTGTTTATATATTCATAAATCACCTACATTATATGTTGAATTGTTTTCTTTTTAAAAATATTCATCATTACAAAGAATTTACCTTAAAAAATTACCAAGATTATCAAAAAGGCTGTTGAATCAATAAATTAATTCTTTTGCATTTAAGATTACATTTAGAAATTTGTGTCTTTTTTGAAAAAAAATACAAATGTATTTTAACATTAATGAAAGGACTCGTGTTTTCACAAAGGAAAATTTCAGATATTCTAATTAAAATTTTAGATATCAAACTAATGAGTATTTTTATTTATCAGCTACATTAAAAAATAAAATAAGAAATACTGTGATTATATCCAAATATCAATTGACTCTTATAAATTTTCGAAATTAATGCTCGTAGAATTTATTTGGAAATTACCATTTGTGTCTTAAGTATATAAAACTCACCCGGCGGGGGATATTTATTTGGGGGGGGGGGGGGTTAATATGCTCGATTTTGAATATTCATTATGACACAACTATTATATTTTTTTATATACATACAATCATAAATTTTAGGACATATTAATCCTGCAATGATAGGCAAAATTGCAATATAAAAATGTTTATTTGAATAAAAAGCCATTACTTAATAAATTTTCTTCAGAATTTTTAGTCTAAGGTTATTTTAAATCAACATATTTTTGCCCTTTTGAAATTTACTTCTGTGTATTTTTATTAAATCTATAATTAACAAGCAAAAATTATGTGTTCTTTAATATGATTATTATAGTGGAACACAGTTTTTCTGGTGTAATATTTTCAAATTAAAACACAGCTGAAAATTAAATGTAATTATGATAAATACATATTCCAAATTTCACAAAATTGGAAGATGTAGCGTAGAAACTAAAAACAACGCTATAGTTTTAATCGACGATAAACTTAGTTAACATTATAAGTCTCATAATTTTAAAAAAAAACTTACAAGAAATTTCAATAAATAAATAAAACTCAGATGAACTGTTTAACTTATAAATGAGAATATATAATTTATAGATATGATATACATTTGTATAGCAGTTTATAAATAAACTATAATATCTTTCACACAGCCGACCAAAATTTAATACCGTACCCCTCCCCCCCCCAAAAAAAAAATGATGTTAACGTTTATTTTGCTACTGTTAAAATACATTTATAAATTCCTTTTAAGATGAAATTTTTTCATGAAATAAATAACCTTAGATACAACAGTTGTTATTTTAATATACATTTATCAGGAGTTAGGTAATGTTGACATTTTTTAAGGCAAGTAAATTATTCGTGTAAAAAATTCTTATATGTAAAAAAACAATCCAGCATATAGCATTTACATTTATACATAAATATAAACAAATCAAAAAAAAGTATTGAAGGTAATACGAACGTATGAGATTACATACCTTACATTTTATAGGAGAATAACTTCTATATTTTTCTCAATGCGAGCGGTAGCATTCAGCTGGACCCGCCATTAGTTTTCAACTTAAACCTGATGAAGCTAAGTCAACCATGATTACGATTTTAGGTTTAGACGCTCGATTCGCGTCTAATTCGGGATCGAAGTAATTCGTGAACAGGATCATAAATTGTACTGCGAACTAAAGTTAAACTGAAATTACAAGTTAAACTTTGAAATGGGTAAAAAAAAAAGGTTACAATCTATGAGCCGGCTAAAATAATTTAGGGTAAAATAAGGCATACTTATATTCGATGTGCAAAATGTAAAAATAACTCAGGATACGAATTTAGAATTATCTTAATTACATGAATTATATTTTATGTTACATATTAAATGAATTCGAAATAGATTTTACATTCTACTGAAGGTTAAACTACTGTTCTTTATATTAAGAGGAGGGGGAGAGTAGCAGAAAAATTAACAACAGTACAAAAAATATAATTTAAATTTATGAATAAGTGTAAAGTGGGACTATATCTCAATTATAAAGCCTCTTTAGGAAGTCTTCCTAATTTCACTTTAAGAATGATACCTAACACTATTACTGAAAATTACAAGTAAAATTGTGAAAAAAACAGCGGTCTGCGAGACGGCTGAAAGAAATTACGATTTAATGAAAACCTAGAATTATAAAATGAAGCATTCCTATGTTTGATGTACAAATTTCAAAATTCGGAAAACGAAATTAAAATTAACTTATTAAATGAATAAAATTTTACGTAACATGTAACGAAATATTGTTACATGTTGTTGAGATTAAGTTTTTTTAAAACTTCTTTTAAATGTTAACGTGCTGCTGAAACGGGGAAGGTGAGAGAGGTGGTCAGAGTATCCTGTAAAAATAAATAAATATATCAGTTTATTATTTAAAAATGCTGTTACAACAATGCAATGACAGCATGTTATTTATAAATGGGATTACTGAAATAAAAAGTGTAGCTCTGAATAATATGTAAGCCTCCCATCCCTTTCGTAACGTCCTTTCCTACTTTAAAATTCACGCATTTGTAATTTTTTGTAACACATTGATTAGAGTAATTTCAGGTGTTATCTACATTTACACATTTTTCTGAGTTTATGAACTGATAACAACTTACAAACTTAATGCCATAAACTAAATGCACATTAAGATAGGTATTTTTCGTGGGAAATGTGTATTTTTTTATGAGAAGTGGATGATTTTAGAAATTTACACACTTATCTATGTGTATATCATTAAGTGTTAATTACAATAACGTAAAAGTTTGTGTAAATTCAGGCATTTTTCACCATTTGCACATTTATTTGTGATTTTCAAGTGATAACTAAATACATACTTAGTTTTATAAGCTAAAATACACATAAAAACAGATAAAATTTTGCAAAAAGTGGGTAATTTTCATGTCAGGAGTGTAATTTTAGGAATTTACACACATATATATGTGAATTCGTCTATTTTACACTTTTATTTTTTAGAGTGTACTATAGTGATAGGCGTTTATGTATAACATATAAAAGAAAAGTGAGAGGTCATTTGGAAAGCAAAACCGTAAGAAAAACTTACTTTATGGAACACCATTACGCGCAAGAGTAAAAAAAGAAAAGATATGTTTTTTTTTTTTTTTTTTTGTAGATAAGAATGATGTATCTATTTTCACGTTATTACGAATCAATCTCGGATAGTAAAAGTGTGTCGATCGATTTGTTTCAAATTAGCTGAAAAATTTTAAATACATTGCTTCAAATTGTCTTAAAATTTTGCTTTAACTTTTTTCTAAATTTTCTAATCGAAAATAAATAAGCAAGAAAAATCATGTGATATGCAATGAATATGAAACACTTTCCAACACTTCTTGAAACCTTTAATAAAGCCTCGTTATTTAGGGAAATCAGGTTACTGTCTATTGCCAACTATGCATTCCACTACTTTTGCACAACCCTATATTTGATCTTTCTTTGAAAGAACATGTTATGTTATTTTTTCCAAAATTCATTTTATTTTAAGGGTAAAGGTAATTCAAGGTATACTATTGTTAAATGTAAGTAAAATACTTAAAAGTGTTGAAGAAAGTAAAGTACTAAAAAAGTCTTGAAACATTATTTAATAAGATTTCATTACATTTATATTTATATTACTTTATTTTATGTCAAATCTATGAAAAAAATCATTTTGATAAATTCTATGAGATTTCTTAAACTTTCACTTCTGAAATTTCAAGTTGACAACTGAAGAAAATCTATAATGCACAACTTTTCGGTAAAAAATAATATGAAATGTATTTTTTTCTTACTTGAATTGCATGACTATAAATTCTTTCCTTTTGGCAGACAAAAAAAAAAAAAAAAAAATAAAAGCTATTTGAAGTAGAAAAACGAAATTTAGTTTCCATCTTTCAAAATGGAGAATCCAATAATTCTGCTAGAATGATAGGTGTTTATGTATAACATATAAAAGAAAAGTGAGAGGTCATTTAGAAGAAATAACCGTAAGAAAAGCTGTCTTTATGGAACACCATTACACGCGAGAGGGTAGAAAGAAAAGATGTATGATTTTGTGTTACTATATAAGTATGATGTATCTATTTTCACGATATTATAAATCGATCTGCAATAGTAAAAGTGTTTCGATCGCTTTGTTTCAAATTAGCTGAATTATTCGAAATATATATATGTTTTAATTTGTCTTTAAAATTTCCTTCAAATATTTTCTAAATTTTCTAATCTAAAACAAGCAAGTAAGAAAAGTCATGAGGTGCAGAAAGATTACGAAACATTTTCCAACACTTCTGAAATCTTTAACAAGACTTCGTTATTTAGGGAAAAAGGTTGCCATCTATAACCAAATATGTATTCAAATACTTTTGGACAATCCTGTAATTGATCTGTCTTTGAAAGAACATGTTATGTTATTATTTCCGAAAATTCATTTTATTTTAAGGGTAAAGGTAATTCAAGGTATAATATTGTTAAATAAAAGTAAAATATTTTAAAGTGATTAAGGAAGTAAGATTATAAAAATGTCCTAAAAAATTATACAGTAATATTTCGTTACATTTACATTTATATTATTTTATTTTATGTAAAATTTATGAAGAAATCTTTCAAATAAATTTGATGAAATTTCTTAAACTTTCTTGTTTGAAACTTCACGTTCAAAAGGGAAAAATATATAATGCACCACTTTTCGAAGAAAAAAATATAAAATATATTTTTTTTCTTGTTTCAATTACATGTGTATAAATTCTTTTATTTTCGCCGAAAAAAATAAAATAAAAAGCTACATGAAGCAGAAAAACGAAATTTAGCTTTATCTTTCAAGCGCAAAATGGAGAATCAAATAATTCTATAGAATGCTAGAATGATAGATGTTTATGTATAACACATAAAAGAAAAGTGAGAGGTCATTTTGAAGGCATAACTGTAAGAAAAGCTTTCTTTATGGAACGCCATTACGTGCGAGAGGGTGGAAAGAAAAGATGTATGATTTTGTTTTTGTAGATAAGAATAATATATCTATTTATCCGATAAAATAAATCGATCTGCGATTGGGAAAGTGTTTCGATCAATTTGTTTCAAATTAGCTGAGTAATTCGAAAGAAATGTGTTTCAAATTGTCTTAAAAATTTGCTTCAAATATTTTCTAAATATCCTAATCTAAAACAAACATGTAAGAAAAGCCATGCGATACGCAAAGATTATGAAACACTTTCCAACACTTCCTGAAATCTTTACCTTAACTTCGTTATTTAGAGAAATAAGGTTACTGTCAATAATCAAATATGCATTCCAATATTTTTGAACAGCCCTGTATTTGATCTGTCTCGAAAAGAACATGTTATGTTATTATTTCCCAAAATTCCTTTTATTTTGTGGATAAAAGTAATTCGAGGTATACAATTCTCAAATAAAAGTAAAATACTTAAAAGTGTTGAAAAAAATAAAATACTAAAAAAATTTTGAAATATTATTTAATAATATTTCATTACATTTAGATTTATATTATTTTATTTTATGTAAAATCTATGAAGAAACCTTTCAAATAAATACAATGAGATTTCTTAAACTTCTGTGTTTGAAACTTCACATTGACAATTGAAAAAAATACTAATAATACACCACTTTACGAGAAAAAAATCAAAAATTTTTTTTTTCTAGCTTGAATTACATAATTAAATTTTTTTTCTTTTGGCAGAAAAAAAATCTATTTCAAGCAGAAGAACGAAATTTAGCTTCCATCTTTCAAGGGCAAAACGGAAAATGAAAAATTCTGCTAAAGTGATAGGTGTTTATGTATAACATATAAAAGAAAAGTGAGAGGTCATTTGGAAGGCATAACCGTAAAAAAAGCTTTCTTTATGGAACGTCATTACGCGAGAGAGGGAGGAAACAAAGATGTATGATATTTTTTAGATAAGAATGATGTATCTATTTCTATGATATTATAAATCGAACTGCGATTGCAAAAGTGTTTCAATCGATTTGTTTCAGATTAGCTGAATTATTCGAATTGTATGTGTTTTAAATTGTCTTAAAAATTTGCTTTAAA